>OY998180.1:32592416-33192416 GCA_963921935.1 Galeruca laticollis
AGAATGCTATTATGTGCCTACTATCCTACATTTTAAAATGTTAATGTTTCTAATTTTTAGTCAACCGTCTAATTTTTGCTCTTAACTTCAGTTTCTCTATGTATCATGAAGCCTCTACCTGTGAAATCGGATAGAGTTAAAGCAATCACCTGTAGTGGTTGCGCTTGTGCTACCCTCAACGTGGGTGGCACGTTACTCGCATCTCCCATAGGTTCTGGACCTCCTTGACTGCCTGCACCTAACCTACTTTGAAAATCGAGTGGCATATCGCTGTCTAAACTTGATTTTTTTATTAAACGAACTTTTATAAATTTATAAATGTATATTACTCCTACTATTTTGGCTTCTACGACGCCTGAAATGAATAGCTTTTTGGTGTACGGATAGGATATTTTGGGATGGGTGAACTTCCCCCTTTGTGAAATTGAAACTTACTTCTTTCGACAGTATAATTTTTTCTAACTATTGAAAATGAGAGAAGAAGAAAAGAAAATCAATTGTATGACGGAGTGACAAACCAAAGACTTATTTGTAGAATAATGCTTTACAATTGTTCTAGTTGACGACTGTTGTACCTGTGGATAGCTGAGATAATGGTGGAGGAGTATCGGCTAATTCTCGATATTTTGTAGCCTTTGTACCCTCCTGTATGCCGCGTTAACTGTCTTTCGCAGCCTCTGGTTACAGACCGTACAGCTTCGCCGTTCCCTGTATTCTCTTGTGCTGTAGCAAGATTGGCATATAATCTTGGCCTGGCAGTAATGTCTTGTTTGAAGATCTGGCGTCCTTGCCGACTTACAACCCTGTATTTTAATTCGCTATCTGACGACTAATCGTTTTCTCCCTGTATCTCAAAGATTGCTGTCTGAAGAACAACTGATGCAACCCTGTATCGGAAACCTCTAAGAAGAACCAACCAAGTTAATCCTGTATCGGAGAATCGCTACGAAAAACTAAACAAGTCAATCCTGTATCGGAAAACCGCTACGAAAAACCAAACAAGTCAATCCTGTATCGGAAAACCGCTACGAAAAACCAAACAAGTCAATCCTGTATCGGGAAACCGCTGTCACGAGTGTAATAAACTCTTGACCTTGTTTTACACTCTTATGGTGAAGCAGCTATCAACTCAGTCGATATTTGCTGAGTAGGATTTTTTTTCGACCTTGACTAGTCTAGATCCAGTGTGTTTTGCAGGAGCTGTGCTACCCGTCAGGCAGGGTGTGATTTTTCATCACGCACACTGATCTTGGTCTAGTAGAAGCTATGTGTTGCGCAATTACTAGACCCTGGTTAGAAAAACTCCGTTGTCACTCTTTGTTGACCGAAGTATTCCACCTAACGCCGTTTGGCATGTTCACCTCAGATCTCTGGTCTAGATCCAGTGTGTTCTGCGCCCGCAGTGACACCTCGTGTAGGATGTGGTTCTTCACCGCGCACACTGGTCTTGATCTAGTGGAAGCTCTGATACCGTAGGCTCTATGTTGCGCTATACTAGATCCTGGTTGTGAACCATCGTTTTCCCCTCCTTGGTATGGTAGCTGAACCCCTTGTCACCGCTCGTGGGGTGTGGTTCCAGACAAACGGATTTACCCATCGAAGAGAAATGGTTTTGGACAACCGCTGTCACCCTCCCTGGGTGGGGTTGTTCCAATAGAGGGTGGTTCTCAAACCGCTGTCACCAGTGTAATAAATGCTAGACCTATTATAGATTCTTATGGTGAAGCAGCTATGTCACCAGTGTAATAAACTCTTTAAACTTGAAGGCAAATTATTCTTTATAAACAGTGTGGTTAGTAAATGCCCTAGTGTAATACTTTGGCCCCCCAAATGTATTAGATTTGACCCTTCGGTAGCAGGTCCGCTGTCACCACTCTAATACCTTCTGTCACCAATTCTTTTTAACTATGCAGCCGAGCGTGAAAAGGCAAATCCAGTCCGATGTAGGCTGGGAACGCCTGGACTTAAAATGGTTGATTACCTTCGCCAGGACAGGATTGTTCTCTCAGTTCGGCCTCGTATCCAATAGTGATACACACTCGAAATAAAGTATCGGAAAACCACAAAGTTGTATAAAAAAGTATAATAAAACTTTCTCTGTATATAAGAAAAATCCCAATATCAAAACAAATATTGAACCCCACACAATAAAAAAAGAATACCCACTTATCATTAAATATATTCAACGAGTGCGAGGGGCGTATGATTTAACCCTTATCTCGCAAATTAGCCTGCCTTGCTGCAAGAAAATACTTAATTTGTCCTTGTAAAACCAATACTATACACAACGATTGTGGTTTCGAGTAATTGCACTTTGTATCAACAGAAAGTGAAAGTGAAGGCGTTTAAAATCCTACTGAGTTATGAGTAATAAATGTTTATCGACAACCCGGTCAGTGCGTATTACAAAAATTCCGAGTTGCAATTTTCAGGCCTTTGAATAACCTACAATGTTTATTTAATTTACGTACTATGACGAGATTACCTAACCCCGTCTGAAAAAATAAAAAAAAATATTTCTCGTAGTGAAACTTCACTGAAAACGTGACTTTAAGGAGACAAAATCATACGCTCCGGGCTCTATATACTAAGTACAAAAGTTATTTGGTTTACAATCCTTGCTTATTTTCAATCTTTGATGTGAGAATGAATTATGTGACATAAAAAATAATATAATCCAATAATTAGTACCTAACTCCTGTCGGTTTATATGCCCCTAAAGAAATCGCAATGTTCCTACAATTTTGGAGAAAACCTTACTCTGTCATCACACACGATAAACTCATATTCTATATAACGAGCGGTACTCAATTGTGAACCGGGACCTGCATTATTCAACTGAAACCTGCCAATTTGTCCAATTCCCGTGAAGAATAATTATAATAAAACAATACACTGTTATAGTTTCTCCCTATGCATCTAATTATGTTATTAATATCAAGTTTAGAACCAGCGTATACAAAAAAAAGTAGCGATTAAATTTTCCCTCAAAGTAAAAAATAATCTCAACGTGTTTTAAAAACTTACTGCGTGGAGAACTCCCATTTTTCCGGTCTTCGTTTACTGCCTGTTTTCACTACCTCTCTATAAACCGCGTGCGACGCTAGTGACGGGTGTCGAGCTATGCTGAGTTTCGGCCAGAAGGCGAATTTTTTTCCGGTTTGTGCCACCGTAGGGGGACAGTGCTCACCGTCAAGGATATCTAAGTATCCCTTTTACGTCCTGACACAACGGAAACAAACTCTTTCCTATGAAGCCGCTAGCACAAAAAAAATGATACCCGTTACCGTGACAGGGGATGACTTTTCCCCTTCGCGTCTTTCGCCCGACTCCCTCTCTGTCTCTCTGAACTTGGTTTTTACTATCCCTCTAAATTAGGTTGGGGGTTTTCTGTTGAATTATAATAATCCATTTTTTTTGTTTTGAAGCGGCCTCAATTCTCGTTATTAACTCTTGTATACAAAACAATTATTTAATTTTGACCTAGTAAAATGTTTTATTTGTTTCAAGACTGTTATGGTTTTGTGTTATTTTGCTAAACAATAAGTATGTCGCATTCTAATTTTAATTATATTTGAAATAAAATATGTTTTACAGTGTGAAATTTACTACTTTAAATTTTTCTCTTTGGTATTCGCATTTATTACAGAATTTACGGAGAACCAACAGTAAACATAAACGAAATAAAGATGATCGATTTCTGCAGAAGAAATTATTTAATATTCGGAAATTCGATGTGGTACCAACAAATGGATGAAGAATATACTTTTGTGGCAGAGAAGAGAAATGCCAGATATCTGGTATTCTGTATTGTATATACCCAAAGTTTAATACAAATAGTACAAACAAGAAGTAGAAGCTGGAACCAATCACAAATTAGTAACAGCAAAATTATTGGAAGTAAATCTTGGGAGCCATGAAGAGAAAATCGAATATAGTAACATCACAATACATAAACTCAAAAAGAAAGCAAAGAGATATGTATATATATATATATATATATATATATATATATATATATATATATATATATATATACATATATATATATATATATATATATATGCATACATATATATATATATATATATATATATATATATATATATATATATATATATAAGGTTACAAATGCAGAATTTCAAAAACGAGCAAAGTAAAGATGGCTAATGTATTTAAAGAAATGGTGACATACTCAGCAGAGAAAATATGTAGAAGAAGAAAATTCAATAGGAATATAAAAAGAACGAAATGGAGGAATGAAAAAATAAGAAATCTTGTAAAAGAAAAGAGGACATGGAAATATAGCTCCAAACAAAGACAATGGAAGATAAAGAAGACTACATACGCTAGGAAGAGAAACACAGTAAAAATAAAGATAAAAGAAGAAAGTAACAAAGAGATAATTTGGAGAGGGGATAACAGAATCATATGGGACTATAAAAGACATTTTGGACACAGATAAAAAGATTTACGGGAAACAGAAAGACGGAAATAAAAAACAATTAACTACGAACAGGGGTAGAACAAATACTAGACCCATAGAGAGACTACTATTTAGACAAATTCCACACAATACCTGAAAAGGAAGATACAAAAATAGAAGAAATAGAGATAGAACAACAAGAAATAACGAGAGAAAAAGTAGAAGACGTCAAACAGAACATAAAAACAGGAATAGATTGGATGGGGATAATTGTTAAAGAAGCGTGGGAGAAAAAACAGATACCGAGGGAAGCAGCAAATAATCTTATAGTACCTACCTATACAAAAGGGGAACAAACTCAATGCGAAAATTCTAGAGCCATATGCTTGGCACAAACAATTTACAAACTCTATACAAGAATTGTCGAAAAAGACTGAGACACTGCATAGAACTAAAACTAGAAGAATAACGTGCAGCTTTTAGACCGGAAAGACAAACCAGGGATAATATATACATAGTATACTTAATAGAAAGAACAATAAAGAAAGGGAAAAACCGTCGTATAAAATAAAGGTTGAATCCTAGTTTATTTAAACTTTATTTTATTGAAATTAATAAAACATGGCGCATTCAGTGAAATTAGATCGCGGCCTAAATCTATAGGTGCATAGTTTCAAGAACAACAAAAGTCTACAATCAGAAAATTTCACAATAAAGTTTTACAATCACGTAGCTTTGATAACAGTGGATAACAGGATTTAAAGTAACAATTTAACGGAAATGGTAAGAGTAGGAAGCGAACCGGTTAAATTACTCTCCAGACTTTTACCTGCAAGAACCAAATTCAGCCTCCGAGTGGAAGCTCTAGCGAACCGCTTTTCAAAATTATTTAGTGTCCACAGGCCAAGATGAGGCACATTCAAAGGATAAGCTATGTATTTTACGAAATGTTGTAGGGCATGATACCGCGAGAATTATGTCAACATTCGAAATCCCTCAAGATGTATTCATGTTAGCCGAAATTGAAAAGTACGTCAACCCAAGAAACAACGAATGTTTTTGAAATACATGTTCTCTAGGAAGCAACAAAAAGAGGGTGAAAGTTTCGATCACTTTCTGACAGACTGTCGCCACCTAATAAAAACTTGTAATTATAACTTAGAAGACGGTAACCAATCACATGAGGATAAAGCCCTTAGAGATAAAATTGTCATGGGTATCAGAGATCCAATACAAGGGAGGCCTTATTGAGAATCGATGATTTGACTATAACCAAAACCATAAATTTTTTTCGAACCTCAGAGCAAAGTCAAAGTCAAAGTTTACAATTTCAAGTAAACGGAACTGACGTAAATGTAGTAAAATAGAAATATAACAGCGAGAAGTGTAATAAATGTGAGAAAACCTCAAAATATAGCTCGGAAAGAGATGTATCAGCAAAAACGTTCAAATGTAAACGATGTCAGACTATACATGGGCCTCGAGAATGTCCAGCTTTTGGTAAAAAATGTGGAAAATGCGGCATTGAAAACCATTTTTATGTCTCATGCCGTGTAAAAAATGTGAGAGAAATTACCCAGAGAGACTGTTCAAGCTCTGACAAAAGTGAGGAAATGTTTATCTACCAAGTAGTAAACGGTAAGTATCTAAACCGAAAGATCAGTGAGACTAGATACAGGAGCAGACATTAGTGTAATACCATTAAGACTTTTCAAAAAATAGATAGACAGTTTAAAGCAAGACCTACAGAGTTTATTCTGAAAGGTTTCGAAGGCAGTCAAGCCAAACCAATAGATGTTGTAAATTTACATTGCGCTTTCAAAGATAGGGAAATTTACGAAGATTTTGTCATAATTGATGGGGAAAATCAGGTCCTTGTAGACGGCAAGACATGCTTATTTAAAACTTATTAAGAGAATAAATAATATAAACACAGATTTTTCAAAATTTTCTGAAAAAATTGAATTTATGAACCAAAATTTTGAAATTTTCAGTAGGTTTGGTAGGTTCCCATGTAAGCATAATATAACGACTAACGAGAATTTTGAGAATGTGTGTCATCCACCCAATAAAATTCTATTTGCTTTAATGGAGGAGCTTAAATTAGAATTAGATAGACTAGAAAATAGAAAAGCTATAATAAAGGTGAAGGAAATAAAACCGAAAGCGAGTATTAACAGAATAGTTATTGTCTAATGGGACAATTAGATCCTTCCGAATAAACTGTCAAATCCTTAGGAAACCAAAGTTAAGCTAAACAGAAGAAGTATATTTAAAATTTGAAGACAAAAATTATTTTACTGTTTTCGACATCTCGGACGGCTATCATCAATTAGAACGTAATGAAGAGTCTTCGTGGAAGTGTTGTTTTGCAACTCCATTTGGTGTATACAGGTATGCGGTTTTACCTTATGGATTAGCAACTGACAAGATATATTTCAAGATGAAGTTGAAAAACATTTTTCTAATTTACAAAATGTAGTCATATGTCATGATGATATGGTAATTTGTGGAAAAACAAAGCAAGAGCATGATTTAGAAGTTGCTGAAGTAGTTAAAGAGCTAAAAAAGTTGATACAAAATCAACAAAGACAAGCTTCAATACTGGCAATTCCAAGTTAAGTTCATGGGGCAGATTTTTTCTCAAAATGGTATGCAAATGGATCCCGACAGAGAATTATTGGTTCTTTTAAGTATGTCAGACGGTATATCAAAAATATGTCAGAACTAATGTATCCGTTATGTCAATTACTCGAAAAAAATGTTGAATGGTCATGGCATCAAGAAGCTTTTAACAAGCTGAAGGAAATTATAACCAAAACAAAAGCTCTTGTTCCATTTGACCATTCAAAACAGACAGTTTTACAATGTGACTCTTCTAAGAATGGATTAGGTTACTGTTTGTTCCAAAAGCATGATGATAATACCCTGAAATTAGCGTGTGCTGCTAGGTCTATGAATGATCATGAAGTAAACTACAGCCAAACTGAGAAAGAACTCTTAGCCATCTATTTTGGAACTCAAAAATTTCACGATTTTATTTAAAAACAAGTAGTTGATCCTGATATATTTGAACTGGTTTTTAAATACTTACCTATGAGTCAAGAAAAAAGAGACCAGTTTCGACTCGAGACAAGCAAAAACCCTGTTTTAATAAAAATCCATGATTACTACCTTGGAGTAATAATATACAGTAGAGAGGGCTATTCATTCATATACACAAATTCATTTTGGGAATTGGCGCAGAAAAGTTCACGCATACGGTAATCGTAGCTGACATTGAAAAAGACATGATTCTGGGAATGTACGTAATTAATCTACATGGTTTCCAGTTGGACTCTGGAAACAGATCCATCAAACTGGATTCTGAGGAGGTATTTCTTCATCCATATGAAGGTAGTACGGTGTTGGCAGCTCTACAGGAAGATACTGTTCTATCTGCACGAAGCGAAACCATGATAGTAGCACGGCTAAAGGGAATCATGGAGGAAGGTACACCGGTTATGATGGAGCCTAGGAACCACGGCGAAGAAGTTGGCAAAGGAGTACTAATTGGAAAAGGATTGGTCTCGTCGGCGAAGGGGATCCCAGAACGTCTGATAAACGTGAACGATTATCCAATTACCATCAAGAAAAAAAACCAAGATTGGATCCTGCGTACCAGTGACATCTATAGTTCACCAAACAGCGCCAACTGACAATTCCAATGCCAGATTCAAACAGATGTTATCAGTAGCTAGTCAATCCTTGAATCGAGCTGAGAAAAAGACAATGAGAGAATGTATTTTGCAGTTTCGAGACCTATTCGTACCAAAAGGACGGTAGACTGGTAGAACATCAGCCGTCAAATACAAAATCGATACTGGTAATGCCAAGACAATTATCCAATCAGCTCGAATACTACCAAGAGCGAAGACAGAGGAAGCTGAAAGTATAATTCGAGAGATAGCAGAAGAAAAAGTAATAGAAGCATCTACTAGTCCATGGATGTCTCCAGTAGTGCTCGTCAAGAAAAAGGATGGAACTACGAGATTCTGCCTAGACTATCGCCAGCAAAACAATGTGACAAAGAAATACAGCTATCCTCTGCCTCGAATCGACGATACGCTAGATACCTTGGCTGTAGCAAACTGTTTTCCCCCTTGGACCTGAAGTCTGGTTATTGGCAAATAGAAATAAACCCAGAAAACAATGAAAATGTCTTGAGAGGATTATTTTGGAAGACATGCCTGATCTATTCCGACGACATCGTAGTACTGGGGAAGACATTTGAGGAACACTTGTAGTATTTGTAAGACTTCAAACTGCCCTTTTAAAACCCAGTACACCGTCTGGATCATATAGTGAGCAATGAAGTAGTGGCGATGGATCCAGAGAAAATTGCTGCCCTTCAGCAATGGCCGCAAAAAACTGACAAACATCAAGTTAGAAGTTTCCTTGGACTTTGCACATACTATCGAAGGTTTATAAGGAAGTCTGAAGCCAAGTTACTAACTCGAATTACAGAAGTGATAAGAGCTTTCTATTGGTATCAAAACGGCTTTTGAAACCCTGAAGAGACAATTAACTACGGCGCCGATACGAGGATATATATTACTAGATGGACACTTCATTCTTGACACTGATGCAAGCAACGTCGAAATTGGAGGAGTGCTCTAACAGATCCAAGGAGGGCAAGAAAGAGTGCTGGGATATTTCAGTAAAGTCCTCTCCAAACCAGAACAAAGCTACTGCGGCACGAGAAGAGAGGTTTTGGAAGTCTGTGGAACACTTTTACCAGTATCTCTATGGAAGGAAGCTTATAATCCGGGCTTATCATGCAGAATTCAAGTGGTTGATGCAGTTCAAGAATCCTGACGACCAGATCGCCATATGGATTGAACGACTCCAAGATTACGATTTCAGCATCGAACATCGATCTGGTGTGAGTCACCGAAATGCCGACTCCCTGTCTAGACGGCCGTGCCCAGCAGACTGTTCCCACTGCAACAAGGCGTAATTTAATGAAGCTGCAGTTTCAAGAACTACAGTAGTCAACGAAGAATAGTCACCCAGCAGGATCAGAGAAGATGAAAAAAACGGAAGGAAGAAAATCGACGGCCTACTTGACAAGAAGTGTCAAGATTTTCACCGGCACTCAAGGCATATTGGGCGCAGTGGGACTCCCTTGTCCTGGAAGAAGGCTTTTTGAAAAGAATCCTTGAAACCCCAACTAGTCCATGAAAGCTTTTATTAGAGTTCCGACGATGTGAAGGACTGGTGTTAGAAATGTACGACTTGTGAGACGAATAATGGACCACATCGCAAGAGAAAGGTACCCATGAAACTATATAATTGTTGAAAGCACTTTTAAAAGGATTGCGTTCGATATGGCTGGACCATTTCCGACGACAGTAAATGGTGGTTAATACATTCTGGTTGTAATGGATTAGTTCACAAAGTGTGGGTGGAAGTTTAAGTGATCTCGAATCAAGAGGGTACAACTGTCGCCGACGTATTGGTGAAAGAATTAATCAGCCGACATGGAGTGCCCTTGGAGGTCCACAGCGATCTAGTGAAAAGCTTCGGGAGCCAGGTATTCAAAGAAATTTGTGATAAGCTGGGAATGAAGAAGACTAGGGCAACAGCTTTGCATCGACAGTCAGATGGAATGGTCGAGATAATGAACAGGACTATTGGAAAATATCTGTCCAAAGTAGATCCAGCCAACAGAGAGATTGGGACCAGTATATTTGCATCGATCTGCCATTAACGAGTCCATGGGTGAAACAACTGCGAAAATCCTGTTTGGAAGCGAAATTAGGCTTCTTTGTGACCTGAAGAAGATCTACAATGGGAAGATTACGGGATCCAATTAAGAAGGGGGGAGGATGGACGGTAGGCACGAATTGGTTCGTACGAATTTGGAAGTTGCCAGCGACATAATTAAAAAACGGTACGACGCGCAGGCCACAGAAGGCAGTCTCAAAGAAGGTGACACAATCCGACGAGGAGAGAAGGCTTTTCTCCAAATCCTATCCTGTAAAGTGACACTTGGCAATTTTTTCATCAAATTGCTTAATATCTACACTTCTTAAAAGTGCTAAACTTGAAATGACATTGTTTGGTGTGTTTTCAAATTGAATGTTTTAAAGCGGTTGTAATATGGTTTCTTCATAAACTGGGATTGCATTTAATGTTTTTTTTTTGTAGAAACCAAAGAAAAAGTGTACAATCGTCAATATTCTGCCCCGATATTAAAGAGGAAAAGTTCGCGTTTTGGACTTGGTCAGTTTTTAGGCAATAGTAACAGTATCTCAGGTAGAAAAAAAAATAGATGTAGTGCCTTGCTGTAGTTCTGCATGAGTGTCGCAAGTTTTGATAAGTACTAAAGCTACAAGGAAGACGTGTGATAATAAAGCTGTAACCTGGAGTTAAGTAAAATTATCACTTAATTGATCAGTTAAAGTATAAATTGGATTAATTTTGTTGAAATAACTTTGTTTTCTAATCGAAGGAAGTTATTTGTCAAATCGCCTGCACATGCATGAATGTTTCTAATTTTAAACCTTAATATATTGATATTGTGTATTACCTTTATTTTTTTTTAAATAAATATTGTCAGACTACTAATTAATATACAGTGTGGCAATTTAAGATCTGACAATGCCCTATATCTCACAAACGAAAGATGATATCAAAAATACCTCAAAAATGTTTCTAGGATAGGTTGGGGGAAATAAAATGACATATAAGAGAACTCACCCCCGCCAACCCCCTAGACCCCACCTACCCCATATACAAATGTGTAAATAGCAAACCCCTACTTGTGATACATCACTGAAAAGCCTATGAAAAATTACATCCAATGATATGAATAATAATTGTACAGGATGAAGCAATCATTGTGAAACCTTACCTTAAAAGCAAAATGTAATGAAATTTTCGTTGAACTACAAATTTGTTAAAAATGTCAATGAAGTAAATGTTCAAAGTTGGTTCCGTTGTTTTGTAGACAATAATACAGTCTATTTTCAAATCTTGCAAGAAATTTGACAAATGTTGTTCTAGTAATATCGCAACATGCTTGCGTAATTCTTTCCCGCAGTTCCCCAAGTGACTCAGGTTGAGTTTTATAAACAAGTGACGTGAGGTAAGCCCATAGAAAAAAATCAGGTGGCGTTAAGTCTAGTGACCTCGGTGGCTACTTAATAGGACCTCTCCTTCCAATTCATTTGTTCGGATTATTAGTATCCAACCAGTGCCTAGCTGCAGCTACATAGTGAGGAGGTGATCCATCTTGTTGGAAGTGCAGCAAATCTTCGTCTAAAGCTAGATTGCCTTGGTCGCTCCTTTGGTTATCTAATTCATGCAGAATTAAAGGTTCGATGATGTTTTCCAGTATATCCAGATAAATGTCGCCACTTAAATTGCATGGTATATACAAGGGACCAATTAAAGCATCGCCTAATATCTCTGTACAAACATTCAGTTTCTCAGGATATTGAGTGTGACCTTCTCTAAAACGATGCGGGTTCGCATCACTCCAGTACCGACAGTTTTGTTTATTTACTTTACCATTCAGGATAAAAGTAAAACAAATATTTTTTAATAGTCTACGTTCAACGCGAATTCTTTCAGTCATGAGTTCACAAAACTCAATTCATTGGTCGGTCTGGATCATCATCGCCTAGTTCTTGAAGAATTTGTATTTTGTATGGGTGAAACTTATGTAACTTTCCTAACCGACTCACGTGATAGTCCTGTCATTGCAGACACTTGATATGTCGATGTAGTAGGCTCTATTGCAAATTGTCCAAGGACCTCAATTTGGCTTGCTATATTCAGTAATCTGGGGACATCCCGTTTTTATTTTGCACTGATTCCATTTCTTTAGACTTTTCAACTAAATCGCGGATATACACGTGACTTATATTTTGGCCCGGATGCCTCTCATTAAATACTTGAGCTGTTCGTAAATAACACTGGTTCTGGGAAACGAAAATTATCTCCACGCCTTTAGGTACATATACCGTGAATCATCGTGACAACTACAGCTTAATGACATTACCTATCGTACAAATGATGAACACTAATGACATTTAAATGTCTTAAATAAACAAAAAATTATGGATTGCGAAGCCAAAATACAGATGTTTACAACTTGTTTTGCAAAAACGGCAAATGAAAGTTTTTATTTAACAAAAAAAAATTACCTACGGACACTTATCATTGCAAATAAGGTTTTAATGGCCTTTAGAGCTTTTTAACATTATATCACAAGTAGGGTTTGTTTGTATTTAAAATTGTGAGATATTAATTTGGTAAGTATTGATACATCCTGTACAATTATCATTTATACTATTAGAAAGCATTTTTTGTAAGCTTTTTAATGATGTATCACAAGTAGGGGTTTGCTATTTAAAAATTTTTTGTTGGAGTAGGTGGGGCCTAGGGGGTTGATGGGGGTGAGTTCTCTTTTATGTCATTTTAGTTCTCTCTTCCTATCCTAGAAACGGTTTTAGGCATTTTTGATATCATCTTTCATTTGTGAGATATAGCACATTGTAAGTTTTTAAATTGTCACACCGTACGATATTGTTTTATGTTCAGTCGGAACTCATATTATAGTACCGTATCTACTACACTATTGTTTCCTGTTGTTTTTGCTCCGTATTTCTTCTTTTTACCGATTACGTTCAACTACCTAATAATTGTTCAACGTATCATCCGTTTAAATTCTCTACACAGGTATAGAAACTTTTGGCTACGTCTTTGCTTCATACATTATTGCACATTAAACTGCTTAAATTGTCTAAACTTTATTCTGGAGTTCCATGCCTTTCCCGCTAATCACTTTTAACTTAATTATAGTTTGTTCCTGAACGAATTTTCAGAGCTCACCGCAATCTACTCCTATCTTTATTTCTAACTATAAATCACATTAATGTTTTATTACATTAAATAGATATATACAGTATGTCCCTGCATTGAATTTACAAAAGGAAAAAAAATATTTTTAATTTTACAAAAAATGCTAAAGGAATAAAAATATCTGCCTCATTTCAAATGACTAAATATTTAATTATAGTTACGAAACTGTCAAACCTTTATTTAGAATTACAAATTTTTAGATTTTTATTTCAATCACAACATTAAAAAAAGAACTAGGCTGGAAACAATCTTTAAAACTATTCTATTAATTCGCCACCCCTTTCAGCATACAATTCGACTCTAAGCAGCAGTTTCTTGTAACTGTTGCGAATTTTTTCCAGTGTCAAGGACGTAACAGCATCTCTTATACGATTTTTTAATACACCGCATTGCTAGGCAAGCTTTCCATGTAGACTAGTTGATTTAATCGTCCTCACAAATAAAAATCTAAAATAGTTGAGTCAGGGCTTCTTGGAGGACACTAAACAGGACCATTCCTACCAATCCTATTATATTCAAATTGTTGATTGGGCCAGACAGCAACAATGCGCGTACGGTGGGCCCGACAACCGTTCTGTTGAAAATACATCGACTACCGATAAGAAAGTGGGAGTTCACTTAACCCATCCCAAGAAACTACTTAACATTTCCAAATAATTCTGCTAATTTACATGGGCATCAAAAAAATATGGCCCTAGTATTCCATGGTAAGAAACAACACACCACACGTTTACCTTAACAAAATATTGACGTTTTGATGTAATTCCAAAGTGACGCAACAGTACCATTGCTAGTAAAAGTTGCATAATCGGAAAATACATACTTTTGTGAAAATTTCGGTTCTCCATTATTTTATCTACCATCCACATGCAAAAATAAAGACGCTTTTCATCATCTTCCGGTTCTAACATATGATTAAAAATAGGTTTATAGGGGTATAATTTACGTTCCTTCACAACTCTTTGAATATAGAATTTGCTGATATTTAGTTGCACCCATCTCCGTAATGGAAGTGTAGGATTATCTTCCACCAATTCCAAAATTACAACTGTAGAAGCGTGATATTCATCACGTACTAGTTTCTTTTTATTTAAATTCAGAACAGAACCAGTTTCCTAAAATGATTTCATCAACTTCTTTATACCCAACGAGAAACAGTTACTCCGGTAAATTTTTCACCAAATTCTTGCAATGCGACGGTAGCTCTTTTCCCCAATACCATGTTAAATATACAGAGTGGGCCACATAAAACAGTCCGCCCCGATATAAGGCAATATTCATTAGATTTTAAGAAAATGCTGAAACAGCTCGATTTTTGTCCAAAGGGAACACATTTTTACGATACAGACATCTGCTATTTGTCAACCCTCTCCCTTCCACTTGCCCACCCCTCATTTTCAAATAGGACATGTACCATGTGTAGAACATTATTAGAAAGGCATTTATATGAAGTATTCAGACATAATGATCATCAACGATTTTTTCTCATATTTACACCGTCTTTTCAAAACAATGTCTTAATTAACTTAAAGTGCAACACCTCTTAAAAATGAAACGCAACGCCTGATTAAATAAGTTCGCCGAACTTTTGCACACTTCCCGTTCTCAGTATGTATGGAAATAATCTCACCTCATTCTGCAATAGAATATACCATTTTGGTAGTATTACAAAAATACATAAATTCAGAAACTATCAACAATGGAACAAACTGTGTTAGTATCAAATTAATAATTTTTTACAATATTTCCTTCAAATTACTTTTGATGCGACGGAAAAAAGTATAGGTTAGAATACCATAGGCGTTGAGTTTCATTTTTAAGAGGTGTTGCACTTTAAAATAAATAAGACTTTTTTTGCAAAGATGGTGTCAATATCCAAAAAAGTCGTTGACGATCATTATGGCTGAATACTCCATCAAAATACCTTTCTTATCATGTGCTACACATGGTATATTCCCTATTTAAAAATAAGGAGTTGGGGATGTGGAAGGGAGGGGGTTGACAAATGTTTTTTTTTTATTTTAATGGAGGATAAAAATAATATTATGCAATTTGCTTCAACAACTGAGATAATTAGCAAATGTGCATAAATTGGTACAATAATTACAATATAAATAGTTATTATTTACAGCATGTGGATGAGATTGATATTTTGAAGGTACATAATTAAGTCTCTGATATTACAAGAGTCTCCAAGCAGTTCTATAAGATTAGTGCTTAAATTACACACATTTCTCTCATTACTGAATTTAGGGCACTCAATAAGAACATGTTTAACATTTATTTGCACTTGACACACACTACATATTGGGGCATCTTCTTTCTTCAGCAGATATTGATGTGTATATCTCGTATGTCCTATCCTAAGGCGTGCTAATATTACTTGGTGTCTACACGTGATACTGAGGTTCTTCCACGGAGAAATAACTGGTTTTATTTGTTTCAGCTTAGCTTCGGATCTATTCCACAATTTAGGTCACTGTAACTAATAAGTTGTTTATTCACTATAGTGGGATTATTTAGGTAAGCTTCTTTGGCTGCTTGGTCGGCTGTTTCATTACCTCTAATTTGTGTATGTAAAGGGACCCACAGAAAGGTGATAATTTTGCTTTTCATTGAATGAATATTTTCTTTGATATTCGTTACAATCGCCGAATCTAGGTAGATTTGAGTTATGCTTTGAAGTACACTCAACGAGTCTGTTATTATGAGAAATTTTTTTTGATGGGAGTGCTTGCAAAACTCTGTTGCCTTAAAAACTGCAGACAGCTCTCCTACGTATACGCTCCACGTATGCGGTGAAACAAAATATTGCGTCTCGTGTACAGTAACCAATGCAGCCGACGTCGTGTCTTGAGACTAGGAAGCATCATTGTAAATGTGTGTATAATCTTCAAATTGTGAGGATATTCGTAGAAATTATTTTCTTATCAATACATGAGAATATTCTCGTTTGTTGTAGGAAGTTAGAGACAAATTACAGTCAGGAGGTTTACGTAGCCAGGGAGGAAATTCAAGAGAGCGTACCTCAACCTTTGGGAAGTTTATATCTATTTCACTGCTGATCATATTGATGCGTTGGTAGAAAGGGGGAGTCAAATGTGGTTTTTGAAAAAATGTACTTCTAAAGCAATTGGAAAATACATTGTGGTAGACTGGGTTTTTTGGGTTAAAAAGTACTTTATAGGCATATGATAGGCTTAGATATTCTCTTCTTATTTTAAGGGGTGTTTCTCCAGCTTCACATAGTAAGCTTTCAACTGGACTGGTGGTATAAGCTACTAGAGAAATTCGAACACCCTTATTGTGGACAGTATCTAGTAATTTTAAGGATGTTTTAGTGGCAGATGCGTATACTATAGATCCATAGTCTAAGCGAGACCTTACTAATGTGCGATATAGCAGGATAAGAGTATGTGCATCTGATCCCCATTGATGATTTCCCAAAACTTTTATTAAGTTTATTGCACTAAGACATGATTTCCTTAATTGCTTTATGTGTGCGTTCCAATTCAGCCTTTTAGCGAAAAACATTCCCAAATATTTTATCTACGATTCCATTTGGAGAGGAATATTGTAAAGTGTTAAAGAGATGAAACTAGGCTTCTTTTTTTTGGAAAAAACTATATACTTCGACTTTTGTGGAGAAAACGTCCAGCCGGTTTGATTCATCCATGTCCCTATATTGTTGATTGATTCTTGCATATTTCTTTCTATGGATTTTATGTTTCTTCCACTTGTGAATAAAATTAAGTCATCTGCATACAGTCTTGCATGTACTGGTAACGAAACCTTTTCAAAAATTTTATCAATTGCTGCAAGAAATAATGTGGTGCTAATTACGGATCCTTAAGGAATTCCGTTATTTTGGCAATAGATATTGGATATAGCTCCGTTTGCTTTTACTTTAAAGGTTCTGTTTGATAAAAAATTTTGGATGAATTTTAATATACTTCCATCAATCCCCCAGGAGAGAACCTTCTTTAACCCTCCGCTACTCGCGCGGGGTATTTTAGTACCCCACGGGCATATCCTATGTCAATATCTTGGTGGGGGAATCGCGAAATTCCACGTCGCCTCGTGTATTCTTCAAGCATAGTGTGTAGATATCTGTGCTAGGGAGTGGTCGCTATCGAGTCACTAACTTTTACGAAATACGCTATTGAACCTCGTTGGGGTATTTAAATACCCCACGTGAGTGGTCGTGTCATATTTTTGGTAAGTGTACTATATACTATAAATCTGCTATTACTTGAACATAGGTTATTATATATAGGTTAAAACATGACAAATCAATCCAAGGATCCAGAACAGTGGTTGAAATGGTATGAGGAACTTGACGAGGAGCCGGAGGTATATGGCGAAGAAGATCCCAACAAGTTCGAAGTTGACGCGATTGAAGTACAGGATGAACGCACAGATAGTGAGCAAGACGCAGATCCTGATTATATGGAAGATCCTCTAGCACAAGATGTTGCTGACGAATCTGCGAGTGCGTTCGAAGATCCGCTTACACAGGCTGATGATTATGGTGAATCTACGGGTCCATACTTCATAGGAAAGGATAAACAGAGTAAGTGGAATAAAATGAAACCACCTTCTTCAAGAACAAAATCTCATAACATAGTTTTGAAAGTTCCTGGTCCAGTGGGCAATGCAAAAAATGCCAAGTCTTATATGGAATGTTTTTATAATTTTATTGACGACACTATGTTTGCTATAATTGTGGATTGTACCAACATATATATATCGCACATTCAACAAAATTTTGCTCGAGAAAGAGACGCACAGAAAACTGATGTTTGTGAAATTAAAGCTTTTGTAGGGATTTTGTATCTTGCCGGCGTCTTGAAATCTGGTAGACAAAATGTTTTATCTTTATGGAACACGAATGGTACAGGCATTGAACATATATTTATTACAATGACATATAACCGTTTTAGATTTCTTTGTCGATGTATCAGATTTGATGATATTTCTACCAGGCAGGAGAGGCGCAATTTGGACAAGTTGGCACCTATTAGAGACATATTCGAACGTTTTGTCTCAAAGTGTCAATCTTCAGTCACACCAAGTGCGTATCTAACAATAGACGAGCAGCTTGTGGCATTCAGAGGAAGATGCCCGTTTAAACAATATATACCGAGTAAACCAAGTAAATACGGGCTAAAGGTATATGCACTCGTGGATGTAAAGACCATGTATACGTATAAGTTAGAAATGTACGCTGGAGTGCAACCCGATGGCCCATACTTCCTTAGTAATAAGCCCGCCGACGTCGTCATGCGCCTCGTGGAGGATCTAAAAGGAACCGGACGCAATATTACTATGGATAACTGGTTCTCCAGTATCCCCCTGGCTTTCGAATTGCTCAGAAATAAGCTGACAATGATTGGAACTATCCGCAAAAATAAAAAGGAAATTCCTCTCGAATTTACCAATACGCGTTCTAGACCTGTACAGAGCAGCATGTTTGCGTTTAAAGACCATTGCACATTGGTTTCTTATGTACCAAAGAAATATAAGAATATCCTATTGATTTCCACAATGCATCACGATGAAGTGGATGAAGCTTCTTTGAAACCAGAGATTATACTTGAATATAATCGTACAAAGTCTGGAGTGGACGTTGTAGATAAGATGTGCGCTCATTATGATGTGGCTAGGAATACCAAGCGTTGGCCACTTACAGGTTTTTTCAATATCCTCAATATTGCAGGAATTAATGCCATATGTTTATATGCACTGAACAATGTTTTCCAAAAACCCACTAGAGAATGTTTTTTGAGGAGTATCGCTGAAGGATTAGTTCGTCCACAAATTCTGAAAAGAATATATGCCAAAAATATTCCAAGAAATATAAAGAAGCGGGGATTCCTTCTTCTAAATATCGAAGAATCATCAACAACTGCAAGAGCTCAAGATCCTGAAACACATATGCCAAAGAGGCCAAGAACGGGTAAAGGAAGGTGTTATTTGTGTCCCAGAAGTCTTGACAGAAAAACCCCAGTAAGTTGCCTCAAATGCACCAAGTGGATATGTAAGAACCACCAACAAATTGTTTGCAACAGTTGCCTGAAACATGGAGCGGATGACGATTCTGAATCGGAAAACTCAGTCAATTAATGTTTTGTTGCCATTTTTTTGAATTTTTACCTTGTGCTTCTAAATGTTTATAATTATAAATTTTTGTGATTATGAAGTTTGGTTTATTTTGTAAAGCATAAAAGTAGGTGTTTTTACGTAATTTGCCATATAATAAATAACCCAAAGAACTCTTTTTTAATGTTTCCCATTAAAATAAAATTGGGGTATCAAAATACCCCACGCGAGTACTCAAGTAAAAAATGTAGGCGCGAGTAGCGAAGGGTTAAAATATTGTGTTTCCAAACAGTATCGTAAGCTTTATCTATATCAAATACAGCGGCTACAGTTACTTGTCCATTTGCAAAATCTTCATGTACTGTTGATTCTAAATCTACTAGATTGTTTACGGTTGAACGATTTTTTCTGAAACCACTTTGATTTGGAGAAATCTTATTGTGCGTTCCAGGAACCATAGAAGTCGATTGTTGAGAATTTTTTCCAAGACCTTGCACATCGTGCAAATCAGGGAGATGGGACGATAAGACTGTGGCTCATATTTTTGTTTTGAGGCTTTTATGACTGGGATCACAATTGCTTCCCTCCAGAGATTAGGAAAAATACCACCAACAAAAACTTTGTTAAAAATCCCAAGTAATATGTCTTTGCCACTCGTTGGAAGATTTTTCAAAAAGGATCCAGGAATGTCATCAGTGCCAGGGGATGAATATTTAATCTCTGCTAGTGTGTATTCCAGCTCTTCTAAGGTTATTGGGTTATTTATTGGATCATCACGTTTATCATTGATTTCAAGTTGTCTGTTTTCTTCCACCGATTTTATGGTTCTAAATTCTTCAGAGTAAATTGAATCTTTGGTCTTATCTTCATAGTATAGTGCCATCGTATTTGAGATCTCATGAGGCGAGGAAGAAGCAAATCCATTATGTGTTATGTACGGGATCTCGTGATTTGTTTTTTGATACGTTAATCCTTTTGATTTTATTCCAGAGATTAGTCAGTGGGGTGGAGCTGTTAATTGTGGATAAATACTCCTTGCAGGACTCTCTTTTTGCTTTTTTAACAGTCCATCTTGCTTTTGCTTTCAATCGTTTAAAGTTTAGAAGGTTTTCCTCAGTTTTGTGTCTTTTATATCTGTATAAAGCACTTTTTGAGTCTCTTATGGCTATCTGACAGTCGGAGCTCCACCATGGAACAGGTAATTTGTGTCTGATTGGTTTTGTTTTGCCGATTGATGCAAAGGCCGAGTTGATAATTATTTCATTAAGTGATTCCAGGTTCTCATTAATATTATTGCTCATATTAAATTCTGAAATCTTTTCTTGGATTAAAGTTGCATATAGATTCCAATTAGCCATTAGATCCCAATTTCCACCTGGGCGTTGTCTTAGCATTGAATTGTGTACCATTGCTGTCTAATACTATTGGAAAATGATCGCTGTCATAGAGATCGGGAAGAACTTCAAATGTTTTATGACTTGTTAGTTTTTGATCACATATTGACAAGTCAATTGCGCTGGACGTTCCAGACTCTACGTTTAATCTTGTTTTCATGTTAATGTTTAGAAGAGTTAAGTTATTATCATCAATTAAATTTTTAATAATACGTCCTCGTGGATGTGTATAATCGCAGCCCCAAATTATATTGTGGCTGTTGAAGTCACCTACTGTGAGTCTAGGTTTGGGAATTTGATTTAATAGACCGTTTATTTGTTTATAAGTAAGGTTAAAATTTGGAGGAACATATATGTTACAGACATACATTTTCATCGGCAGTTGAGTTTCGACAACAACTTCCAATTCAGTAACAACATTAAATTCGTTTGCGACAATTGAATCTGCAATGTATGTTACTATTCCCCCACTTGCTATAAGCGCATTAGTTTTATTTTTATGGAAGGTAGCAAAATTGCGAAATATATATACGTACTGGTCTTTAAAATTTGTTTCTTGTAAGCACATGATTTTTGGATGTTGTTCAGACAAAAGAAGTATTAACATTTCTAATCTAGCAATGAATCCGTTTAAATTCCACTGTGAAAGTGGGAAAATTTTGTTTATGGCGTTGAAAACGAATATTAATAAGCTTCTTGTGGTGATATGTCACTATCAGTATCCGATACAGGGGTGACTTTTGATTTATTGTGCTAAGAGGAGCTTCATTATTCTTTTCCTAATTATTTTGAAACGAGATTTATATATTTTTTCGGTAAGAAATGGATAAACTTTAGTCATTAAAATAGCTAGTGAGTCGACGTCAGATGGATATAGGTGAGCCACACTTAACGGGTCTTTGTTACCTTGGACATTTTCTATAAAATCCGTGAACTGAGAATAATTTGAACCATACATGCTAGAATGCTCTTCAATGAAATTCTTGGCAGGTAATAGTTGTTCTTCAAGAGAGGTTTCTAATGATAGCGGTTTTTTATTGTAGTGCTGATGTGTTTTCCTTGGAACAGTTGGTTTTACAAATTGTGCTTGTGGTTCATCTTCTGTTGCGATTACGCTAGTCGAGGGCTCTTTAGTAAATATTTTTGTAGATTCTGGATTTACTTCAGTAATGGTTGAAGATTTGGTCTCGTCTTGTTCGGGTTTTTGTTTTTTAGATACCTGCTTGTCAATAAAAGGAGTTAAAATAGTCTGCTCTTCTAACGGAGTTGTGGCAATCTCATTAGCTTTTCTCTTACCAGTTACGTCTATATCTGAAGCTTCAATATCCATATTTCGATTTTCACGGGAGATATTGGAAAAATTTGTTTTCGTTTGGAGAAGTTGACGGATGAGATGTATCTTGTATACCTTGTGTTTCACATTGCCTAATTTCTGTTGTACAGTTGTTGGATATATATGCAGATATGTAGATTTGTCTGCGAAAACTCAAAATATGGGAATATTCGGGATTTGGGATATTCACTCTCAAAAAAGATATAGGGGACAGTAATGTTAAGTGGTTATCGGTTAAACTCTTTTCCAGAATTGAATTTGGTATTAAAGGATAAACGTTGGACATGATTAGACGCATCCGAAGGAGTAATAAGGCGTCTTGCACTGATGATTCTATTATTAATAGTAATTGCTCCATGTTGACGAAGAAATTCATCGACTATATTTGCGTTGCTCAGATACATGCATATTCTGTTGTGTGATATTCGAGAACAGAAGAGAATATTTTTTGGATTCACTAAAGGTCCTGTGGCTAATATATATTCATGAAGTTTTATGCCATCGATGGATTGAGAATTTGACGGAAATTTTGGCGTGGCAGGTTGGCTGACGACAGTTGAGTAGTTTTCGGTTTGGTTCTGCATGGTAGTTTGTAAATTGGTATGGTTTTCGGAATGTGCTTCCATTATTTCAGATGTTTGGAAAATCTGAATACGGCCTCGTACCAATTTGAAATAAATATACGTGTAACCTCAATTACTTGTAAAACCACAAAAATTAATAGCTACTTTTTGTAGATAGTACGAATATTTCACGTTGTTACTTTGTTATGAATCAAGTTCTAATATGATAATGTAATTCGACTTACAGGAAATAAACTTCTTTGAATCGTAGTTTACACTAACTTGAAGGTAACTATACACTTTAATTAAAATATTTTGGAGTTTTTACCACAAAAATAATTAATTTGATCTGGAGCTGAAATTTTCAACTAGTAGCTGAATATCGATCAGAACCGGACTCTGACAAATGTTTTTATCGTAAAAATGTGTCCCCCTTAGAACAAAAATCGACCTGTTTCAGCATTTTCTTAAAATCTAATGAATACTGCCTAATATCGGGGTGGACTGTTTTCTATGGCTCACTGTGTATATTTTTGTGATAATGTTAACATTTTTATAAAAAATTACAATTTGAAGTTATTTTTGACAAATAAATTAGCGTTTGATGAGGTCAAAGCCTACCACAAAAAATAATAGATATAATGCGATGAATAAAAATTTTTTTGGAACACAGATTTGTAGTATTGAAATTCCAATTACAGATTTGGTCTTTTAAAATCAAGCAAAATATTCCATTCCTTTAGCATTTTTTTGTAAAATCATAAATGAATTTTTTTTCCATCTTGTAATCTCAATCCAGGAACAATCTGTATAATTGAACAAATTAGTTGATATCTCATGATTTAATTATCTACTCATTATCCGCATTTACTAAAATATTTTGTACTATTTTGCAAAAAGGTGGAATGATTATTTTAATGTTGGTCTAAATATTTTATCTCAAATGATGTATTTTTCCCTTTGGAGAAATATGTTTTATGAGAATTTCATGTGTAAGAAAATTTTCTACTTAAAAACATTTTTACAGATGGACATATGCACTCCTTAAATATGGTGGATGATCAAAATATTACAACGTTTCTACAAAGGGTTATAGATTTAGAAGAAGCGGATAAAGAAACCATGCACCTCCTTGTTTTCCTTCTGATGCAGTTTTTATCTAGATCTGATCAAGCTTATCCAGCAGAAGAAAAAAATCTTGCCAAAACACAAGGAATTGTGTTGCGGCATCTTTACCTACTTTTAGGATACAGTCAGAACGACAGGGGTTTATATTTACCACCACAAAGACTACGATCTTCTCCAGCATTTAGCGCATTTTTGTCAAATTTACCGCAACTGATGGATCAGAATCATATGATGGGACGGCTGCTGCTTCCAACTTGTTTCATTTTATTGCAGTATGCACCTTCTCCATATTATATTCCCAACGCGATGGAGTTTCAACAACCTACTTTTAGTTTGTGGGCATTAGAATCACACTTTCGGAAAAACTGGCTGATGTCTTTGGTGGTTTTACTGTACAAGGTAGTAAACCAGATCCAGTATTCTTAAAAAGTCTTAATAAACAACTTTGATTATTACATTTTATAAAATTGTGGCCATTCTTTTCAAATTTTTAGATAACAGATTAGATTTAAAACATTGACAATTGCTGTTGTCCAGTTTCTTAAGTGTGCATTAACAAGCTTTGACGAATGTTTAAAAAAGTTTGTGCATTTTTTCAGTATCAATATAACCAACAACCTCATTGTATGCAGTTGACCTCTTTAATTAGAATAGTACTGAACACTCTTGACTGTCAGCAGCATCATTGCAGAAGAATACCCGCAACCATTATAATGGGACAACCGCCATCTAGATCAAGAGGTAAACCTTTCAGTTATTCCAAAATTTTTAAATAAAGCCGCGCCAAACTACGTAATTCCTATGTGCAGAATACGTTTCATTTTGGTACTTGTACTAAAAATTTATGAATGAGACTGAAACAAGTACCTACCAGAATGTTTGAAAGTAGATATTGCCTGGGATTCGAAACATAGCATGAACTTATTAAACACTCTATACGTTACCTTATTGACAACATATTTTATTAACTCGTTCAAACCAAAGGATGGGAATCCAATAAATAACTTTCTTTGGACAATTATTAAATTGCTAGTCTTTCTTCAGTCATATTCAAAAATACTTATATCAATTTTATTGTTGTTTTCTTTTTTTGGCCCTTGTTTGTAACCAATAATCCAGCTCAAAGCATTATGAGAAAATAGTTCGTTGCCGATACTAGTTAGGTCAAAACTTTTATTGTGAGGAATGCGGTAATGATGTGAACTCTTTTCAGTTTGTTCTAAACTTTCGGTCATTCATTGTAACCATTATCAAAGACCCACGAAATATACATTTATAAATATTTAAAATTAAGTTTAAAGTAAAAATCTTACTTATAACTAATTGAGGTTAATCAAAATATCTATAAAATGGAGGAACATATTACTTTTTCCTTTGAAAATATACCTAATGAAAACTTTCAAATTGACATTGTCGAAATTTATGTTAATTTATAGTAGTCATAGAAATTTCTTTATATACTGTGTATTAGCAATTGCGATCAAAGTTATTCTATTTTAAGATGTGTGCTAGACTTTACTTAAAAATATTGTTAATTGAGTAAACCCATAGTATTCAATTAGATAAGTAAAAATAAGTATAGAATATTTTTCCGATTACAGACCAGAGAGTTAAATTAAATGTCCGGAAAAATAATTTGGAATTTTGGCAATGTAAATATTGATTAGAACAGGCACTATGTTTATACAAGTTTTTTTTCAAATTATCAAATAAAGTTATCGTGAATAATAGCAAATTAGACCCGAAAAGGAAAGAAAATCTCCAGATTATAATTTAAACAGTTCATATTGTATAGCAAAATTTCCCTAACAACCCTTAACCTTATTGATTGGGAATTTAAATTTGAATCGAGTTGCGTGATCAATACAAGGATGATTGATAGATTTCCGAGTTCTTATAGAAGTTTTGGCTGATATTTATTGAAAATTATTAGAAGTTTGCTTTGGACCGCACAACCTCAAATCCGGTGTAATATGAGGTACGCTTTATTAATTTTATGAGCTCATAAAACCTGATTTGTGCATAATTAGTGTCATTTCGGTTTACTTTTAATATTTGTGGAGAAAATAAATTCACACTTGTGTCATATTTTAGGATCATTGGCGGTCTCCAAAATGAGAAAATTATAACTGTATTATATTGTCGCAATGATATTGGATTGTTACCTATAGTATATGTGTATATACTTACCGTAAAGATCTTTCCTGAAATCGCCAATTTGTTTATTTTAATTTCACATTCCGACGATAAAAATAATAATTTGAATACATAATTTGATGAGATTGACAAAATATTGATATAAATTTCAAAATTCATAGCTCAATTTTTAAAGTAATTTTGAATGGCGCGATTGAACCCTACCTTTGATAGAGTTTTATTCATGCTTGAGGATTATTCTGTTTCTAATATTAATTAATATAGCCGTGGATAAATAATAATAAAAAAATCTTGAGCTAGCAAAGTTAAGATAATTTTCTGGGCAATAATAAAATAAAACTTTTTGATAAATAAATTATTATTGAGAATATAGGAAAATAGTAATAATTAAATTATAAATTCTATTATAAAAGAATAAATAAACAATACAATATATATATATATATATATATATATATATATATATATATATATATATATATATATATATATATATTGAAATTTATCATAAAATACGGGGTGTGTCTATATGAAAAATAAATTTCGGTTTTAGTCAAAATTTCATCACCTCAGATGTCTGTATCGACAAAAGGGTCGATCGACGGCACGTTCTTCGAAGGGGATGTAATTCAATATTCTGCGTGGTATTAGCCAGGAAAGTAGTTTTTCTCTTCGAAGAACGATCGAAATTTTTTGAAATTTTGACTAAAACGGAAGTGCAGTAGAAAACCGAAATTTATTTTTCATATATATATGGTGGTCCACTGCCGCATATGTGTTTTTTTAATGCGACAATCGCTTTTGTGCTGAGCTCTTATGACCTCTAACTTGATATCTTCACTTGAAAATAAATATTTCCCGGTCGAAAAAAACTACTTCTTTTATATATATTTAAATGATTTATCTCATTACAAGAATAAAAAATGTCTTGGTACTTACACAAAATTTTTAAAATACGAAAAGTTCCACATTGAAGATTTTTTTAGATTATTTAGAGGACATTTGGTATACTGAGAAGGTGGGATTTGAGTAATTTTATTCACAAAATCTTTATTTAAATAAATTTTGAAGTAGTGGCTCTTGCAAATATGTCATACCTTAGATATTACAGTTCCACGTAACTTTGAAGGTATCCTTTTAGTGGTGAATTTCAATAGTCATTTATCCAGTCAATAGCATGAATCTGAAATTGATATTAAATTGAAATAAAATAATAAAATATTTAACAAATCATATTTTACCATAAATAAAACAATTTTATTAAATATCAATGACTAATTATGAATAAAATCGGGTTTTATGAAAGACGTAATGTGTGTTGCATAACTTTGGAACAAGGTATTTAATGAAAGATGAATTGGTTGCATACATCACAAGAAGATACCAAATCAAATATCAAATCTCAAAAATAAAAAATATTAATGGGGACATTAAATTGAACAACTATATAAAAAGTAATTAAATATTTCATAAGTCAATTCATTGCTATCATGGGATGGGAGAGATCTTATATGAAAAGCAAAATAATGAATGGTTTAATTTTGATTGGTTATAATCGCAAAGAGAAAAAAAATGAAAATGATTGGAGAGAAATGTCAAACTTTGACGGGAGATAATAAAAAAGGTTTAGCAATCATCAGAGAGGGAAAAGATCTATAGAAATTGCTCTTCGAAATATTATTTTTAAAAATAAAAAACATAAAAATTTAGATAATTATTTCAAAAGTGTATGTAATCATTTGAATTAAACTAATATTCTGACAATAATTGAGAATGTGGAAGCTAAGAGCTTGATATTTTTAAGAGAGTCTATAGAGCTTTAATTGTCTGTCAGAAATACCCACTGTACTTTTTAAAGATTTTTTATATATTTGATGGCCTCTGAAATTGCTGAGTTAAGATGTATAGAGTGATGCTTTATTTGGGAGTTTAAATAATCTGAATATTTTTTCATTTACGTGATAAAAAGCACATCGGGTGTTTTCTTCTATTTTGGACCCATCTGTGCAAATAAATTCGAAGTTTGGCCATCGTTTTGTTATTGAAGATAAAACTTCGAAATTTATTACTTTGGCACTAAGTTATAGTATACTGGAATTTGCAATTCACGCAGTTCATATTTGCTGTTGAAACAAGGAAACATATCATGATGATATATGACTGAACTTGTAATAATAAGATGCTGCTCTTTTTTTCGCCTACAGCGTTTATTCATGTTTGATGTAGCTTAAGAACTTCTATCCTATTTAGTGACATAATTTTCAATAAGAGTTATTCAATGAGATATTATTTTCTAAAACTAGTATTGAAATGGGAGTACTTTGCAACAACACTAGGCTTAACTTAAGCATTTATTTTTTATCCTTTCCACTTAACTGGCTCTCGCTGGCATTTCCATTTAATGTACAGCCATAATCTAATACCGAACGAATTAGAGTTCTATAAAATATGACAGATATATTCGGATCCGCTTCCCATTTAGGATGACAAAAGGCTCGTATTACATTTACTGTAGAATATTATTCCAAGATACTTTATTGGGGATTTATAATATATCATTTTATTGTGTGCTCATTTACTGCTACCTTCCTTAAAGTTTTTCTTCCAGTTGATATTAAGAAAATTAACAAATACTCAACTAAATTTTCTTACATAGAACGTTCTTTAAAAGAGAACTAATCTATATTTATCAAGTCTGTCAAAAGTTATGTTTGATAATAAATACATAATTTAAGGGTTATAAAGAAAACTTTATTAGTAGGTGGGTATGTGAGAAAGCAAACGTTATACGCTGGCATTCAAGTTTTGATATATGTAAATGTAAATAATAATTCCTAACTTTTCTACATCAGAAATTAGTTCCAACTTTATTTTGAACTATTTTTGAGACGAAAATATACCACAAACTTTATATTATTATCATAAAAGTGACTTGACTGTAAAAAACATCCATCTTTTCGTAAATAGTTCTTGCTTTTTACCGATATAACCTATTCAGTAGCCGTTATACTGCTGCTTTTCGAATGAAATGATTATTATTGGTCACACGATAAAGATATTTTTATATCCATGTTTTAAACGAAACAAACCTTAAACCGACTTAGATTTTATTGATCGTTAACTTATTGTATTTTTTAGATGTTAGCCAGCCATCTTTAGGTGCAGAAATTGAACATCTTGAGCGTGCTACCCCTCCACCTTCGCCAATATATTCATCTGATGGACAATCAACTCAAGTTTTGGGTAGTTCTAGATGTGGGAAAATTCAAGTAGTTCATGGAAAGCCTTCTTCGACAACAAGCATGGAAACTCACTGGGAAGAAGCTATCCACTGCGTTCACCCAGAGAAAAGATCTTCCAGGAAGCAAGCTGAACTTATTGTGGATGACGATACTGAATCAGAGCTGATTGTAATACCGGACAGTGATATGTCCGATAGTACTCTTCAGGGCAGCGTGCAAGGTTCCTTCGATGAGGGTGTCAATGATAGTTTCTGCGAAAAACATATTCTAAGGTCTCATAAAGAAACATATATTAATCAACTTGCTAAGCTACCTAATAAAGGTAGACCAACGTGGACCATAGGTAGTGAAGAAGATTCTTCAAAATCATGTGACAATAAATTTTACCAAGAAGCTATAAAAATACATTCTGAGTTCATTAAAAATTGTTCCAGGTTAAATTCTTCTTCATCGATTAATGGAATTCAACTTGTTGAAACTGTTACTACAGATTTTCATAAACAAGTTACCTCAACCTTTCTAGATACCCATCATATGGGTAAACCTAAACATAAAAAGATTATAGAGCCAAGTATAACTCCTGTTTGTACGCCTGTATCTGACTTTGATGATTGTTACAAAAATAAACATGGCGTCCTACCAACTCCTTCTTTAGAAAGATTGTTACCAATAGGATCATCAAGAATTCCAGATTCTCCTTTACACGACGATGTATTTTCCCCGACGTTAGATTCTCCATTAGAAATTCCTAGTCAAGAAAGACTATTACCCATTGGCCAACATCCAACGCCTCAGTTAATGGAGAAACTTAAGCAAGCCTTGGGTATTAATACACAACTTGCCAAACTTGACGGGAATGAAAAGACTGAAAAGTTACCAGAACCCCATACGGAAGGTACCTCTTCTCATTCTCACAGCCCTAGAAAATTAACCAAACAAGTCGCTCTTGAAAGCCCACCTACTAAGTCGGAATTTGATGAAAACGGACACTTTAAATCTATAAAAATTGATAATCAAAGTAAGTTTACCTTTTTAAATTAATTAACGAAATTTATAATATTTCTTTAATACTTGCTGCTCGTTCCCGGTAGCTAGCTAATTCCAATATTAAGTTCTGAAATCCTGTAACACCAATTCAGACGTATTTTGGACCTATTTAAAGGCAAACCAAACAATATGTCACAAAATATCCAGAATCAATGTTGTGTGGTATATAAATAAAATTAAAAATAATTATAAGATAATATATGAAGTATGTTTTAATTAAAGCAAATTAAAATACTCGGGATTATTTACTAAATAAACAGAACAAAATTTACAAGAAAATAAATTGTTAGATAATTCTCAGGCAAAGAATTAGATTCATACACCGACTACATTTTTACAGAAATCGTAAAGTTTAATCACAACTTTATCATCAGTTTCGGTAAACGTTCTTGAAGAGTAATATTGGAATGTACAATTCATTCACCACTGTTTAGTAATCCATATAATATAGGTAATAAAATTTATTTTCTGGCTTATTTCAGAATGAAATAGGGCTATTGTAGAAAGTAGCATGACGCGACTTCGGAAAAATTTCAATGTAGTTTTTCGTTTTGGTGTTCCTAGATGCCAAAATCACCCTCCGTTCCAAAGGTTATATATATATATATATATATATATATATATATATATATATATATATAGGAGATAGTCTTTGCCGACTAATTAGGTATAAAACCACGAATATTGGGGTAACGGCAAGTTAATTAAAGAAAACTCTTGTTACTGTTTTTCTTCCAAGCTTTCGGAAACGTTTATTTCCATTATCAAGGATAAGTAAATTGAGATGGTTATAAATTGGTAAATATAATTATATTTGAATTTTTTAAAAAGAATTTTTTCAATCACAAATCATTTTGACATTTTGACAGATTCATGAATGTAAACATTTTCTTTATATGCTAAAATGTTTTTGACAACAAAAGAAGAAAATAGGTTATATTTGTAATATAGGTTAATAGTTATTATAATATTCTTCTTTTATTATATAAAATTCAACCTCAAATTATTATAGATGTAATCATGTCATCTCAAAGACTTTTCTTAGAAATGGCTCATATATTTCAAGAACCTAATACTATCAACAAAAAAAGAGACCATAATAATCTGAGTTATATTTATTATTATCTACTAACAATCGATAATAAAAATAACTAAATTTCAAATTCTTATACATAATTAAAGCTATATAAATAAAATTTGTTGATTTTTAGAAATAATTTTAATTTAGGTAAATAATTTTAAAAAAAATTTTCAATACTTTCAAATAAAATGTAATTATGAAGAAATTATTAACATGACATGATTACATCTATAATAATTTGAGGTTGAATTTTATATAATAAAAGAAGAATATTCTAATAACTATTAACCTATATTACAAATATAACCTATTTTCTTCTTTTGTTTTCAAAACATTTTAGCATATAAAGAAAAGTTTGGAAGAAAAACAGTAACAAGAGTTTTCTTTAATTAACTTGCCGTTACCCCAATAATCGTGGTTTTATATATATATATATATATATATATATATATATATATATATATATATATATATATATATGTGTGTGTGTGTGTTATAACGGAATTTGTAAGCACGATAGAGGGCGTATTTTTTGACGGATCGAAACCAAACCCGCTACAAAAATCGGTTAGGCCAAAATCTTGGACGAGTTCGTTAATGAGCCAATTCGGCCCAGTAAAAACAAAATGGCGGCCTGTCAAAATTGAAAAAAAATCGTATTTCCCTTGTTTTTCATTTGACACAAAAAAGTTACTGAGCTTTTTCATAGACCTTAACTCGTTCTAAAACTTTTGTATGCAACATTTTTCTCTAAAGCGTACATTAAAACATTTATTTAAGAAAATTCACAAGTTTATCAGAAATTTTTTTTTATTTTTGATTTGATGCCAGAATGTTACTTTGGTTTTTTGTACATCTCAAAACATTCTATTACTTTTGTATCAATTTTTTATTTTGAGTTTTATGCAGACATGTTACTGAAATAAGCGTGTCCAATTGGTCATGTGCCATTGGGATTTTTTTATAATGTCGACTTTTTTAACGCTTGCCATTGACATTGATATGCCACACTAATATTTTGATAACTAGTCAGTTGTAATAACTCTTATGAAAGTTATCAATATTCTTAAGAAGAAAAAAAATCAAATGATATTAGTCTACTAATATTCATTCTTTAATAATAAAATAAAACATTATGCTTATATGTCTTCCTATTCGTATTACAGTTATCTATGAAATATCTTTTTTAGGAGATTTAATGTTGAATCATCGACAACGTATGCGTAAAGTAGGTCCGTTTGCAATGAATTCATATTCATTACATGAACCTAGGAAGCCTGGTGCCTGGCTCAGTCCTCAAATGTCTCCAACTTTTGATGGAATTGATATAAAACAGAGTTCGTTCAGAATTGGTGATGATTGCGTAACAGAACGATGTTCAGAATGTGGATTGGTGAAAGAAGAATACAGTGATGAAGAAATAGGACTCTGTATTGTCACTTTAGGAACTTTTATACACCGTGAACCTGCACTTGCTGCGCCGATGCTACCGGACATTCTTAGTATTGTAGCAAAGTAAGCATAATGAATTAATTTAATTAATCGTAAAAAAACTTTACCGGTTGGGAAGTCCTCATTTTTTTTAATTTCATTCTATAATTACAAATATAATAACAAGTCATTTAAAAATCATCATCAATAGTATACGTTATGGGGCCTATAATTCTAAAATTAATTCATATAGTTTGAGTCCCTGATTTCCTTATTTCATAAGCAAAAATATAGGTAACATTCAATGTCAATCTATTTAAAAAGTCCTTAGTGGAAAGAGGTTTTGAGCGAACGATTACAAACCCACTAAGCAAAAAAACATGCCAGTTTCGTTACTAATACGTCGCAAGTTACGTTATCCAAAAAGGATTTGTTACAGCTTTTTCTTGTTCATAGTTACGTAAAATGTCCGCAAACATTACAAAATCACAGTTGCGTTTATAGATAAACGTTTTTGTTACGTTTTATAGACAAAAAAGTCTTCGTTACGTTTATAGATAAACGTTTTTGTTACGTTTATAGATTAACGTTTTTGTTACGAAAATATAACATATCACTTTCGTTTTTGGAATGTTGCTAAAGTAACATTCTCGTTTCGAAGCTATAGCATACCAGTTTCGTTTTTGAGATGTCGTTTTTACAACAGGAGGACCATAATGTTACATTTATAATACGTTTCTCTTTCGAAACCAAAACGGACCTATTTTTAGTGGAACATCAGACCAAATAATAGTTTTTTATGTACCAAGGCAGTAAAGTGATTCTTTATCGAACGAGTCTGAAATTATGAGACGAGCGACCGAAGCAAGCCAGGCGAATAACAGGCGAGTTCGATAAAAACACTTTACTGACGTGGTGCATACAAAACTTTATCGCCGACTGTTACGAATTCAGAATATAAAAAACTGAGATATCACTCATTGCATTTTATTATGACAAAGTCAACAGCAAATATAGAACAAATCTACTTACTTATTATTTGTTATATTGAGAGTTCATATCGACAGAAAGAAACATCTTTATAGTGACAGTTTTTTCTACAAACATTAATTGAATCACTTTCAAAGCCGTTATTATATTGTTTTAAAAATACTGAGTCTGTAGATGGAACTAAAAATATATTCTATATTACTAATGTGTACATAATACAAATATGTATATTATATTTATGTATATCACCATCATCTGCTACACACCTCTGAAAAATGAACCAAATATTAGAATTTGATCAGTATATTACATATATACCAAGTGTCAAGAAGGGTTACTTTAATCACGACGTTTTTAACATGAGGTGTTTACCATACTTTTTTTTCGCACGCGTGAATGAAAAAATATTATATTTTAATTATTCATAACATGACGGACGATGGCTAACTGACAAATCAAATGACACAGAATAACGAAATTATAACGGAACATGAAATTTAACATACAAAAGATACACTTGATGTGACGTTTAAAAAACAAAAGATAAACGAGATATGACTTTTCGTATTTTAAACACTAGTCTTTAAAGAGTCATTTTGCGCATATCTAACCCGTGTTTTAAATGCGCGGTTTTAGTAACGGAAGTAGACAAAAATATGTATTATAAACGTTTACTAATTGTATTTGAAAATATTTTTTCGCTGATTGACAGGAAATATTTGACCCTTAAATATTAATTAGCACACGCACACACGCCCACACACACGCACACACGTACACACGCACACTCGCACACACACACACACTCGCGCACACACGCGCACACACGCGCGCGCACACGCGCACACACACACATACACATATATATATATATATATATATATATATATATATATATATATATATATATATATATATATAACAAAGAAGATGTAGGAATATCGCGTGATATGTTAACAACAACAACAAAGAGATTCATGGGTAATTCACGCAAAATAAGGGCTACTGAAATAGAGTGGTAACCGTGGACATGCATGTTTCTGGCTCATTTTGCCTCTTCAGCACGGCATAACCAAATAAGGATGTGAAATTTGGGAGCAAAGATGTTAATCGAAACATGGGAAAACACAAAATAACGGATTTCAGCAGGGAAACCAAACGCTCATTTGTGTCTTCAATTGGAAGATCCCGAGTTTTCAGGACAACAACTAACATCGACACGCGATATTCCCACATATTCTTTGTTATTTACTATGGGTCGGAAGGTTCATGGCGGGGGGGCTATATGCGCCTCCGTGTCGATGTTGGTTGTTGTCCTGAAAACTCGAGATCTTCCAATTGAAGACACAAATGAGCGTTTGGTATCCCTGCTGAAATCCGTTATTTTGTGTTTTCCCATGTTTCGATTAACATCTTTGCTCTCAAATTTCACATCCTTATTTGGTTATGCCGTGCTGAAGAGGCGAAATGAGCCAGAAACATGTATGTCCACGGTTACCACTCTATTTCAGTAGCCCTGATTTTGCGTGAATTACCCATGAATCTCTATGTTGTTGTATATATATATATATATATATATATATATATATATATATATATATATATATATTAATATGGAAAAATAATGCTACACACTGTATATATCTAACACGAGTCAATTACAACTTCGAGAGTCAAAATTAAACTTAATCAAACTAAAGAAATTCATTTAAACTTTATAATGTACTTTGTACATATATACATGGCACCGATATAATAAGAATTCAAACTATTCAAGAGAAAAATTTAAAAAAAAACATCACCTGTTATAAAATGAATGAGTCCACTCTTTAAATGAAATCATTAAATGTTTATGCATTATCTTAAATTCCTATTAGATACCATCAAACTATTTAGAAGCCATAGAAATGTTTCTTGTAATATACCCAAAAGTTGAAATTCCAAATAAAAACATTAGGGTTATAAAATCTTTGACATCTATTGAAGTATGTGTCAGCTGGATAAAGCAAGTTCAAGAAAGGTCAATGACAGCTGAAAAATTTGAAGAATCAATAAAATGCAAAAGATATATATATATATATATATATATATATATATATATATATAAAATCTCTCAATATCTTAGGGATTCCGTCGTAAGTAGGGCTGAATGAAACTCTTATTTACTACCAAACGTTTCGAAAAATTTTATTTTCTTTTTCAAGGCTGAAATATGGACATGTTGGTACATTTCATTAATTAACAATTTTTTATACTTACGTGTAAAGTGAGTTAATAAATATTAAAATAGTTCATACTCGGAACAACAACAAAAAATATATTTTATGTATAGATACTTTTTAAGTACTAATTCAAAAGGATCTTTTTGATTTGAAGGAACATTGTATGTCACAGTTTGAGTGACAGTTTTTTGGTTGAGACATAACCTAGTTGATGTGTTCAACTTTATGACTTAAGAGACAGTCTTCATTATTAGTAGCATGACTTGTCACTTAATCATGATCCTATGAACAAAGGAAGTCCTATATATCATATATTCTCCCTTGTCAACGAGCGAAAGTTGTAAGGTATAATACTCTCACTAATTACCCCACTCAATCTCACGATAACAAGAGTGAATGTAGTATATACACAACAACTCCGTTATAACTCATTAGTTATATAGATGTTTATATTTATAAGTTAGAAATATCTACAATTTGATTGTTCTTATGTTGTTGGTTAAATGAAAGAAGATACGCATAAGTGTGATTAACATGGTTGCTTTCTCTCTTTTTATTCAGTGACTTTTCATCTAATAATAAAAAGAGAGAAAGCAACCATGTTAATCACACTTATGCGTATCTTCTTTCATTTAACCAACAACATAAGAACAATCAAATTGTAGATATTTCTAACTTATAAACATATAAACATCTATATAACTAATGAGTTATAACGGAGTTGTTGTGTATATACTACATTCACTCTTGTTATCGTGAGATTGAGTGGGGTAATTAGTGAGAGTATTATACCTTACAACTTTCGCTCGTTGACAAGGGAGAATATATGATATATAGGACTTCCTTTGTTCATAGGATCATGATTAAGTGACAAGTCATGCTACTAATAATGAAGACTGTCTCTTAAGTCATAAAGTTGAACACATCAACTAGGTTATGTCTCAACCAAAAAACTGTCACTCAAACTGTGACATACAATGTTCCTTCAAATCAAAAAGATCCTTTTGAATTAGTACTTAAAAAGTATCTATACATAAAATATATTTTTTTTTGTTGTTCCGAGTATGAACTATTTTAATATTTATTAACTCACTTTACACGTAAGTATAAAAAATTGTTAATTAATGAAATGTACCAACATGTCCATATTTCAGCCTTGAAAAAGAAAATAAAATTTTTCGAAACGTTGGGTAGTAAATAAGAGTTTCATTCAGCCCTACTTACGACGGAATCCCTAAGATATTGAGAGATTTTTGATTTATCTACCGTCAAGAATACCATTTTGCTTCATATATATATATATATATATATATATATATATATATATATACATATATATGAATTGTTTGTTTAGAAATGTAAAAAAGTATGTTTTATAATTAAAAAGTTAATATCTTGAATAATATAATGAAATCTATTGAATGAACAACTATGAGTTATTTTGATTGGTTACAAATATTTATATGATTTCAATGAACAGAGGGCTAATATAAAAATGAGGTTTTTTGTTTAGAAAAAAGTTGTTGATTAGAGAAAAAAGAAAGTGTTAACGAGTAGTATTAAAAATCAAAAAGAAGTACATTGCTCTTTAGATAAAAATTAATAAGAATTGTTAAATTTAAAGTAAAATAAGAGAAAAGCAGTGATACTAACCTCCAAAAAGCATTCCTGAAGAGAGGGAATATCCTATGTTTGAGAATATCGGTTTTTCACTATCCTGAAAAGTCTATATATCCCGTATCGTGGGAATGATAATTTCCACGATCTTTGAAGAGAATCTATGCCTAGAAAGCCTTCGAAATTAAATTGATTCGAATGGATTCTTGAATCAATCCCGACATTTTTCGAAGTAGCCTACAAGAAATAGAGAAGAAATTAAGGTGAACAAATCTATTGATATTCAGCGGATGATAAAAGGTATTTTAAAAACTGTTTCATTTTAAATAAAACTTACCGTGTGTGTATTGAACATTAAATATTGAAGCTCTGCTGACGGAGTGTGTTTCTGGCATTCATCCACTTTCTGCCGAGAATCTTCTGTGAATGTCAAGTTGTCTTCTATTGTATATAACGTATAACAAGTTGCATACTTGCGTGTATTTATATAACGTATAACAAGTTGCATACTTGCATGTATTTATATAACGTATAACAAGTTGCATACTTGCATGTATTTAGCATAATTTCATTTGTGTGAATGTATATCGTATGAAAGATCATTGTAGATAAGTTCATTTTTTCAATTGATGATAAAAACGGAATAATGTATTTTTTTATATATATAAATTAACAAGTCTTCCTATTGGGAAGAACAAATTATATTGTCTGTAGACTGCATTTCTAAGTGGTTAATTTATCAGTTGGCAGTATTGATGAAGCGTATTGCAACTCGAGAGGGGGTTTAGAACAGAATGTGCAGGACCGTTTTGTAAAAACTTATTGAATACAAATATTTTAGTTCACAAATTTTTTTTATCTAAATTCTATATTAAGATTTGGCGCTTATTACAAAAAAAATCATATGAATATTTAACTTTATGAACCGAATATTCTGAGAAGCTGAGTGCTCATTGAAATAATTAGTAATTAAAAGATATAAAGGTAAGTGCACTGTGTGGCATTATTGAACCTAAATAATTTTCTTAAATATACCGGGCAAATTAAAAAAACCTTCATTAAATCAAAGATATAATAAAATTTAATTAAAATAATAACATATAATTAAATTCACATGAAGTAAACCACAATAATATATATATATATATATATATATATATATATATATATATATATATATATATATATATATATATTCCCATAGTAACCAGCAGCCTTGCCATCAACTACGATTTCTTTCATTGCATTGCATTTTATTTTGACAAAAAAGAATGCTAAAAATCTTAAACAAGGAAAGAGCGGCGAAGAAAATTAATAACGTTCTACAATCTTTAGGAATTCCCTCAAAATTTGAATATTTACTGTTAATTGGTGAATGTGTATGTACAATACCAAAATTAGTGAAATATAAAATACGTCACAATATTTTGATATGGACATTTTACTAATACTCCGGCTAGCTCAATCAACAATTATAATTTAAATTAATAAGTAATGATTACTTATGAATTTAATTGTTAGACAGAAAGTAGAAAGTGTTTTCCGAAGTCTTCTAATCCTGTTCTCGTAGAAATAAGCCAGAAACTGCACCCAAGCTGTTAATTTTAAATATTCATATATACTGAAAAAAGCTGTAACTTTATGTGAAGTAATGATTACACAGAAAGTTACAAACATTCGTGCAACTATACTATAAATTGGGACTACTTATTCCAATATTCCAAAGATAATATTCATGTTTTGTATTATAGGTGCCGAAAACATGCCATAGTTGAAAGGATTAACTATAATTGAAACAGCATATAATAATCAAAATTATATTGTCAGAGATTGGTAGGGGTTCAAACAGCACGTATTTTCCCTATAATTAAATAAACTAACAAACTTACTACTTACTTTATGGTTCATCTTCCTCAAAAATTAGAAGCGGTATATTTCAGGGAGGCTCACTATCACCTCTCATTTTTCGCATGGAACTTTTCCCGCTCTCAAATGAGTTGAACAGCATCAACAGAGGATACATACTAAACTAGAAGAAACCTCCCATCAATCACCTCTTTTACGTCGACGACCTAAAATTATGCGCACAGAACGACAACGAATTAGAAGATCTTTTTATCAATGTCAAAACATTTAGTGACGATATAAAAATGCAGTTTGGACTGGAAAAATGCGCTAAAGTAACAGTTGAACGAGGAAAAACTACAAAAACTCAAAATATAGTCATTGACAACAAAACCGAGATTATGGACCTGGAAGAGACGCAAATATATAAGTACCTGGGAATACTTGAAAACTCTGAAAAAGAAGATGCAGAAATGAAAGATAAAGTATGCAAGGAGTACTATAGCAGAGTTAGAAAAATACTGCCAGTACTAATTTACAGCTATGGCATCCTTAAATGGAAAGAGGCAGAACTAAAAAATATAGATCGAAAAACTCGAAAGTTACTTACCATTTTTAATCTGCATCATCCCAAGGCGGACGTTGACCAACTCTACACTGTCAGATCAAGCGGAGGAAGAGGACTCATTAGCAAAATGAGCAGACATACAACTTGACAATCATAGGTATTACAAACTACATAATAGAAAAAAGAAAAGACAGACTTGTTGAGTTGATAAAACTAAACGAAATGGAAAGAGAAGAAAATAATACAATTACGAACAAAGGCAAAAATTTAACAAAAAAATATGAAAATAAATCGGTAAATGAAATGAACGGAATCACAGTAACAGAAAAAGTTAAAAACCTCAAACAGCGATGTAGAAAAAAAATGAACGGGGAAAGAGAACGAAAATGGAAGAGTAAGGAAATGCATGGACAATATGCAAGATAAATCGACAAGGATGACGTAGACATTTAGCTGGCTGAAAACAGGAATTTTGGAAGGTGAGACTGAATCGTTGATAATAGCGGCACAAGACCAGGCCATTTCAACCAACTACATAAGGAAGATGATTTTCAAAGAAAAAATAGATTCCAGATGCAGACTCTGTAAACAGTACGATGAAATAATTAAACACATTACCACTGGATGCCCGGGTCTTGCAAGAAAAGAATTCCTAGAACGACATAACAAAGTATGTTCAACATTACATTATAATATTTGCAAATTCTACGACATATAAACTGACGGCGCATGGTATAAACACAAACCAAAAAGCGTTGAAACAAAAGACAATATCACAATAATATGGGACATGCAACTACAAACAGATAGAACAGTGATTGCGAACAAACCGAATCTAATAATCAAAGACCTCAAAAATAAGACGTGTCTATTAATCGACGTTGCCATTCCATCAGATGCTACAGTAAAGGAGAAGGAGTCCGAAAAGATCATCAAATACCGAGACTTACAAATAGAAGTGCAGAGAATGTGGGACTTAAATCATCTACAATCCCCATCATAATAGGAGCAACGGGAACTATTCATAATAACTTCGGAGAATTGTTGAACAAAATACCTGACAACAACAATAAAAACACAATTAGAACACTACAAAAAACTGTGCTCTTGGAGACAGCCCACATAATCCGACGAGCCATAGGATAAGGATAAGACTATTTATTCTTAGGAATAGGGAGTGTTCTTGATAACTGGAAAAACGCTGACTAACCATGGTTGATTAATAGTATAGTATAGTTTATTGACGTTTAGCATACAAATAGTTAATATCGTCACAAATTATGAAGCTTTTTAGATATCGATATAAAAATTAAAAACACTTATCCATATATAACTGTACATTCAAAGATGTAAATTTCATAGTCCTCTAAAGTTCACTAAAATATAAGCATATAATAACACAATAGCAATAAATAACATAAATATATAATACGTAAAAACAAAAATAAATATGAATGCAGGTGTTAATTAGTTTAACACAGTCCAAATACATAAATAGTCAAAGAGTCACAGATAACAGTCAAATATTACATTAAAAAATCAATAATTAAAAAAATATATGAATATATATACAAATAAAAATCTTACTTTTGGGAACCGATATGTAAGTCAAGGGTTACTGCAGAACGCAATAAACTCATCCACACAATAAAAACAGTGTTCCAATAATAATTTCTTTCTTTATTTCGAAAAACCAATGTTATTCAATATTTTTGTCAGTGCCCTTATAGTATTTTTGCAACGCATTATATAAATTATAATCCTGCCTGTTGTTCTGAGATAAACAAATTCTTGATCTTTGAGGCACAATGGATGTCGCATTCCTAGTGTCATATCCATGTACGTCCGAGTGAGGTAATAACAGATCGATATTGCTATGAATACTCCTCAGACACTTGTAGACATATACACAAGGAAGCGAAAGTATTTGTAATTTTTTAAAATGTTTTTGGCAGTAGATAGATAGATATATAGATAGATAGATAGATAGATGGTTTGTTGACCCCTATCACATACATAGTACATTAGAAGTCAGTGAAAGTAGTACATACGAATACATTTTACAAACTAAAAATATTAAAAATTGTATAGTGTTGTATATGACAAATTTAAAATATAATAAAAATAATAGAAAGTTAAAATTTTACATAAATACAGACATACATTTCATAAAGTAAAAATATTGATGAAAATATGACAATTTTAAAATATAAAGTAAGGTAAAAAATAATAGAAAGTAAAAATTTTACATAAATACAGACATACATTTCATAAAGTAAAAATATTGATGAAAATATGATAACTTTGAAATATAAAATAAGGTAAAAAATAATAGAAAGTAAAAATTAAATTAAACAAAACAAACAAACATACAAGCATTAAGCCCAAGTATTCAATTCCTCCAAAAACTCATCAACTGTATAAAAACAAAAATTTAAAAGAAAAGACTTAGCAAAATGTTTAAATTGAACTCTTGTCATATCACTTATATTTATATGTTCAAAATATTTTACAAATGAATTGTACAATGTAACATCCAACTTCTTGTTTTTTGTTGTTTTCAGTCTAGATTTGAGAATGACAATGTCTTTACTATTTCTAGTATCATAATTATGAACATCTGCATGTTTAGTCAGAACATATCGATTTTTATGTGTTTCAATTAACACTTCGAAAATATACAAGCACGGGAGCGGCAATATTTCAAGTTTTTTAATATTGTTTTACAATTGGTGTTTCTCGGTGCGTTGTAAATTATTCTAACTACAGTTCTCTGTAGCACAAATACTTTGTGCACTGATGTGCTGCTACATCATAGAATAATACCACATGTTAAATTGCTATGAAAAAGTGAATAATATACAGACTTTACAAAATGAGTTGGTATACATGATTTTAATTGACGAATTACAAAAACTTGGATCGCTAATTTTGAACAAAGGTAGTCAACATGAGGTGACCAACTTAAGTTTGTATCCAAATGAATGCCCAGTACTTTAACTGGCTATGATTTTATAGCCCATTCATCTAAACTGAAAAGAATGTGTTTCGTTTCAGTGCCGTTGAGTTTCAACTTGTTTGCCAGTAACCACTGATTCAACAAAATATAATCACCAGCTTGTGTGCCATCAGATAAAGTTGTAGTATCATCAGCGAATAAAATACAAAATGAGTCAATAGCCTCTGGATCGTTAACAAATATTATAAAAAGGATTGGACCCAAAATCGAGCCCTGAGGAATGCCGTTGTCTATATTACGTAAATCAGACTGGTTGTTTCCATAAACTACATACTGTTTCCTATTACTTAAATAAGATGTCAGTAATTTGTGTGCATTTCCTCTAATACCATAAAATTCCAGTTTATTTAAGAGTAAATCCGCTTCAACACAATCAAAAGCCTTCGTTAAGTCGCATAACGTGACAACATAGTTGACGCTTTCCTCTAGTAATAGTAATAATAATAATAATAATAATAATAATAATAATAATAATAATAATAATAATAATGATAATAATAATAATAATAATAATAATAATAATAATAATAGTGGCTTTGGTATTGTCGACTGGCTAACATCAGAAATAGAGAAGATTGGCAGGAAAACGAGGAAACTTCTCACAATAGGAAGTATGCATCACCCTAAAGCAGATGTTGCCAGACTATACATTAAAAGGCGAAACGGCGGACGAGGCTTAATGAGTTTCACGCAGCTTATGAACAAGCTATTATAGGTCTAGGCGATTATATTGATACTGAACACGATAAATTCTGCAAAGCAATTAAAATATACGATTCGGACAAGTCAAAATATTCCATCCAAAAAGAGTCACCACAAATAAGAGAAAAGTATCTTACAACAGATAATGCTCTGAGGAATGCAAATGCGATTAAGGATGTAATTGAAAGGCACAGACATTACAACAAAAGCCGCTACATGGACAATTTTTCACGAATTTAAGCAAACCAACAGTTAATAAGATCGGAAGTGTAGCCTGGTTAGATAGTTCTGGACTTAAAGGAGAAACTGAAAGTCTCATTATTGCAGCTCAAGATCAGGTACTAGCTACTAGATACTATCAAAAGAACATATTGAAACAATCGGTAGACAGTAAATGTAGGCTCTGTGGCAACCCAGATGAACACATTAGCCACTTAATAGCCGGATGTACGAGTCTTGCCCCAACAGAATTCACTAACAGACATAATAAGGTTGCTTCATTCATCCATTGGTCTATATACAACGCAATAGGATTGCGTGTAGCTGAAAAGTATTATAATCATGTCCTAGAAAAAGTCGTAAGCAACAACAACATCGATGTAATGTGGGATATGGCTGTAATTACTGATAGAACAATCCTGGCAAATAGACCGGACATAGTACTATATGATAAGAACATAAATACATGTCTAAAGATCTAGAAATCGAGATAAGTCTGATGTGAAATACAAAAACTAAAGTGGTACCCGTTATTGTAGGAGCATTGGGAATGATGCGGGATAGTTTGAAAACATACTTAGAGATGATCCCAGGTAAACCATCCATGTATGAAGTGCAAAAAATTGCACTCATGGGAACTGCTCATATAATAAGAAAGGTGCTAGGGTGAATGACTTTGATCTCTAGTTGAGAACTGTATTCACCTATTTTACCGCCAAATCTATAGTAAGGCGAGAGGAAAAAAATATAGAAATAATAATAATAATAATAATAATAATTCCAGTCCTAGGAGCTGTAAGACCTTGTCGTTGGTGAAGTGGCTGAGTAACTTCCTCCCTCCTCGAGCCGCAAGGACGGGAAGGGAGGAGTGAAACTAAAAAACAGCTCAGAAATTGTCAGTGGGGCACTGGTGGGGCTATCTATGCCGACGTGATAGCACCAACAAATTCCAGTAGAAGATCCAACATGCCCAAGTTACATCCGAACACACTGGCAACTCACCAATCCACATATAAACATCAGCCTATCCTTGTGGAAAAGGGATGAGACATCAGCCTTATCCTTCAGAGCTCTGTTCAGAACCAAATTAGACCTTTACCAAAACAGCCTTATCATTTACACGGATGGATCAAAAACCAGAAACGGAGTAGGTGCAGCAATGGTAGTAGAGGAAAATGAATATTGTTGGACCTTGAACCCTTACTGCTCAATTTTCACCGCGGAACTGTATGCTATATGGCAAGCTCTTCTATTCTTCTCCTTTTCCTACTCAAAATCCTGCGTTATTTGTTCAGACTCTTTGAGTGCCATCCAATCACTAGAAAACAAATTTACAAAATCCCCTTACAGCTTAAGAATATTGGAGCTAGTTTCCCACTTGTCGTCAGTAGGGAAGAAATGTACTCTCTTATGGACCCCCAGTCACTGTAACATTCGCAGCAATGAGAAGGCAGACATAGCAGCAAAACATGCAACTCTCTCCCAGTAGATGATGGCATCCCTGTCCCATATCAGGACATTCTTACAGCTATTAAAGAAATAATTAACAAATCATGGCAAGATCGATGGTCGGAGCAAAACACCCAGTTGAATCCCGTAAAACCTGAAATAAAAAAATGGACATATCCAATATCCTTAAATAGAAGAGAACAAGTTATCAGTTGCCGCCTGAGAATCGGACACTCGAGGCTCACACATGCCTATCTCTTAGCTGGAGTCCACCGACCCAAGTGCGATCATTGCAATACCAGACTAACTATTAATCATATCTTCTCATGCCCAACTTATTCTCAGCTGAGACACAATATCGGAATAGAATACGCAATAACTAATATATTTAGTAATGAAGAAAATATCAAAAAAGCTCTTTTATACCTGGGCCCCTTGAATATCTATAACAATATTTAAATGTGTATCTGCAGCTAAATGATCCTCGCAATCGAAAGCTGCTAAATAAAAAAAAAAATAATAATCCCCTAATCCAAGCTGTAATGCGATCCGTGGTGAGAAATATATCACACCTGGGGGTAATCAGGTGTCGCGAACAGAGCCTCTGGAATACCAGCCGTCCCCCCAGAGTAAGTAGGCTAGCCATGGCAAGCGGGGCTCTTCCGTGGTGGTCCTTTGATATCCCTAGCTACTCGTGGAAACTACATGGAGATGAACAATACAAACACTATTCCATTAAACGATGTGGAAGTCGACCAAAGTAACCTCGGTCCTACTTCCGGAGAGGAGAGCAATGGCACCAACACATATGTTTCACAAAACCCTTCTGAACGTGTTTTGTCTGATCATCAGACAACCACTAAGGGAGGAAAACCCAGACATTGTATTACTTGGACTCGAGACATGAATATAACTGTCATGCGTTGCTACTACAAAGCCACCAAATTAGAAACAATCACAGTAGGCTACAGACCCCGCTTTCATCAACTCTTCACAGAATTATACCTAGAATTAACAGAAAAGATAACGGCCCAGAGGTTAGTTGACCCGAAAAGAATAATCATTAGTAATAATTACAAACAAGAGACTGACAGACAGAGAGGTTCAGACAATAAAGGAAAACATTGCAGCAGAAATAAACCCACAGATCACCTCTCAGACTGATCAACAAAGTACAACGCAGGATCCTAGCATAACGATAACACAAAACGCAGAAACCCCAAATGCGGGTATAACTAGAAGCCCAATTATTACTGATACTTAGCAGATACAAACGCCAACAAAGACCAACATAAACAGCAATAATGAAATAAGAGATCAACTACAAACAAACATTAACAAATGGATTGAAACTAACCCAATAGATAGACACCCATTACCAAAACTCATCTTCAAAAAGATACATTTTCAAAAATTAGGGCTGTTAATGCCGAACTGATCAACTTTGTCAATGACGGAAGTACACTTGAAGATCCACACTTGTTAACATATGCAGCAGCTACTACAGTTCTAAAGCAAAATAAACAACTATCAAAAGCAAACCAAACAAATCCAAAGCGTCAACCCAATTGGCAAATAAGACTTGAAAGAAAAATAAGTATAGTAAGAAAGGACATTGGACGACTAACGCAATACTGCAGAGGAAACAAGACAGACCAAATTCTAAGAAACATTCAACATCTGATTAATAATAAAGAAAGGAAGGAAATACCCACTGAAGTATTAGACACACTAAAACAGAAATTGGCAGTTTATTCTACACGACTTAAGCGATACAATGAATCCTATACCAGGAGAACACACAATTCAATAGAAACGAAAAATCATTCTACAAACAATTTGAAGGACATAAAGAAACCCAAATAGTACCACCAGAGACACACGAAATAAAACATTTTTGGCAGAACTTATGGTCACAACCGAAACAATACAATGAATCAGCTGAGTGTATCAAAGACGAGGAACAAAAACACATAAACACACCTACACAAACAGATCATGAAATAACAATAGAAGAATTAAGATAAGCTCTGAAGAAAGCATACAATTGGAAGGCCCCTGGGAATAATCACATTCATAACTTTTGTTACAAACAATTCACACCCATACATTAACAGTTGACAATACAAATTAATAGTTTCATAAAGAAGCCGCACAAAATGCCGAAGTTTCTCACTCAAGGAAAAACCTTTATTATTCCTAAAAACGATGACACCAGAAACCCAGCAAATTAAAGACCCATTACATGTTTACCAACCCTGTACAATTATTACATTGAAAATTGACAAACATTCAACTGAGAACAACATTCTCGCAGAGGAACAAAAGGGCTGCAGAAAAAATAGCCGCGGATATGAAGAACAACTAATAATTGACAGCATAATTATGAAACAAACAGAAAAATAGCAGAAAAAAGTTATCACCTGCTATATATATTACAAAAAAGCATTCGATTCCAGTCCCCACAGTTGGCTTCAAAAAGTTCTGAAAATATATAAAATAGACCCTTACATTCGTGAAGGTAATTATGTGCTGATGTGAACAACAACAATACATTTGAACACTGGTGAAGAACAAATAGAAAAAAGATATAAAGATTAGAACCGGAATATTTGAAGGTGACTGACTTAGTGCCTTATGGTTCTGTCTCAGTCTCAACCCTCTTTCTAGTACTCCCAACAACACGCCATATAGATTTAAAATCAAACATCAAAAGTCTGTCCAACACACAATTAACCATCTGCTATATATGGACGATATAAAAATATTCTCACAAGACGAACAACAAATGAAACCACTGTGACGCACAACGGAAAAATTCACGCAGGACACACAAATGGATTTTGGCATCGATAAGGGTAACAGGTACACAGGAAAACACAAACAACAAAACACAACAGAAACACTTAATAATGAGATACTTTGGACCCAGAAGATACATACAAATACCTAGGGTTTGAACAAAACGTAAATATTAACCACACTCAAATTAAACAACAACTCAAAGAAAAGTTCAGACACAGATTGAAAATGATTCTCCAATCAAAACTTAATTCTAAAAATATCACGAAAGCCATTAATAGCTACTCATTTGGCATTATTGAATGGACCGATACGGATTAAGAAGAACTCAGTCGCCTCTGCAGAACTGAACTCACAAAACAACGGAAATTACATCCCAACTCATGTATCGAGAGAATAACAATGAATAGAAAGGAAGGTGGGAGAGGACTCATAGACATACAAATGGTACATCGCACTCAAAATGAAAAATTAAGATCGTACTTCCTAAACAAAAACAACTCACTACACCATCAATAGTCAAGGCAGTCAATGAATATACATCACTTAATCTAGGCAGAAATGTAGTACACGAGGAACCACTAAACATCACACAACGTAAAAAAGATACATGGGCATGTAAAACTTTACATGGACAACATTACAAATTAATGCAAAATCCAGACATTGACTCAAAACTCTCATATAAATGGTTACAAACCGGACTACTATTTCCAGAGACTGAGGGCCTTGCCCTGGCCATACAAGATAAAGTTATAGCTACTAACAACTATCGAAAATACATAATTAAGGAAAACATAGTGTCTGACTTATGTAGAAAATGTCATCAATTTCCAGAAAATAGAACACATCACAGGAGGGTGCAAACTTCTTGCAGGAACACAGTATACTGAGAGACATAACACAGCAGCAAAAATAATTCACCAAGAGTTTGCCCTGAAACATAAATTAACCCAGACTGCAATACCATACTACAAATACACATCAGAAAAAGTTCTTGAAAATGACAAGTTTAAATTATACTGGGACAGAACCATACACACAGGCAGAACAATTATTTGCAATAGACCAGACATAACCCTAATGGACAAGAATGAAAAACATACATATTTCATAGACATCGCAATACCAAATGACAATAATGTTACACAGAAAGAAACTGAAAAGATTGAAAAATACACACCCTTAGCCGAGGAAATGAAAGAAGTTTGGAAACAAGACAAAATTTCAATAGTTCCAATAGTTATGTCAGTTACATGTATAACAACTGAATCATTTGCACACCATTAAAAAACAATCGACCTTCAGCCAATAAACACTGACACAAACATACAAAAAGCCGTCATACTACAGACAACCTCAATAGTAAGAAAAATTTTGCAATAGAAAGAGGATGTGACTTGGCTTAGGCCCGTCACAAAATCTTAAATAATTACCGAACCAAGTTTCGAGCAACTATCTTAATAAGAATAGTAATAATAATAATAATAATAATAATAATAATAATAATAATAATAATAATAATAATAATAATAATAATAATAATAATAATAATAATAATAATAATAATAATAATAATAATAATAATAATAATAATAATAATAATAATAATAATAATAATAATAATAGATAGATAGATAGATAGATGGTTTATTGACCCCATTCACATACATAGTACATTAGAAGTCAGTGAAAGTAGTACATATGAATACATTTTACCAACTAAAAATATTAAAGATTGTATAGTGCTGTATATGACAAATTTAAAATATAATAAAAATAATACAAAGTAAAAATTTTAAATAAATACAGACATACATTTCATAAAGTAAAAATATTGATGAGAATATGACAATTTTAAAATATAAAATAAGTTAAAAAATAATAGAAAGTAAAAATTAAATTAAACAAAACAAACAAACATATAAGCATTAAGCCCAAGTATTCAATTCCTCCAAAAACTCATCAACTGTATAAAAACAATAATTTAAAAGAAAAGACTTAGCAAAATGTTTAAATTGAACTCTCGTCATATCACGTATATTTATATGTTCAAAATATTTTACAAATGAATTGTACAATGTAACATCCAACTTATTGTTTTTTGTTGTTTTCAGTCTTGATTTGAGAATGACAATGTCTTTACTATTTCTAGTATCATAATTATGAACATCTGCATGTTTAGTCAGAACATATCGATTTTTATGTGTTTCAATTAACACTTCGAAAATATACAAGCACGGAAGCGGCAATATTTCAAGTTTTTTGAATATTTTTTTACAACTGGTGTTTCTTGGTGCGTTGTAAATTATTCTAACTACAGTTTTCTGTAGCACAAATACTTTGTGCACTGATGTGCTGCTGCCCCATAGCATAATACCATATGTTAAATTGCTATGAAAAAGTGAATAATATACAGACTTTAACAAATGAGTTGGTATACATGATTTTAATTGACGAATTACAAAAACTTGGCTCGCTAATTTTGAACAAAGGTAGTCAACATGAGGTGACCAACTTAAGTTTGTATCCAAATGAATGCCCAGTAATTTAACTGGCTCTGATTTTATAGCCCATTTATCTAAACTGAAAAGAATGTGTTTCGTTTTAGTGTCGTTGAGTTTCAGCTTATTTGCCAGGAACCACTGATTCAACAAAATATTATCACCAGCTTGTGTGCCATCAGATAAAGTTGTAGTATCATCAGCGAATAAAATACAAAAAGTGTCAATAGCCTCTGGTAAATCGTTAACAAATATTATAAAAAGTATTGGACCCAAAATCGAGCCCTGAGGAATGCCGTTGTCTATATTACGTAAATCAGACTGGTTGTTTCCACAAACTGGGATAATAATAATAATAATAATAATACTAAAGAAAACAGATACAGACCTGGAAGACCTAGACAGAATGGCGAGGACTACACTTACAAAGTTTCGAATGCATCACCCAAAGAGCGCAGTTGAAAGACTATATATGCCTAGAACGCAAGGGGGCAGGGGATTAAGCAGCGTCAAAAGAATGTGCCGAACCCAAGAGAAGAACATGAGACTCTACTTCTATAACTCGAACAGGCCTCTCATTAGAAAAATAGTGGAGAGTGACAACAGATATACACCGCTTAACCTCAAAGATCGACAACATGCTGTAACGATCCTAACGAACGAGGATATCCAAACAGCATGGCAAGACATGGTGCTCCACGGAAAGTATCCCAATGCGTTAAACAACCCAGAGATTGATAAGGAAACCTCGCTTCTATGGCTGAAGGAAGGAACGTTACACCCAGAGACCGAGGGATTTATAACAGTCATTCAGGATAGCATCATCCGAACTAGAAATTATGAGAAATACATTCTTAAAGTCCCCGACGTTAAGGATGTCTGCAGAAAGTGTAAAGCAGTGGGAGAAACTATCGAACATGTCACTGGGGGCTGCCCTGCTTTGGCTACGGGAATGTATCTGGGGAGACACAACGAAGTGGCGAAGATCATCCACAGAGAATTAGCACTTGACTTAGGACTTGCTACTAACCCACCACCCTTCTATACATATGTACCTCAAGCTGTTTTAGAAAACGAAGAAACAGTGCTGTACTGGGATAGACCAATCCACTCCGATAGGACTTTAGATCACAACCGCCCTGATATCCTGGTGATCAAAAAGAAAGATAAGAAGGCCACCATTATTGATATTGGATGCCCCCCCCCCCCCTAACCAGCAACCTGCAGAAAATGGAGATTGAAAAGAGAAATAAATACCAAAACTTGGCTATCGAACTTAAACACGTATGGAGATTAGAAGAAGTGAGAACAATCCCAGTCATAATATCGGCTACAGGCGTGGTGGTGACGAAGGGGTTCTTGAAATATGTGGAGCAACTCAACCTACCTAAAGGCCTCGCAAAAATTATCCAGAGGACGGTGATTCTCCAGACATGTCATATCACCAGAAAATTTTTGAACGACGAAGGATAGACCATCGAAACATCCACCGGACTAATGGAACATGATGAACTTCATCCCCATTAACCGTGCCGAGCCCTACCAGCGATGGGTTCGGGCCCTAACCTAACACCATCTAATCTAACTTAGAAAACCCTAACCCATTTGGCCCGAGCTCCCACAGAGCCAAACCCCAATGGCGCGCGCGAGGGGTCGGTGAATGTTTTCCGGATACGGCCGAGAAAGTGAGTCGCTTAAGTCATAATAATAATAATAATAACAATAAAACGGTAAGGGCGTCGGTCACATAATAAATCCGACGGAGAGCAAACCGGCGTCGCCACCGCCCCCAGCCCGAGGAGATAACCTCGTCAATAAATACAAACGCGAGCACTATCAGTGTTTGTTAGCCTGGCACCCCTAAGGGAGTAATGGGGGTAAAACCTGCTGGGTTAGCACCCCAGTAAGTGATATTGTAAATTGCTGTACGTACACGATCAAAAATTTATTCAGGCGGGGTAGAGCTCCAGGCTGGCTCTATTCGGACCCGTCAGGATCAGCCTGACCTGCAGCAAGGTGAAGCAAGTGGCGTCGCTGCAGGCTCCGGGACCACAAGAAGGCAATCGGAAATAAAATCGATTGACGGAAGTGTCGAAACTCAAGATGCGAGATTAGCGCATCATGAAGATGTAGCTCCTCCAGAGAATCGACAAGAACACACAGCGACCCGCAGAAGATGGACCAAACAAGAAAATGAGGATATCATGCGGGCTTACTTCCTGGGAACTGAATGCGAGAAAAATAAGCGGGGTTTCCGCAAAAATATACTAGTGGAATGGAGAAGAATAATACCAGACTCCACCCTAAGCGAAAGCCAATTGGCGAATCAAATGTATGCCATTAAAACCCATAAACTCCTTACACAACTCGAAGTAGATAGAATTAGAGACCACATTCAAAGGGAACAAAGTGCAAGAAGGATACCAAACTTATATATTATAGACGTTCAAGAAGAAAATGCGGAAAACAACATTACGATACAGGAACAGGTTCCTGAAACAAAAGAGGGAAATGAAGTAGAAAGACACATAAAGAATACATTTTATAAGAATCTAACCCTTTACGATGAAACTGATCCAGAATGCAGACAGAAATTACCAAAAATAAGACCGAATAGAGAAACAGAACAAGTATGGTATCCGCCAAAATAAACAGTACCGAAACAGAGAGTGCTGTGGAGTTGTTTATGTAATATGGATTTGTCATATTTGACTTAATTGTCATTAGTTGATATATTAATAGTACGCTGCAGTTAAATTTGATTTAAAAATGGTTCTAACAACGGAAGAAAATGTTTTTTTGGTAGAGCATTATTTTCGTTCATACGGAAAAGGTCGTAATGATGGTCCAAGCTTAGAACAGGTGTCAATAAAATATCAACAAAAATTTAATAAAGCAGCTCCTAGTAAAAGTGTGATGTTAGCTGTTGTTGAAAAAGTTCGTCGCACTGGTAGTGTATTGTGTCAACGTAAAGGTTCTTCAGGTCGTCGAGAAACAGTATGCACTAACGAAAATGAAGGACGTGTTTTTAACCAAGTTGTGCAATCACCTCAAAGAAGTCTTGTAAGAGCTGCATGTAAACTCAACATTAGTGAAACGTCTTTACGTCGCATGTTCAAATCAATTGGTGGTTATCCATACCGTATTCAAGTTGGACAACGACTAAATGCTGCGGACAAACGTGCAAGAGAAATTTACTGTGGTCGCATGTTGAGTTTAATTTACGGAGATCCCGAATTTTTGAAAAACATATGGTTTTCAGACGATAGTCACGTTCATCTTAGCGGCTATATTAATCGACAAACAGCCAGATTCCTTGGATTTGAACGTCCTGATGTCATTGTAGAGAAACCACTCCACAGTCTTCGAGTTACCGTTTGGTGCGCGGTATCTGGTCATGGAATGATTGGTCCTTATTTCGTTGAAGATGATAATCAGAATCCACTTACTGTCAACCAAGAGCGTTATAGAGAGAAAATTATTATACCTTTTGTGAGAGATCTAAATAACTTTTGCCGTGCACGAAATCTACAGTTTCGCACACAATGGCTCCAACAAGTTGGTGCAACGAGCCATACAGCTGTGCGCACCTTAGACTTACTCCGTCAGCATTTCGATAATAGAATAATTTCTCGGGGAACAGACTTCGAATATCCTTCTCATTCACCTGATCTGACGCCACCTGACGCATACATTCGGCGCATAATGAAGGACAAAATATTTCACTCGGAAAATCCGCCGGCGAATATTGCCGAACTACGGGAAAGAATACAAAATATTTTTCGGCAGTTACATCAACCACTTTTTATAAATATGTTTATTGACTTACAAAATCAATATGAAGCTTGTTTGCGTCGAAATGGTGAACATTTTGAACACTTACAGAAACTAAAAATTAATTTTTATTTTCGGTACTGTTTATTTTGGCGGATACTGTACTAAAGACAATTAACGATAAAGACACAACTTATAGTATACAGTGCTGCCATAACTGCAGTTGAGGTAATGGGGCAAAAAATGAAAGAGGAAAACGCAGTTAACAAAAACCAGGAATCAAGATGGAAAAAGAGAATAGAAAAACAAATCAATGATATTAGAAGTAATCTGACGAAATTATGCACGTGGGAAAAAGGCAACAATAGCAAGAAACTGAAAAAAGAAGTAAAAAAATTCCTAAAAACCAAGAATATCAAGGTCGGAGACGAGAACTTTGAAACAAAAATATCAGTCCTAAAAGATCAACTGAAGCAGCGAATAGCAGTACAACAAAAGCTACAAAAGAAGAGAACAAAATAAGACATTCTTTAAAAACGAAAGGGCATTCTACCAAGAATTAATCTCCAACAAACAGAACATCGAAAATATGCCAGAAAAGATGTAAAAAATATTATCTCAAAAACACACAATTGGAAAGCGTCTGGAGTTGACCATTTGCACAATTACTGGTGGAAGAATACGGCAGTATGGAAAATGTTAGCAGCACAAATCAACCGTATTATAAACAATAACGAGACGATGCCTGGATACCTAACAAAAGGAATAACGTTTATGATCCCTAAAACTGGAAAAACAGAAGACCCTAAGAATTATCGCCCCATTACATGTTTTCCCAACTTATATAAAATAATTACATCTGTTATTGCAAATAGAATAGAAAAACACCTCAGCGGACAGAAGATACTTACAGAAGAACAAAAAGGAAGCCGAGCCCGAACACAAGGATGCAAAGAACAGCTCTTAATAGATAGCGTGGTTACACAAGATGCAAGACACCAACAAAAAAATATTGCTGTGGCCTGGATCGATTACCAAAAGGCATTCGATTCAGTTCCTCATAGTTGGCTGATCGAAGTCCTGGAAATATACAAGGTGCACGAAGGAATTGTGGAGTTTCTTAAAACATATATGGCAACCTGGAGAACAAAACTGCTTGTTAATACACCCAAATAACAAATAACAACTGAGGAAATATCGATACAAAGCGGAATCTTTCAGGGAGATTCGCTTAGCCCGCTGTGGTTTATACTCAGTCTTAATCCATTATCGAAAGCTCTTTGTCAATCGGCTCTGGGATACAAACTTAAGAATGGCGATCATTGTTATAACGTATCCCATCTTTTCTATGTAGATGATCTCAAGCTCTATGCCTCAACAGAGACCGATCTAAATCGATTAACTAGCCTTACGGAAATATTTAGCACCGATATAAAAATGAAATTTGGATTGGACAAATGTGCCAAGTTGGTAGCTCGCAAGGGAAAACCTCAGGAAATTAACAACTTAGAAAATGAAAATATTCGCTATCCAAAGAAAGGCAGTTATAAGTATCTGGGCTATGAACAGGAACTAATAATAGACCGAAAATCTGCAAAAGAAAAATTAAATAAAACCTTAGTAACCAGAGTGTCCAGCATTCTACGTACGGAGCTCACTGCAAAAAATAAAATAAAGGCCGTTAATTCATGAGCAGTGCCTGCGATGGGGTAATTGGGTGGTCACAAACGGAACTTGAAGCTGCAAATAGATCCATCCGAGTACAACTGACCATGCATTTAGAGGCTGTACATGCCACGAAGCATGGGTGGTCTACTAGATCTCAAAACTTTATACCACAGACAAATGAATGAACTAAAAAAGTACTTTAAGGCCAAAACAGAGATGTCAGAGTTGCATAAGATGATCTGTGTGCTGGATCACTACTCACCGCTTAATCTGTCCGCCGGAGAAGGAGTCCCAGTACCAACTTTGGCTGAACGAAAAACTGCTTGGCTGTCAAAACCATTACACGGCAGATTTCCCAATAAACTAAATGAAGCTGATCTTAATTCTTCAACGGAGTGGCTTCGGAGGAGACAATTATTCGGGGAAACAGAAGGATTCATGGTAGCAATACAAGACAACGTAATTGCGACCAAAAATCATGTTAAATTTGTACATGGAGTACAGCTGGATAACGATCTGTGCAGACTGTGTAATAGACATGCGGAAACAATGGAGCACATTATCTCAGGATGCAGTTACCTTGCTCCAACGGAATATCTCCAACGCCATAATTTGACGGCGAATATAATCCATCAAGAACTGGCAATACTCTGCAACCTGAAAGAACAAAAAGAACGTTATTACAAATATGTCCCTTTTCCAGTCCTTGAAAATAATACTTTCCGTCTATACTGGGACACAACAATACAAACTGACAAAACTGTGGCGAGCAATCGACCAGATATCGTGCTTATTAACAAACTGGACAAGATTGGATACTTCGTAGATGTTGCCCATTCGAACGATCACAACCTGAATAAAGCAGAAAGAGAAAAGGTTAATAAATATTTCGAACTAATAATTTAAAAAAAGTCGAAGTTCTACCGATAGTTATGTCTGCAACCGGATTAGTAACAAAGACTTAAAAAAATACATCGAAACGTTAAAAATAAATCATAAAGAAGTGTTCCCTGAAATGCAGAAATCGGTCGTACTGGAAACGTGTAGAATTGTCAGGAAAACTCTAAACTTACCTGAAAATATGTGACTGCGAAATCCTGCTAGAAGAATCGCAAGTTTCAAGCAACGTGAATGATCATGAATCCCACGTTGTGGAACAACCACGCAAGTGAGGAAACGGAAAATAATAATAATAATAATAATAATAATAATAATAATAATAATAATAACCACTATTAAGTCTTCGACCCTCAGTAATCAACCGTCAAACATTATGGGAAGAAAACTACCAACAACATCTTACTGAATTCAGAGGATCCGACCCTGCCAGCAGGCCGGCGCTACCAAAACTCATTTATACTCCAAACACGCACTCTCTCTTAGGAATTGCTAATCAAATTCTGGAAAGTCAATTGGATGCAGATATGAACCTCGAGGAAATACATCTTCACGTGTATTGCGCAGCTCTAGCAACAATCAAAGCCAACAAACAAAAAATACTAAAAGCACCTAAGACACGTACGCCTCAAAAACCGAGATGGGAACAAAGACTTAGTACCAAAATCGAGAATTTGAGAAAAGAAATTGGTAGAATTCAACAAATAGCAAATGGGCAAAAATCCAAAAAGCTGCTAAATAAAATCCCGGTCCAGATTAAACAACAGCTGGAAGGAAAAACAACAAATGAAATAAAAACAATTATAGATGATACCTTAGATACCTGGAAACAAAAACTTGCAGTTGCTTCTAAAAGATTAAAAAGATATCAGGAGAGCTACCAACGCAAAATTCAAAACAACTTCTTTTCAAAAAATCAGAAGGGCTTCTATAGATCGTTTAACGAACAACCTGGTTCTAAAGGACAACCGCCAAAGAAGGAAGATTTACAGACATTTTGGGAAGGAATGTGGTCGAAGGAAATCGAACACCAGGAAAATACACCTTGGATCAAATCAGAAATTCAGAACAACAACCATCTACATATGGAAGAAATAATATTTACATTACAAGATCTAAAAAAGGTAATAAAAAACTTGGCCAACTGGAAAGCACCAGGGAACGACGGTATCCAAAATTTCTGGTACAAAAAACTTACGGCTACCCATCATCACCTGACCAACCAATTTAATATCGCTCTAAGAAACCCTGACCAACTACCAGACTTCCTTACAAATGGTGTAACTTATCTTCTTCCAAAATCTGATCAAACCCAAGATCCTTCTCAATATAGACCCATCACGTGCCTTCCTACAATGTACAAAATCATCACTGCAGCACTATGTGATAAACTGTACGCATACCTAGAAACTAATGATATTCTAACTGAGGAGCAGAAAGGGTGCAAAAGAAAATATATGGGCTGCAAGGAACAAATAACAATCGATAATGTGATATTGGAACAAATCAGAAAGAAGAACAGAAATCTATACATGGCTTATATAGACTATCGGAAAGCTTTCGACTCAGTGCCCCACAGTTGGTTAATAAAAACTTTGGAAATTTACAATATACACCCTGTGGTGGTTAGGTTTCTAAAAAGTACTATGAGTAATTGGAAAACAAAACTCAAAATTAACCTAAATCACACAGAACTAGAAACTGAATCTATCAGTATTAAAAGAGGAATCTTTCAAGGAGATACACTTTCCGCTCTATGGTTCTGCTTGTGTTTAAACCCATTATCACGTGGCCTAAACCACACAGGATATGGAGCAACTATTAGAGCGGATCGAAACTCAACAACCATAAGTCATCTATTCTTTATGGATGATCTGAAACTATATGCCGCGTGCAAAAAACACCTGAAATCCAACTTAAAACTCATGCACCAGTGGAGCACAGATGTCGGAATGTCGTTTGGTATGGAAAAATGCCAAACTGTATCGGTTGAAAAGGGAAAGCTGAAAGAAGGAGAACCTATAGAACTAGAGCCAGGCAAATATATTGAAGCCATGACAGACAAACCCTACAAGTACTTAGGAATCCTTCAGACACACAAGATAGAACATAAAGAAATAAAAGCCATATTAACCACCGAATTCGAAAAACGCCTTTACAACCTCTTAAAAAGTAAGCTAAATTCAAGAAACCTTACCACGGCCATAAATAGCTACGCCATATCCGCTCTTCAGTACTCCTTCGGAATAATTAAATGGGCTCAAACGGACCTGGAAGCAGTAAACAGAAAGATTAGAACCGAGCTAACAAAACATAGAAAACACCATCCAAAAGCGTCCGTCGAAAGGGTAAATTTACCTAGAGAAAAAGGAGGTAGAGGAATAAAAGATGTTGTGGAAGCTTGCATTCAGCAAATTGCAGGCTTGAGGAGTTTTTTCCGCCACCAAAATAGTCAACTTCATAAAGCCATAGTGAAAACAGATACGGGTTATACACCTTTAAACCTAAGCATGGAAAACTTTACGCCCTTTAATACACGAAATGAGGAAGATAAAATTAGAAATTGGCGTTCAAAAGAATTGCACGGAAGATTCATTAATGATTTACAGAAAGACACGATAGATCAAGCTAAATTGGTTGAATGGCTTAAAACTGGAACGCTGTTCCCAGAAACTGAAGGTTTTATGGTTGGTATACAAGATCAGGTTATAAAAACGAGGAATTACCAAATGTATATCTTGAAGGAAGAAATACCAACAGATAGGTGCAGAAAGTGCAACAGAAGTCAAGAAACGATTGAACACATTCTTTCTAGTTGCCAAAGCATAGCTGAAACTAAGTATCTAGAACGACACAACAAAGTTGCCACAGTAGTATACCTAGAAGTACTGAAAAAACTTAACCTTGATCCACAAAACAACGAGCCATATTACAAATATAAGCCCCCTCCAGTTATCGAAAATCAGTATGTTAAGATCTACTGGGATAAAACTATCATGACGGACGTAACAGTACGACACAACAGGCCGGACATCACAGTCATTAATAAACAATCCAAGCAAGCTCTGCTTATTGACATATCGATCCCAAATAATTCTAACACAGAAAGCAAATACAATGAAAAACTAAGCAAATACGCCGAGCTAAGGACCGAAATAAAAGAATTGTGGAATCTTAAAGAAGTCAAGATCATTCCAGTTGTTTTATCCTGTATGGGGCTAATTCCCAAGAAACTAAGTACTTCCCTCAAAGACATTGATATTCCTGAGTCAACCTACCGATTAATGCAAAAATCTGTAATCCTGGATGCGACAAACATTGTTAGGTCATTTCTAGAATAGTGACACCCAACGAAAGTCTTGCTGTTGAGGCCGACTGTCGTTGAAACACGCCGGGTGTAAATCCGGTGACACAAAAAGGAAAATAATAATAATAATAATAATAATAAAAATAATAATAATAATAATGATAATAATAATACCTCGAAAGGGGGTACGTTGGTTTCAGGATGGACTATGCCCAGCCTGTGACCAATATACTAACGGTCTGACGAACCCACGGGACCCCAGTCCAGCTGTCCGGTGTCCTCCCCTTTTCCCTTGTCCTTTTCAGATCCCCAGGGATCTAGAGGAGTAAACCTCGATAAAAAATCCAGAATCTCAAAGTGGAAACTATCGTGCTGAGGGGGTAAATGGCTGACCTGTGTGTACAGTCTATAACGATGTCATATGAGTACCAGGTAACACTCACTTGTATGTTGACCTTGCCACAGTAAGGGAGCCCTGCTGTGGTGGACAAATATTTCTGCCCTACTCGTGGGACGTTTGATGGAAGTTTCGGAAATAGAAAATTTAAGCTCTCATGGTAGCAGAGCAAAAATAGCTACCACCGAAAACTCACAGAGCCTGGAAAAAGAGAAGAGTTACTCCTCGGTTCCTGGTCGTGAAAAGACTAGATAATGAAAATTTCGAAAAATTTAGTCCTTTTGTATTATTTAAAGTGTTATGTGGACAATTTGGTAACTTAAAAACGGTTCGAAAAGTAAAGGAAGGTTTATTACTTGAAACAGCTTCTGAACAACAGGCCAAACGTATAATGAATATAAAAAAACTTTACAATTATGAAGTTGCAGTTGAACCACACAAAACTTTAAACTACGCCAAAGGTGTAATTACCTGCAGAAATCTGTTAAATTTTTGTGTGGTTGAATTGAAAGTAAAATTAGAATCTGAAGGAGTTATAGAGGTAACAAGAATTAAGACCAGACAAAATGGCGATATCGTGAATACAGCTAGTTTAATTCTCACTTTTGATAAACCAAAACCTCCTCCAAAAATAAAAGTAGCGTTCTACTCACTAGAAGTTAGACCATATATACCAAATCCAATTCGTTGCTTCAATTGTCAAAAATTTGGTCGCTTATCTAAATCATGTCATGAAGAAAAAATTTGCGGTTGTGGCAAACCTCCCCATGAAGATCAAGTTTGTAATGAACCTGTTTGTGTAAACTGTAAAGGTCTGCACTCTGCTAGGTCAAGGAAATATCCCCGCATGATAAATATTCAAACCATAAAAACAAATGAAAAAATCAGTTACGGAGAAGCAAAAAAAAGTTTTGTTAATGAAACCATCCAAAGAAACCTTTGCAGAGAAAACTAAAAGTAACAATACGTCTACAGCAATTCTTAATTCGATAATCCCTCAAATTTCAATGATTGTTGAAAATCAAATAAAAAGCTTATATACGGCGACACTGACAAACCAAAAAGTAGTTTCACCGACAGCAAAAGATGTAGATCTCAGGAACCTCATGCTGAATCACAGAAAAGAAAAACCTTCGACTTTTCTGATGATTCTGATAATGTATACTCATCACAAAAAAGTGACATTTCATTTGTTTCAGCTAAAAGAAAAAAAGGTTGGCCTAAAGGAAAACCAAGATCAAGAAAAACCTCCCTAGATAATATTACTAAAACAACTAAACCCGTCCCTGAAACTTCTCATTCCTATAAAACCCCTAGTTCCTATCAACCAATCCTTGATGATACACAAAATTTCCAATCTTTTGACCTTCCAAGAAATAAAAATGAAAAACCACCTCTCATAAGAGGTTAAAAAATCTGTGATGAGGAAATGTAGTACTACATATCATTACATAGTTATTTACCAAAAACATTTATACATAAAGTTTATTTTTACAAATTTTATATTTATTTTAATTTTGTTTATTTATTTTTCATTCTACCTATATTTATTTCAATATTTTAATTGTACATTTTTACACTCAATACGCAGATATAACACGAAACTCAAATCCCTATATATATATATATATATATATATATTAAATTATTCTTATTTTAATGTCTTTACACTATAATATTCTGCAATAGAACTGCAATGGGTGTAAGCTGCCCCACCCTGAGCTGAAAACAAAGGCCCTAAATGCCTCTCCTTTTTGTATCTGTCTTCAAGAAACACACCTTAGTCAAAATGAAAAATTCAGTTTAAGGGGATATAAATCGGTTGGATATAATGCTGCTCCGAACCAAAGAGCAAGAGGTGTTGTTTTGATACTCATAAAAGTGAACATACCATACAATTAAGTACAATTACACAGTGACTTAGAAGTCGTAGCAATAAAAATAAAATTTCCATTGAAAATGACTATTTGTAATATCTACCTTCCGAATGCCAAGTGGAGACCTGAGCAGATAAAGAGCTGTTTTCAACAGTTATCGAAACCTGGAAGATATCGTAAATGAGTTGGACCTTGTTCTCCTGAACACCGTAGAAGGAACTTCCATAAACTCTAAATCTAATACATTTTCTGCAATTGATCTTAGTATATCATCACCTCAAATTGCATTCAATTTTAGATGGGCTGTTAGATCTGAATGGAATACAGACCATATTCCAATCTCTATTGAATTACCAGCAGTAGATAAACCAAGTTTGTATACCGCGCCCAAAGTGGTTATTTCAACATGCCGACTGGAAAGAATATAACAATTCGATGGAAAACATACAAATAACAGGAGTAACTATAGAAGAGCTAGTGGAAAAGTTCACCAAAGCAATCACAAATTCTGCTGAATTATCTATCCCCAAAACAAAAGGTATACTAAATAAAAAAAGGGTGCCATGGTGGAGCTCAGAACTAGAGACTGCAATAAAAAATAAGAAAAAGACTTTCAATGTTTTCAAAAAATCACCAACAAAAGAAAATATGGTCATCTTCAAAAGACTTAGAGCAAAGGCAAGGTTTCTAATTGTAAAGGGTAAAAAGGAATCGTGGAAGAACTATGTAAGCTCTATCTCCAGTGAGACTCCGGTAAAATAAGTATGGGACAAAATCCGGAAAATTAAGGAGAAAAATTTCTCAAAGCCGTCACCGTTACTTATAGTGGACGGAAAGGAAATAACAGGCAACGAAAATATAGCTGAAGAGCTAGCAAAATTCTTTGAACCAACCAGTTCCTCTGAAAACTACAATAATACTTTCAAACAACATAAAAAATGCTGAAGAACAACACTTCAAGTTTCATAACAACGAGAATTTACCTTATAACGACCTATTTTCACTGGAAGAACTAGAGCATGCGTTAGATACTGCCAAAAAGAACTCAACTCCAGGAAATGACTCAATTTCTTACGAACTACTTTTGAGATTATCCCAAAACAAAAAAAAATATTCTTACTTAAAATATATAACCAAATATGGATAACATGAAAGTACCCTACTCAGTGGAAAGATGTCATTATCGTTCCAATTCCAAAAATAGGAAAAGACTCACAATATACTTCCAGTTATCGACCAATTTCATTAATTTGCTGCATTGGAAAGCTTTTAGAAAAAATGGTCAGCATAAGGCTACTTTGGCAGTTGGAGAATAAAAAACTCGTTTCTGACTGTTGAATGGGTTTTCGAAGAGGAAAGTCAACAACTGACCACCTTGTTCTCTTGGACAAAACAGCTTTTCAATAAATCTCACAATGTTGCCATTTTTTTCGACATTGAAAAGGCTTTTGCTACAACCTGGAGATTTGGAATAATGGGTAACTTGTACAAATGGGGTTTGAGAGGTTACTTACCTCGGTTCGTTCAAAACTTCTTATGTAATAGAACATTCCGAGTGCGGGTGAACAATGAGTCATCTCAAACACATTTTCCAGAAAATGGTGTACCTCAAGGCTCAAACCTTAGCGTTTTACTATTCCTTGTAGCAGTTAATAGTATAGTAGATGTCATTCCGGTAGAGGTTCAGAAACGTTTATATGTAGATGATCTAGCTATTTACTACTCATCCCTAGATATGAAAAATGTAGTTCAAACTATACAAAACACTGTTGATCGAATAGTTGAGTATGTGGAGCAGCGCGGTTTTAGAATATCCACAACCAAAGCTCAGTGTATTCACTTTTGTAGGTTAAGAATCCAGAACCAAATATGAATCTTTATGGACACCCTATTGAAATGACTCCGTCTACTAAATTCCTAGGTCTTGTGTTCGATAGAAGATTATTAGGGAAAGAACACATTGAATATCTTGCAACAAAATGTAAAAAAAGGCTAATCATTTTAAGAAGTCTATCAAATATCACCAGGGGTTCTGATGTTAATGTCTTATTGAATATATACAAATCGTTTATAATGTCTAAAATGGATTATGGGGCTATTGTTTATAGCTCTGCTAGTGAATCAAATCTCAGAGCATTAGAGTATATTCAAGCCACTAGCATCAGACTAGCTTTGAGAGCATTTACAACAAGCCCTTACTCCTCTTTATGCTGAGAGGCTGGTATTCCTCCTCTTAAGTATAGAAGACAATTTCTAATGGCAAATTACCTCTGCAAAAAATACTCCACACCCTATTGATATTTTCAGTGAGGAGGAAACGGATTCGTTTCAATCTAGGCATACTAATACTATCCCTTTCCCTAGCCGGGTAAAACGAATGGTGCTAGGATTACAACATGACTTTCCAGTTCAGCAATGTATCCAACATATTTCCTATTTATTAAAAATCCAGTGTTTCACCAAAATTGTCAAAAGTATGATAGAACCAGTTCACCAGTTAATATGTTCATCAATGAAATAAAACATATTTTACAAAACCATAATAATCCTCTTGAGATATATACCGACGGTTCCAAAACCGATCAAGGAGTAGGAAGTCCTATATTTGTTATAGAACAGGCCTTTCATTGGAAACACCCCTCTTGGAGCAGTATATATTTCGCCAAACAATATGCAATTTTGGAGTCGATTAAATATATCGAAAATAATAATATATAACGAATGCTGCAATATGTTCTGACTCTCTTAGTGTCTTAAAATCATTAACTAATACGGAAACAACCGACACATTAACCAGCTACATGAAAAGCACTTTATACAACCTTCAACAACAACAAATCGACATAATTTTCATCTGGATACCTAGTTACATTGGGATAACAGGTAATGAAAGAGCTGACTTGGCGGAAAAAAGGGCAATACTTGCAGAAGAACTTGCCTCCATACAAAACTTGGAAGCTTTTAAAATAGACATCAAACAGAAAATTATTAATAAATGGCAGATAGACTGGCAACTCGATAACGAATTTTCAAAAATAACACAACCAAGAGTACAACTTAAACAAACTGCTTACCATTTGAAAAAACGAAAAGAACAAGTCGTACTATCAAGACTTCGCCTAGGCCACTCTCACTTAACATCATCATACCTTCTTCTAGGAAAAAAACCGCCAATTTGTGAGTGTGGAATTCGATTAACAGTTAGACACTTGTTGCTTGACGGTACACTTCTTGTTGGCGCTCGTCAAATGATCGGGTTGGGAAATGATCTGAACACCTGCTTTTCTACACCTATCGATCAGAAGAAAGTTATAGATTTCTTAAAAATGACTAATGATTATTTAAAAATATGAAAAATAGTCAACTTTACTTAAGGATTAAGTTCTAGAAGTTTAGACGTCAATGTATGGACAGAGGAAAATATGGACAGAGGAAAGGCTAATGATCATAGCAGTCGACGCCTTTCATAAAAATAATAATAATAATAATTTATTCAATTATTTTCAAAATGTATACACTATAATAACAGTAAATCACAAAACATAAGAGAGAATCGTATAACATATAGCATAGTATATAAATTTACAGATCTTAGCTAATTATGAATAAATTGACCAGAAGGGTTCCGAGAGGTGTAATAACACCTGTTTTGGCATGGTACTAAAACATATCAATAAAACGTTGCTTATTATGAGACTAAACTAAAATTGAAATTTAAAATTAACCTAACACAAAAGAATAATTCTGTTACTATAATAATAATAATAATTTTTTTTTCGAAGAGGGGGAAATGCGCAACCGCACCGTTAGTGGCCATGCGAGACACACCGGTGTGTGGGGGTGTACCTTATTTGTACGACCCAATAAAACCCTACCTTTTTTAACAAACCTCACCGGTAAATGAAGTTGCCACCCTGGACCCGCTTCCGCATTACAAAGGGTGGCCTTTCTGAGCTGATTTGGCATTTTATCTCTTCTGTGAGCTGCTTTCCTACCTGTTTGCTTCCTAGCTGACATTATATCATTTTCTGGGGCCTTCATTCTCTTCGTGTCAGGTGTCCTGAATGTAGTCCACCAACTTCTCTCTTTTCTTTGTTCGTAGTACCGTTTCGACAAAAACAGCAATGAGATTCCAATTTTCTTCTGTTTTCAGCATCAGTTCCACAATGTTATCAGGAGTAACCTCTCCAATCTTTTCTGTCAGTACTCGTCGTTTTGGTTCCCACCGTTGGCAGGTGAAAAACATATGTTTTGCATCATCCAGGGTGTGACCGCACGCCAGGCAATTCAAGTCTTTAATTCTACCTTGTTTACACAAGTAGGATCGGAAGTATCCATGTCCAGACAATATCTGTGTGAGGTAATAATTTACTTCACCGTGTTCTCTCTCGATCCAAGTTTTGACACTCGGCAGAAGGCGAGTAGTCCATCTTCCTCTACTGTCAGCGTCGTACCTCTGCTGCCATTTCTGTAGTGTTACGCTTCGCTCTTCTTCAGCAATTTTTGTTTTGCTAATGGCTTGCTCCAAAATCTTTGCTGCTTTTCTCCTTTCGTATACGACCTTCCTTTCGAGCGCCAGCAGATCTATGGGGATCACACTGGCAATAGTTAGTACCGTAGGCTCTGACGTCGAGCGGTATGCGCTGCTTATCCTGAGAGCAGCTCTGCGCTGCACTACTGCTATTCTTTTCCTGTAAAATTATTTTTGCGATGTTTCTCCCCATATCTCCGCTCCGTAGAGTAGGATAAAGTTAGTAACAGATATAAAAAGTCTTCTATTGCTGGTTATTGGTCCTCCTACGTTTCTCATCAAACGGCTCAGTGAAGCTGTTACTTCCGAGGCTTTGTCTGCTGTTCGTCTTATATGTTCGCCAAAACTCATTTTCTTGTCTAGAGTGAATCCGAGGTACTTGATATGTTTCTTGGATGCTGTCGAAAGTGGCTTTTTGTTTGTAGGCGAGGAAAATTGTTTCAGTTTTCTCCGCCGCAAGCTCCAAGCCGTGATCGTCTAGCCATGCTCTAATCATTCGCATGGCAATGCCTAACTTATTATCAAGTGCCTCTTTGTTTCTTTCCGTAATAACGATTGCTATATCGTCAGCATAGCCTATGAGACAGCAATTATCCGGTAGTTCTAGCCTGAGGATGTCATCATAAGATATATTCCATAGTTCTGGTCCAAGAATGGAGCCTTGGGCGGCGCCTTGTGTGACTTTCTTCGATTTAAGACCTTCCTTGGTTTCGTATATTAGCTGTCTGTCCTTAAGATAGTTCTCTACCATGCGTAGTATGTACGGAGGAACATTGTATTTTTTTCTCAGTGGTTTTACCATATTGTTCCAGCTGGCTGAATTGAACGCGTTCTTTATATCGATAGCTGCGAGAAGCACTATGCCCTTTGAGAACTGGTTTTTCTCTTGTTCTGCCCCTAAAAATCTCCTTGACGACAGAGACTGCGTCAGCTGTAGACCTTCCGCTGCGGAAACCGAATTGCATGTCTGATAGGTCACCTCCAGCCGTTACCGATGCCTGAAGTCTTGGCCTGATTAATTTTTCCAAAAGCCGTGTCTAACATACAGAGGGGACGATTTCCTGCCGCCGTATTTGGATCCCCCTTTCCTTTACTAATAATCACTAACTTCTGTCTCTTCCATCTTTTTGGAAAAATTCCAGTCCTCAAGCACGCGTTGTACATGCGAAGCAAAATGTGCGGCGATATTTCTGCTACCAGCTTTAGGATTTCTGAAGGAATACTATCTGGACCAGGGGCTTTTTGGTTTTTCATAGTTCCTAAGGCAGCTTTGAGTTCTACGTTGGTGAAGAGACATACTTCCTCGTATGGGACTTCTATCTGGTAAACATGTCTTTCTTCATGTTCCGGAAATAGAGTGGTGACTATTTCTTCCATTACGTCAGCGTCTCGTAGCGGTGGTTTCGCGTACTTACCAAGCTTCTTTAAGACTATCTTGTAGCCTATACCCCATGGATCGTTATCTACTTCAGCGCACAGTGACCTCCAGTGATCTAGTTTGCTCTTTTTAATAGCCTGTCTGAGTAACTTTCTGGCTGTTCGTTCCTCTGCCTTGCGTATAATTGATTCCACGTTGTCGTTTGTTCTTCTTGCTCGTTGGGTGCGTCTTCTCATGCGTTGGCACTCCCTTCGTAAGTCAGCTATTTTGTCGTTCCACCAGTAGACTGGAATTCTGCCTTTTTTGTCGGTCTTTCTTGGCATTGACAGCTTGCAGGCCTTCTCAACCAGTTGCATCGTTGCCTCAACTAGTCGTTCCGCCTCCTGTGGAGTCTCGACTAGAGATTCCATTACTGTACATTCCCCGTCTTTAATAGCCGATTCGAACTTTGACCTATTTAGTTTCGCTAGATTCCATCTGGGGTTTCGCTGTTGACCTCGTGTCTGCTGAGGTTGGGAAGTGGAGAAGGTAATGTATAGATGATCACTATGGTTGTAATCATCTATTACTTCCCAGTCGTTTATAGCTCCTGCTATGTTCTCTGAAGCAAAGGAGATATCCGGCACAGTCTCTCTATGTCCATCCCTTCTAAAAGTTGTAGTGCCGTCGTTTAGAACTATCAGCTGTAGTCTTAATGTCATGTCCAGTATCTTTTGTCCTCTTGAGTTTGTCTCTGTCGCTCCCCATTCTAAGGCCCTGGAGTTAAAATCTCCTCCGAGAATGATGTTTCCTTGTACGTTCTGTAGTGTGTCCTCTAGTTCATCTAGGTGTTCTTCAATACTATCTGGCTTGCCGGGAGTAATAGGCCTATAGTAACAACTTGCGTAGGTAGTCTAACCGCTTCTAATCCAGGCAAATCCGCTGCCCTTTCCTTTCTTCTCTATAGGTATTTTACTTGTGTCTGGTATCCATATGGCGGCCTTCTGGAGGTTATCAATGATCCATCCATCTTCTTGTAGTGTAACTTTGCCCGGTTCGCTGATAAAAACGATGTCTACATTCTTTTCTCTGATTGTCTGTTCAAGGAGCGCAAACGCCGTTGGACTGCGACGAATATTTCCTTGAAGGATCCTCGTAATTTTTCCGTCTTCTGTGTCTGAGTTTTAGCTTTCCTCCAAGCTAGTCTGTATGTCTTGCACTTGCCTGTTCCGAGGTGGTGTTTGGTCTGTTCCTCTGGTTCACCTGCGTCTGCGCATGCGATACATCTTTCTTCATTTCTGCAGTCCTTTGCTTTATGTCCCTTCTGGGAACATTTGTAGCAGAAGTCTGCTCGATCCGGACCTGTGCACTTTTGCGAGGTATGTCAGAAACCATCTGTAGCACCTTCTTGCTTGTTCACATTTCCTTATTCTACAGCTAAAAGGACCAATCTTTAGTGATTTTGCCTTCATAAATATGTGGGCGTCCTTGGCTGGCAAGACGACAAGAGCTATCACTTGTTCTCTAGCATTGGGTTTCGATAGAGTTACTAACGGGTCTTCAATAACAATAATAATAATAATAATAATAATAATTTTTTTTTTCGAAGAGGGGGAAAATGCGCACCCGCACCGTCAGAGGCCATGCGAGACACACCGGTGTGTGGGGGTGTACCTTATCTGTACGACCCACTAAAACCCTACCTCTTTTAACGAACCTCACCGGTAAATGAAGTTGCCACCCTGGACCCGCTTCCGCTTTACAAAGGGTGGCCTTTCTGAGCTAATTCGACATTTTATCTTTTCTGTGAGCTTGCTTTCCTACCTGTTTGCTTCCTAGCTGACATTATATCATTTTCTGGAGTTTTCATTCTCTTCGTGTCAGGTGTCCTGAATGTCGTCCACCAAGGTTTCTCTTTTCTTTGTTCGTAGTACCGTTTCGACAAAAACAGCTATGAGATTCCAATTTTCTTCTGTTTTCAGCATCAGTTCCACAATGTTATCAGGAGTAACCTCTCCAATCTTTCCTGTCAGTACTCGTCGTTTTGGTTCCCACCTTTGGCAGGTGAAAAACGTATGTTTTGCATCATCCCGGGTGTGACCGCACGCCAGGCAATTCGAGTCTCTAGTCCTACCTTGTTTACACAAGTAGGATCGGAAGTATCCATGTCCAGACAATAGCTGTGTGAGGTAATAATTTACTTCACCGTGTTCTCTCTCGATCCAAGTTTTGACACTCGGCAGAAGGCGAGCAGTCCATCTTCCTCTACTGTCAGCGTCGTACCTCTGTTGCCATTTCTGTAGTGTTACGCTTCGCTCTTCTTCAGCAATTTTTGTTCTGCTAATGGCTTGCTTCAAAATCTTTGCTGCTTTTCTCCTTTCGTATACGACCTTCCTTTCGAGCGCCAGCAGATCTATGGGGATCACACTGGCAATAGTTAGTACCGCGGGCTCTGACGTCGAGCGGTATGCGCTGCTTATCCTGAGAGCAGCTCTGCGCTGAACTCCTGCTATTCTTTTCCTGTAAAATTCTTTTTGCGATGTTTCTCCCCATATCTCCGCTCCGTAGAGTAGGATAGAGTTAGTAACAGACATAAGAAGTCTTCTCTTGCTGGCTATTGGTCCTCCTACGTTTCTCATCAAACGGCTCAGTGAAGCTGTTACTTCCGAGGCTTTGTCTGCTGTTCATCTTATATGTTCGCCAAAACTCATTTTCTTGTCTAGAGTGAATCCGAGGTACTTGATATGTTCCTTGGTCCAGATCGTTAGATTCTCTAGCTTCATTTCTTGGATGTTGTCGAAAGTGGCTTTTTGGAAAATTAATTCAGTTTTCTCCGCCGCAAGCTCCAAGCCGTGATCGTCTAGCCATGCTCTTATCATCCGCATGGCAATGCCTAACTTATTCTCAAGTGCCTCTTTGTTTCTTTCCGTAATAACGATTGCTATATCGTCAGCATAGCCTACGAGACAGCAATTGTCCGGTAGTTCGAGCCTGAGGATGTCATCATAAGATATATTCCATAGTTCTGGTCCAAGAATGGAGCCTTGGGCGGCGCCTGCTGTGACTTTCTTCGATTTAAAACCTTCCTTGGTTTCGTATATTAGCTGTCTGTCCTTTATATAATTCTCTACCATGCGTAGTATGTACGGAGGAACATTGTATTTTTTTCTCAGTGGTTTTACCATATTGTTCCAGCTGGCTGAATTGAACGCGTTCTTTATATCGATAGCTGCGAGAAGCACTATGCCCTTTGAGAACTGGTTTTTCTCTTGTTCTGCCCCTAAAAATCTCCTTGACGACAGAGACTGCGTCAGCTGTAGACCTTCCGCTGCGGAAACCGAATTGCATGTCTGATAGGTCACCTCCAGCCGTTACCGATGCCTGAAGTCTTGGCCTGATTAATTTTTCCAAAAGCCGTGTCTAACATACAGAGGGGGCGATTTCCTGCCGCCGTATTTGGATCTCCCTTTCCTTTACTAATAAGCACTAACTTCTGTCTCTTCCATATTTTTGGAAACATTCCAGTCCTCAAACACGAGTTGTACATGCGAAGCAAAATGTGCGGCGATATTTCTGCTACCAGCTTTAGGATTTCTGAAGGAGTACCATCTGGACCAGGGGCTTTTTGGTTTTTCATGGATCCTAAGGCAGCTTTGAGTTCTACGTTGGTGAAGAGACATACTTCCTCGTATGCGTCTCGTAGCGGTTGTTTCGCGTACTTACCAAGCTTCTTTAAGACTATCTTGTAGCCTATACCCCATGGATCGTTATCTACTGCAGCGCACAGTGACCTCCAGTGATCTAGTTTGCTCTTTTTAATAGCCTGTCTGAGTAACTTTCTGGCTGTTCGTTCCTCTGCCTTGCGTATATTTGATTCCACGTTGTCGTTTGTTCTTCTTGCTCGTTGGGTGCGTCTTCTCATGCGTTGGCACTCCCTTTGTAAGTCAGCTATTTTGTCGTTCCACCAGTAGACTGGAATTCTGCCTTTTTTGTCGGTCTTTCTTGGCATTGACAGCTTGCAGGCCTTCTCAACCAGTTGCATCGTTGCCTCAACTAGTCGTTCCGCCTCCTGTGGAGTCTCGACTAGAGATGCCATTACTGTACTTTCCCCGTCTTTAATAGCCGATTCGAACTTTGACCTATTTAGTTTCGCTAGATTCCATCTGGGGTTTCGCTGTTGACCTCGTTTCTGCTGAGGTTGGGAAGTGGAGAAGGTAATGTATAGATGATCACTATGGTTGTAATCATCTATTACTTCCCAGTCGTTTATAGCTCCTGCTATGTTCTCTGAAGCAAAGGAGATATCCGGCACAGTCTCTCTATGTCCATCCCTTCTAAAAGTTGTAGTGCCGTCGTTTAGAACTATTAGCCCTAGTCTTGATGTCATGTCCAGGATCTTTTGTCCTCTTGAGTTTGTCTCTGTCGCTCCCCATTCTAAGGCCCTGGAGTTAAAGTCTCCTCCGAGAATGATGTTTCCTTGTACATTCTGTAGTGTGTCCTCTAGTTCATCTACGTGTTCTTCAATACTATCTGGCTTGCCGGGAGTAATAGGCCTATAGTAACAACTTGCGTAGGTAGTCTAACCGCTTCTAATCCAGGCAAATCCGCTGCCCTTTCCTTTCTTCTCTATAGGTATTTTACTTGTGTCTGGTATCCATATGGCGGCCTTCTGGAGGTTATCAATGATCCATCCATCTTCTTGTCGTGTAACTTTGCCCGGTTCGATGATAAAAACGATGTCAACTTTCTTTTCTCTGATTGTCTGTTCAAGGAGCGCAAACGCCGTTGGACTGCGACGAATATTTCCTTGAAGGATCCTCGTCATTTGCCTCTCTCATGTGGTTGAAACTCGGATATCTGTTCCCCGAAACCGAGGCATTTTTGATAGCGATACAAGACCAGGTCATTGCAACGAGAAATTATAAAAAATATATAATGAAAGAACATATCCCAACAGATAAATGTAGAATGTGCAAGGAACATACTGAATCACTGGACCATATTATAAGCGGATGTGAAGTACTAGCTCCAAAAGAATATATTAAAAGGCATGACAACGTTGGCAAGGTAATCCATCAAGAGCTACGGAAAATGCATGGCAACACAATTGTGGAAACAATCCCATACTACAAGTATAATCCAGAAAGTGTCCTCGAAACCGAAAATTATAGAATGTATTGGAATAGGGAAATTATAACAGACTTACCTCTACAACACAACAGGCCAGACTTGGTATTCACTGACAAAAAACTGAGACATACTTACTTAATTGACTTTTCCATCCCACTTGCCGCAAATCTGCAGAAAAAAGATAAAGAAAAAAAAGTAAGTATTTACCTCTTGCTAATGAAATAAAAGACATGTGGAACCAAGAAAAAGTTGTCGTAATACCAATCATTATAGGTGCAACTGGAGAAATACCACATACACTCATCGAAAATCTAAAGAAATTGGGCATAAAGGAACAAATATACCACCTACTACAAAAAATCGTTGTGATAGAAACCAGTGGAATTGTTAGACGCGTGCTAAACGACACTTAAGACCCAAAAAAGTATACTTACTTGTCTTCTTCCAGCATATGCCGAAGCAAGGAAAGAGCCATATCCAGACATAAGTCTGTGGAACACAAGAATAATAATAATAATAATAATAATAATAATAATAATAATAATAATAATAGATAGATAGATAGATAGATAGATAGATATACGTTTATTGACAACATCTACAACATATGTATTATGTTTGAAGTCAGTCATCATGAAAGGAATAAAACAATATTTGAAACAATTAAAGGGTGGTGAAGCGACTCTTATAGCCTCTCCTACCAATTCCTACTCGCACCTCTACGTCGGTGGACCCTGGTAACCATCTCTGGAGATTCAAGATCGGGTTACCAACCCCCGGTGGCGGATCAACAGCAGTTGGGCTAACGCGAGAGGGAGACCAACCATTCTAGGGGCTAGCAACCCCTAAATGTGACTTTAATGCTGTGCGCACAAGAAGACAGCGTTACTCGGGCGGGGTAGGAGACCAGCCTCCTCCTATTCGGAACCGTCCTGATGATCCCCAGGCTGGCGCAGGATCTAGTGAGACAGGTGGCGCTAACCTGTGTAAGGAAACCACCAAAGCTAACCTTAGGAGTAGAAAAACGAACTCAGAGCCAACTACTCCACCTACAGCAGATGTTGAGGAACGTGAAGGCCCTCCCATACCTGTAGGCTGTATCGAAGGCAGAAAGGCCCGATTCAAATGGTCAGAAGACATTAACCGTCACCTATATCGGACCTATCTGCTAATAACAGAAATGGAAACTAACTCAAAACCATATGGTAATCTGTTGAGAGATGAAATGGTGAGACAGTTTCCAGAACTGCAAACCAAAACACTTCAAAATATATTGGATCAGAGGCGTCAAATTTTTCTCAAGAACCGCCTCCTACAGAGAACAATCCAGAACATCAGGGAAGAGGTGGCTCGGGAACTTGGATTTACACCAGTAGTAAATGCGTACAATAATCGAGAAGCAGAACCAGAGGTGACACAAATCCAAATAATAATGCCTGAAAACCAAGAAGCGTTCAATACACTAAAAGAATTCATAGCCAAATATACTGGATTAGACCCAACATCTAGACCTCCCATTAGGAAAATCCGCATTGATAAAACAACTAAAGCAAAGATAAAAGAGGTCAACGACTTATTACAGACTGAGATAACTAACTGCAACAACATAAATGAGCTGCACGACCTAGTCTACTGTGCAGCTCAGACCACTGTAAAAATATGCGGACACACAACAACACAAACCAAAGTGGACGCGAAGAGAAACAACAGGCCAGGGTGGGAAATAAGACTGACAAAAAAACTCAACAATACACGGAGAGAAATTGGTATATTAACAGAAGATCAAAAACATAACGCACAAAATAAGAGATTAAGACGTAAAGCACAAGAGATAATACAAACGTACAAAGATAAAAACAACTCTCACACTTAATGTACATGGATGACATCAAAGTATTCTCGGCAACTCAAAATGGATTACAAAAAGAGCTTCGATGCATTGAGAACTTTTCGAATGATATACGAATGAAATTTGGATTAGAGAAGTGCAAGATCAACAGTATTCGGAAAGGAAAATGGCACGAAACAGAGGATTACACGCTCACACTAGCATCAGGTGGTGGAATCATCTCTCGCATGGAAAAAAGTGATACTTACAAATATCTGGGATTTGCTCAATCGTTAGGCATCCAAGAGCCGGAAGTAAAAAAGCAACTTAAAAATAAATTAAAAGAGCGAACCAAAGACATTCTCAAAACACAATTATCCGCACAAAACATCACGATGGCAATAAATGCTTATGCTATTCCTGTAGTAACATATAGCTTTGGTGTCATAAACTGGACTATTACGGAACTCGAAGACCTAAATAGAGCAACTAGAGTATGCTTTACTAAACATCGAAAACATCACCCCAAAGCATGCAAGGAAAGGTTCCACCTACCTCGGAATAAAGGAGGCAGAGGTATAGCTGACATGCGCATTATGCACAAAAAACAAATAGAACTCATGCGCAACTACTTTTACAACCGAGCAACAGATTCCCCCCTCCATCATGCAATCATAAATGTCGATAAAAATATAACACCGCTAAACCTAACTGATACAGAATACGCATGCGACCCGCAGCACTCCGTCTTAGCACTGGAATCACAATGGAAAGAAAAAGAGCTGCATGGACGATATCCAAATACACTAAATAATACTTCCTTAGACAAAGCTGCTTCCATAGCATGGCTCAATAATGGTAATATTTTCCCAGAGACAGAAGGATTCATGTGCGCCATCCAAGACCAGGTCATCCCTACTCGTTCATACCTTAAATATATAGTCAAAGACCAAAGCATTATATCAACACAGTGCAGAATGTGTGGAGACAAACATGAAAATGTTGAACACCTCCTTAGCGGTTGCAAAACACTTGCTCCTAGAGAATACACTACTCGACATAATAACGTCGCTAAAATCATACATACAGAACTTTCCCACAAACTAGATTTAACTGAGGCGAAAACGCCATACTACAAGTACACACCCCAACATGTGTTAGAAAGCGACAAGTTTTTGCTATACTGGGACAGAGATATCCAAACAGACAGGACTGTACAACACAACAGACCCGACATACTGGTTTTCAATAAAACTGAAAAAGAAATACTCTTGGTGGATGTTTCGGTTCCAGCGGCTGCTAACATACAAAAAAGGGCATGGAAAAAATAGAAAAATACTTACCATTGTGCGAGGACCTGAAAGAGACATGGCAGGCGAAAACGGTCAAAACCATCTCAATTATTATTGGAGCCACTGGAGAAATACCGAAAGACCTGAAAAAGAACCTGGATAGCCTAGGACTCCAGAAAAATCTTTTCTACGAGCTACAAAAAGCGGTCATTTTGAGCTCGTGCAATATAGTCAGAAAAGTGTTGAACAAAAATACATAGGAAATGCTGGAAACCTTGCAACTAACCTTGCCGGTTCTCACGCTAAACATCCGGTTAACGGGAAAAAAAATAAATAATAATAATAATAGATAGATAGATATACGTTTATTGACAACATCTACAACATATGTATTATGTTTGAAGTCAGTCATCATGAAAGGAATAAAACAATATTTGAAACAATTAATAAAAGAAAAGTAACAATAATTTAAAACTGGGTTAAAGGTAATAAAACATCAACTAATAAATAAAATTAACAACGACGGTCTCTGGGCGCAAATTTTAAAAAATCTTTGATAGAATAAAAACAATGTTCCAATAAAAACATCTTAGCGAATTTACAAAATTCACGAAGACTCCTATTTTGGAGATCGAGACCTCTATAAAACCTGTTAAAAACATTGTAATACTCAACATTTAGTTCATTCGCCTGGGTAGTCCTAAGCCTAGAGAAAGGGGCCACAAGATCCACCGCATTCCTCGTGCCGTAGGTATGAATATTATAGTGCGAATTATAAGTGGATCTATTTTTGTGAACCAATACTAATGTTTCATAAATGTACAGACAAGGAACCGGTAAAATCCTGCACCCCCTAAACAGTGCAAGGCAGTGCGAACCATAAGAAGCACAACAGACAATCCTCACGGCGTATTTCTGAAGAGCGAAAACTTTATAAGCCCCACTCGAGTTTCCCCAAAATCTAATGCCGTAAGTGAGAAGTGAGTGAATGGTGCCAAAATACACAGTACGAAGGGCCTTGGTTTGCAAGCAATGCCGAAGCTGCCGCAGTGCATAAATTTGCGAAGACACCGCAGAGCACAAGGCTTCAATTTGAGCAGACCAGGTAAGACTCGAGTCAAGTGTTAACCCAAGAAGCTTAACTGGTTGTGACTTATGAGCAAGCTTGTCCGAGGTGAAAGTGATTTTGACGGTCTTGCTTTCATTCAATTGAAGTATATTAGCCACAAACCAATTTTTTGCTAATGAAAGATGTTCAGATTCATCAGACTCATCTTCATCATAAAGTAGTGTCGTGTCGTCAGCATATAAAATACAAGTACATCCGTTAACGGCTGACGGCAAGTCATTAATAAATATTAGAAACAGTAAGGGTCCCAAGACTGAACCCTGTGGAACTCCAAATCGGATTGGCATATTAACTGATTAATGCCCATCAAAGCTGACATACTGGGTTCTATCGGCAAGGTAAGAGCCAATGAGCACCAATGGTAAACCACGAATGCCGTAATGCTCCATTTTGGCAAGCAAAAGAGAATGGTCCACGCAGTCAAACGCCTTGGCGAGATCGCACAGAACAGCAGAAGTACCATGACGTTCGTCAAGGCCATCGACCACGGTCCCAATCACCTTTGCAAGAGCATCGATTGTTGAGACATTCTTTCTAAAACCAAATTGATGAGGAGAAATGATGGAATGAAGCTCAAGAAATTCTAGAAGCCGGTGGTTGATGATAATTTCAAAATTTTTGGATATAATGGGAACAATGGAAATCGGTCTAAAATTATTGGCACAGTTCAAGTCGCCTTTTTTATGCAACGGCAAAACCTTAGCAATCTTTAACTCACCAGGCCAGTTACTCTCGGTCAAGCAAGCATTAAATAAAACTGTTAAAGGACCAGTAACGTGTTCAAGAGCAGCCTTTATTAAACGGCTGTTCAGACCATAACAATCAGTGCATGTTGAGTTTTTCAGCTGTAATATAGCAGCTTGAACCTCACATTCAACGACTGGAGGTAAGAAGAAAGAGGCAGAAGGGCTAGGTAAAACACTGACAAAGTTAAGGGGATCAGAAACTGCTGCCGGCAAAAAGCTAGAAATTTTTTCTGCAATGTTAGCAAAAAAGCTGTTAAATTCCGAAGATGTTAACGCAGAAACTGTATTACGACATTTATTGTTCTCTCTCTCTCTCCTGGTTTACTATGTTCCAGATCATTTTATTCTGATTATCTGACGTCAAAATAGCCTCAGAATACGAAATCCTTTTGGCGGATCTAATCTCTTGCTTGTAAACTTTTCTGATGCTGCAGTACAAACGCCAATCCTCCAGACCTCCAGAAGACTGGAAAGCGCGTCTACATCTAAACACTTCTGTTCTGCGCATCTTAAGCTCACGACCAAACCACCTTGCTCGCGCTTGTCTACGAGAGTGTAACTTGGTAGGTATGTGTATATATTTTTGTACACATAAAATGCCCAACAATGTTTGAGCGATTTGATTAGAATCCATAGACGCAGCATTAAGACTAGTCCAGTCGACCGCAGCCAAACCCCGGGCAAAACTGTTCAATGTGACATCATTCAACACCTGAATCACCCGTTGATTCCCCGAGACCAAGTTGGGAACCTTTAAAATAGATATGAAAATCCCCAAATGATCAGATACCAATGGTTCGCACATACCTGTTTCAAACAACAAATATTTGTAACAATGTTATCCAGACATGAGCCAGTGTTGAACGTAACACGTGTTGGTACGTCAATGTAATGCCTCAGGCCGTATAAATTAAAAATATTGTTCAAGTCACGAGCATGCCCTGTATCTCCATTTAGGTCAATATTGAAATCGTCAAGAAAGACAAGAACTTTAAATTTAAGATTAAGAAAATCAATCAAACCATTAATCTGGGTTTTGAAAATATCAACATTACCAGCACACGACGACCGGTAAACCGTAACAATGCAAGTACTAGCACCAGGAATGCAAGCACAACAAAACTCTGCGTGAACAGGTCGACAAAATGCAGAAATATCAACTGATTTAAGGTAAAAATCAAAACGTGAAAAAATAGCTACACCTCCGTGAGATTTATCTCCACGGCAAAATGAAGATGCAAGATTATAGTTTTTTAACTTGAAAAAGGATAAAGTATTAGCATTTAGCCAATGCTCCGATATACATAAAATTTTAAACTTTGATGTTTCTTCAAGAAAAACATGTAAGTCATCGGCTTTATTTGAAATACTTTGAACATTAATATAGAAAACAGAGCATGCTGAGGATACCTGACTAAAATATGGTACAATAGGAACTTCCAATCACTGGTTTCTACTATGAAATTTTCTTGGCGGAAAAAAATGATTGACTGAAACCCCCGAGGGCCAAATATCACTAACTAGAATAGCATCGCACTCACTATCGGGAACTGATATCTTGAAAGACGAGTAAGAGGCAGAATCGGAACGGTTTAGCTTGAAAACTTCTACACCAGGAGAAAACTGTATAAGGTAATTCTTCAAGTCAACTTCATTTAGGTTATGCTCCAGGTTGGTAGCATGAAAGTGTTTAAAATCATCATTCCTAGGCTTAGCTGCTTGAAAAGGATATCCATTACTTTTAGCTCCGTTGCCAACCAGAATAGTGGCTTGTTTACGTTTAGGATTAGCAGGTTTGGCATTAAAGGCATTGTAAGAATGCGATGTAGCAGCTTTCTCACTGCTATAATACTTTTGGCATAACCTCTCAGTCTCAACCCGATGTATGGCTCCTGCAACTTCCCTGCTTGAAACAATAGGTTCATCCTTAGATGAGGAAGGGGGTGATGAAGTTACCGAGGGTTGTTGTTTTTTATTGATGAAGGAACCACGGGATCCAGTAGAATTGACCAAGCCGGCAGAAGTCGTTCTATCGTCTAATTTGTTATGACTTAATAGGTTAATATGATCAAGTAGATTTCGAATCATTTCCTCTTGCTGTTTAATTAGCATATTCTTTTGATTAATAGTATTTTCATTATGCCTGATAACAATGTCTCTCTGTTTAATGATTTCTTCAAAATAGGAGCTTTCAGATTAAGATATAATTGGCACGGAAGTACATGAGTCCTGAGCATCGGAAGGAGCTGATGATTTGGGTTTCCCAGTTGAGCCCGTGTCACCTGCCTCACAACAGATACAAGTATCGTTATCAAAGTACTTAACTTTGTATTTCTTCTGTAATTTTAAACAAGCAGGATGGGACAGCACCCCGCATTTAATACATCTAATTCCAGATTTGGCAGTACTCTTGCATCTAGTACAGACATCACGTGAATCATCAGCAGATTTATCACCACTCATAGTAATGATAGTAGAAAACAGAAATCAACAATTCAAAATACAGATTAAAAACACTGCTGCGTGCAGTTGTCCACACCTTATAGTCGATGTAGGTAATTAAGGGGCAACAAAAAAGTTGATTGTTAAAAATATTCCTACAACAACTGATATAAACGATGTGAAAAATCAAAAAACGTACCAGAATAGCAAAACTGCAGGTTGAAAAATCTCATAAACCACACAGAAAACTGTTCAGAAAACCACTATGCACTTTCAACTAATTAAAATGATCAATAAACATTAAAAATCACTCAATGTATAAGGAGCAAAATAATTACAACTTGACCCTTACAAAGTCAAATAATAATAATAATAATAATAATAATAATAATAATAATAATAATAATAATAATAGTAATAATAATAATAATAATAATAATAACAACAAATAGACAGACAAGTACGTACAACGCTCACAAAATTTCGCCTACACCATCCAAAATCTGCGATGGAGCGATTGTATATACCCAGGAAAGAAGCTGGCCGTGGACTGACTAATCTCGAGAGCATGTTAGTGGATGAAACTCAAAAACTGAGAGGATATTTTAAAAATAAGAACTTACCTCTATTCAGATGCCTAGTTACAATTGATGATGGATACTCGGCACTAAACCTCGCCGACGGGGAACCTGATAGGGAAAATGACTGCATCAATAAAATGAAGGAAACTGGGCAGGTAAAAGTGTTACATGGCAGATATTACAACTCACTGCACCAGGAAGATGCAGATTTCAGAGCAACGAATACTTACCTCATGACGGGGTACTTGTTTGCGGAAACCGAAGGCGCACTCCATGCAATCCAGGACCAAGTGGTGGCAACGCGTTGCCACCAGAAATATATCATTAAAATGGACATTCCAAACCCCCGCTGTAGACTCTGTAATAAGGAACAGGAGACGATCCAGCACATAATATCAGCCTGCACCCAATTAGCCCCCACCGCTTACCTGAGTAGACACAACAATATGGGAAAGGAACTACATCTCGCTGTGACCCAAAGATTAAATCTAAAAACAGGAAAACACCAGGGTACAAACATCAACCGTTAAGTCTAGTTGAGAATGAGCACCATAAAGTCTATTGGGACACTTTGATAAGAACAGACCGAGAAGTTCAACACAACAAACCGGACATGATCGTGCTAGATAAAAACGGCAAATCTGCGATCATTATTGATTTTTCGGTCCCACTGGACGAAAATCTGGGGAAAGCTTACAAAGACAAGATAATGCGATATCGTCCGCTAGCAGATGAGGTAAGACATTTATGGAATTTAAGAAAGGTAAAGATCAAACCATTCATAATTTCTGCAAATGGCTTAGTGCACGTTAAAGTAACTAAACACCTGGAAGAGCTAAGCATATCTCGACATATCTGTGGTTTGATGCAAAAAGCAGTAATTCTGGGAACAACTGCAATTGTCCGAAGAACACTAACCCCCTAATTAAGTAGGTTTATACCTTGATGCAACTGCGTCCGGTAGAAACTGCTACCACCAACCACGTACAAGTGTGAAAAAAATAATAATAATAATAATAATATATTCGTTTATTGACCATTTTACATACAGGGCACGTTTATAGTCATCTCATATAAAATATGATTATAATTACAAACGATTGATAGATAATTAATTACATTATGAGAAAGAACAAAAAAAAAGAGAACAATCACACAATAAAAAGTAAAAATAGTTACAAAATATCTGCAATAGAATAAAAATCTAAAAATACACCAAGACACATTATAAAAGGATGAAAAACTATATAAAAACATATAAAAGTATAGAACTGTATAGAAAAAATAAACAATTATCGTAGGTTAACCATATTTCATCAGGTATTCAAGTATAATGCACTCTCATGTACTAATCAATGCTGTAAAAACAGTGTTCTATCAGATAAATTCTGACAAATTTAAAAAATTTCGCATCGCTCATTTCCTTTATTTTTTCCTCCGGGTATAGTTTGTCTAATTTATTAAACAGATTGGAATCAAGTCGATTCCGTTTAGCCGTTGACAGACGTGAAAAGATATTTACTAGATTATTTGCATTTCTAGTACTGTAACCGTGTAAATCGCTATGACTCGAAATAGAATTTAGGTCCCGATGTATTTTTAGAAGTTGGTGAAAAATATATTGACAGGGTAGACACAGAATCTTATATTTCTTAAAAAGTTCTTTACAATGCGCTCGGTATGCTGATCCGTCCACAATTCGGATTGCTGCCTTTTGGAGCGTAAAAACCTTATGGAGCCCGCTTGAGTTACCCCATAGCGATATGCCATAAGACAGATGACTGTGAATCAAGGCACAGTAGGCGACTTTCATTACATTATTGTCACTAATATTTTTACGTAACTGTCTCAATACGAATATTTGAGACGATATTTTTGAGCATAATTGATCAATCTGGCTCGACCAAATCAACGAAGTATCGAATACAATTCCCAACAATTTAACAGGCTCCGACTTTTCTGCAAATTTGTCAACACTGAAAAGAATATGTTGAGTTTTTGATTCATTTAGTTTGAGTTTATTTGCTTGAAACCAATTTTTTGCCATATCAAGTCTTCCATTCCTCGCAGTAACTCCCTCGTTTGAAATTAAGGTAGCATCATCAGCATATAGAACCACTCTGCTCTGCTGTTCCGTAGATTTGGGTAAATCATTGACGTAAATTAAAAATAATAAAGGGCCCAGAACGGAATCCTGGGGTACTCCGTTATTTATTTTAAGTTCGTGTGAATGTACGTTGTTTGAGTAAACGTATTGCTGTCTATTATTGAGATAAGAAAACATAAGGTCATATTGCTTATCTCTGAACCCGTAAAATTTCATTTTATCCAGAAGAATTTGAGTATTAACGCAATCAAACGCCTTAGACAAATCACATAAAGTAGCACAAACTTCATGTCCCCTATCGAGGCTGTCAACTATGTCATCCACAATTGTAACCAATGCAGAGACAGTGGACTTGTTCTTTTGGAATGCGAACTGTGGATAATAATAATAGTATAGTATAGTATAGTTTATTGACGTTTAGTATAAAAAGAGTACATATCGTCACAAATTATGAAGTTCCTTAGATTTTGATATAATAATTAAAAACACCTATGTAAATTTCATAGTCCACTAAAATATAAGCATATAATAACACAATAGCAATAAATAACATAAATATATAAAACGTAAAAACAAAAATAAATATGAATGCAGATGATAATTAGTTTAACACAGTCCAAATACATAAATAGTCAAAGAGTCACAGATAACAGTCAAATATTACATTAAAAAATCAATAATTAAAAAAATATATGAATATATATATATATATATATATATATATATATATATACCATCAAAAATCATCCGTTTGGGAACCGATATGTAAGTCAAGGGTTACTGCAGAACGCAATAAAGTCATCCACACTATAAAAACAGTGTGCCAATAAGAATTTCTTGATTAATTTCGAAAAACCAATTTTATTTAATCTTTTTATGTCAGTGCCCTTATAGTATTTTTGCAATGCATTATATAAATTATAATTCAGCCTGTTGTTCTGAGATAAACAAATTCTTGATCTCTGAGGCACAATGGATGTCGCATTCCTAGTGTCATATCCATGTACGTCCGAGTGAAGTTATAACAGATCGATATTGCTATGAATACTCCTCAGATACTCGTAGACATATACACAAGGAAGCGGAAGTATTTGTCATTTTTTAAAATGTTTTTGGCGAGGATCACCATATTCGGCGTTTACGATTACACGTACAGCCATTTTCTGGAGTGAGAAGACTCTCGCAACATAAGTGGCACTGCCCCACAGTACAACTCCATAGTTAAGGTGACTATGTACAAGGGCGAAATATACTGTTCTTAAAACCTTTTGACTAAGACAGTTCCTCATTTGCTTCAAGGCAAATATTTGGGAAGCGAGCCTTGAACATAAGCCCTCTATGTGAGCTGCCCAATCCAATCGCGAGTCGAGAGTTATCCCAAGTAAGCTGACAGGCTCCGAAATTGTTTTGAGCTTACTAGATGTGAAACAGATGCTGTGTTTTTTCTTCATTCAGCTTTAAATGGTTGCTGTTAAACCATGATTTTAGTATCCTCATGCTAGAATTGTTCAAAGTCTCCTCACCCCTAACCAATGTGGTCGTATCATCTGCAAAGAGAACACAACGTGCTTCCTCCAGCGCAGTTAGTAGATCATTAATATAAATTATGAACAAAATTGGTCCTAGTATAGATCCCTGCGGAATCTCTTTAGTTATTGGAGCCAACCGCGATTCCGCATCTCCAAAACTTACATACTGGTTCCTATTAGACAAATATGATCTAAATAACCCCAATTCGTTACCCCGCAGACCATAATAAGACAATTTAAGTAGAAGATATTTATTGTTAACGCAGTCAAAAGCCTTGGTAAGATCACACAGTAATACACACACATAATAGATAGATGGTTTATTGACCCCATTCACATACATAGTACATTAGAAGTCAGTGAGTAGTACATATGAATACATTTTACAAAGTAAAAATATTAAAAATTGTATAGTGACAAATTTAAAATATAATAAAAATAATAGAAAGTAAAAAGTTCACATAAATACAGACATACATTTCATAAAGTTAAAATATTGATGAAATATGACAATTTTAAAATATAAAATAAGGTAAGAAATAATTGAACGTAAAAATTAAATTAAACAAAACGAACAAATATATAAGCATTAAGCCCAGGTATTCAACTCCTCCAAAAACTCATCAACTGTATAAAAACAATAATTCAACAGAAATGACTTAGCAAAATGCGTAAATTGAACTCTCGTCATATCACTTATATTTATATGTTCAAAATATTTTACAAATGAATTGTACAATGTAACATCCAACTTATTATTTTTTGTTGTTTTCAGTCTAGACTTGAGAATGACAATGTCTTTACTATTTCTAGTATCATAATTATGAATATCTGCATGTTTAGTCAGAACATATCGATTTTTATGTGTTTCAATTAACACTTCCAAAATATACAAGCACGGAAGCGGCAATATTTCAAGTTTTTTGAATATTGTTTTACAATTAGTGTTTCTTGGTGCATTGTAAATTATTCTAGCTACAGATTTCTGTAGCACAAATACTTTGTGCACTGATGTACTGCTACCCCATAGCATAATACCATAAGTTAAATTGCTATGAAACAGTGAATAATATACGGATTTCAACAAATGAGTTGGTATACATGATTTTAATTGACGAATTACAAAAACTTGGCTCGCTAATTTTGAACAAAGGTAGTCAACATGAGGTGACCAACTTAAATTTGTGTCCAAATGAATGCCCAGTAATTTAACTGGCTCTGATTTTATAGCCCATTTATCTAAACTGAAAAGAATGTGTTTAGTTTTAGTGTCGTTGAGTTTCAACTTATTTGCCAGGAACCACTGATTCAACAAAATATTATCACCAGCTTGTGTGCCATCAGATAAAGTTGTAGTATCGTCAGCGAATAAAATACAAAATGTGTCAATAGCCTCTGGTAAATCGTTAACAAATATTATAAAAAGAATTGGACCCAAAATCGAGCCCTGAGGAATGCCGTTGTCTATATTACGTAAATCAGACTGGTTGTTTCCACAAACTACATACTGTTTCCTATTACTTAAATAAGATGTCAGTAATTTGTGTGCATTTCCTCTAATACCATAAAATTCCAGTTTATTTAGGAGTAAATCCGCTGGAACACAATCAAAAGCCTTCGTCAAGTCGCATAACGTGGCAACAGAGTTGACGCCTTCCTCTAGTTTCTGTACAACTTCATCTAAGAGTCGAAGAAGAGCACGTATGCATGATTTATTTTTGCGATAGCCGAATTGAAATTCCGTTAGAAGTGACTTATTTTCCAAGTAATTGATTAATTTTTCTTCGACTATCAATTCAAATATTTTGTTAATCGTCGGTAAAATTGCTATGGGTCGAAAATTTTCTGGAGAATCTATATCACCATTTTTATATAATGGAATAATTTTTGTTATTTTAAACGAGTCAGGCCAAGATCCTTCCTCTAAGCATTTATTAAATAAAATGGTCAGTGGATATGTCAATGAGTGTATACAACGTTTCAATATTTTGCTATTTATATTGTAAAAATCTAAACATGACGAATGACTTAATTTCAATATTGCCTCATGGACATCACTTTCCAAGATTGCACTCATAAAGAATGAAAATGCAGGTTTATTTAATTTATTTAAAAAGAAACTCGACTCGTATTGAGAATCACCAAGAGATTTTAATACTATTCCCGATACCGATGTAAAAAATTCATTAAATTTTTGTGGTGATATATCGGACTGTTTGGTTTTATTAATTTTAGTTCTTCTTTCCGAATTTACGATTGTCCAACATGTTTTATTTTTATTATCCGAATCTTTTATTATCTTTGAGTAGGCTAACTTCTTTTCAGAGCGAATTGCTTTTTTATATATTTTGTTCAAATTTTTGTAATTTACCCAATCACCTTCCGAATAAGTATTCATAAATTTGTTTTTTGCTGTAATGACATTCTTTCTCATACTACGCAATGTGATGTTGAACCATTTGATATTAGATTTATTTGTTTTAACAGTTTTTTCACAAAAACAAGTATCAAATATATGTTTCAGCGTATTCAATATGTTTTCTGCCAAATTATCTGCACCCATACTATGAACATCCAAATAATTCCAAGAAACTTCGGAAAGTTTATTAGAAAAAGCCGTTATTGTTGTGTCGTTAATAATAATAATAATAATAATAATAATAATAATAATAATATTAATAATAATAATAAATAAAAAAGCATTCGACAAAGTACCGCACAGCTGGCTCCTACATGTCTTGGAAATCTATAAAATTAGCCCAACTATCATTCACTTCCTAAAAAACGCCATGCAAAACTGGTGCACTAACATCCACATACAAACAGCAACAACTAAACTAACATCCGACACAATTCCAATCCAATCAATCTCACAAAAGCTAAAAATATGTATGCAGTTTCATTACTGACATACTCATTTGGAGTTTTAAAATGGACACAGACAGACCTAGACAACATTAACAGGAACACCAGGACGAAACTCACCAAGCACAACATGCACCACAGGAACGCTTGCATTGAAAGAATCACTCTGCCCCGATCTGAAGGAGGGAGAGGTATTTTGGATATGCACCCACTTCATAATTCACAAATCACGAGTCTCAGGAACTACTTCTACAATAAAGCTACACAAAGTCCTCTTCACTTGGCAATCACAAAAGCCGACAAAAAATATACCCCATTGGAGCTATGCAACACAAACCTAAGTTTAAAAGACGAACCAACCATACACAACGAAAAAATTAACCTATGGTCAGGGAAAGAAATACATGGACGTTACTACAACCACTCTAAAAATACAAGCGTTGACCAAAGACACTCCCACACATGGCTACACAATGGAAACCTGTTCCCCGAAACAGAAGGATTCATGTTAGCGATCCAAGACGGTATAATCAACACACGCGCATACAGTAAATTCATCATTAAGGACCCGACAGTAACGGACGATAAATGCCGACGATGTCACAATGCACGGGAAACAATTGAACATATAACTAATAGCTGTAGAACACTAGCACCCACCAAGTACCGAGATAGACACAATGCCGCCGCAAAAATTATACACCAAAGCATTGCTATTGAACATTCATTAATAAACAAACATACGCCCTACTACACATACACACCATCTGACATACTTGAAAACGCAGACTATAAACTATATTGGGATAAAACTCTCCAATCTGACAAACCCATATCATGCAATAGACCCGATATTACGTTCACGGACAAGAAGGAGAAGCACACATACCTAATAGACATATCAATACCAAACGTCCACAACGTACCAGCTAAATATTCGGAAAAAATCCAAAAGTACATCCCGCTCGCCATAGAACTTGAAAGAATATGGAAACAAAAAACGGTCACTGTCATACCAATCATCATTTCATCAACTTATACATCCTTCATCGGACACCTATCAGAACTCAATCTACCCGCAACCATACACAACCAAACACAGAAAGCCGTAATACTGCAAACATGCAACATTGTTAGATCATTCCTCCGACATCAATAGAGTCCTCCTATACTTGGCCTCCACCCGTATAGGCGGAACACACCAGGGCAAACCTGTGCCTCAGTTCCATAATAATAATAATCAAAATAAACAATGTTTATAATTACTTAAGAACTGAAAATCCTTCAGGTTCAGTTGATGACATTGTTGCAAAGACAAGTAATATGACAGGCGGAAGCAAATCAACAATATACAAAATTAGAAGTGAAGCGAAAAGTGGAGTTATTAAATCCGCAAAGAAAAATGCAGGCGGTAAAAAGAAAGTTGAATTCACAGTAGAAATTAAAAACGCAATAAGAAGAAACGTGCACCAATTTTATTTTAGGAAAGAAATCGCAACATTAGCTAAAATTTCGGATGAAATGAATAAAGATCGATATTTCCGTAAAATGGGCCGAACGAAAGTACGGGAATTAAAATTTAATTGGACAAAACATGATAGAAAAGCGATTCTAATTGATACTGATGAAATTATTTGTTGGAGACGGAGATATCTAAGAACAATTTTTAAATTACGTGCAAACCAATATTTTACTTGGATGAAACCTGGGTGAATGAAGGCTACCCTGTCAGTAAAATATGGCAGGATACCAACATTCAATCTTCACGACAGGCTTTTTCGAAGGATTATCTACAAGATTGAAGAATCCATCCGGTAAGGGACGACGTCTAATCATAACTCATATTGACAGTGATAATGGGTTTTTAGAGGGTGGCTCCTTAATATTCCAATCTAAAAAAACTGGAGACTACCATGAAGATATGAACGCCGACATTTTTGAGGAATATTTTGAGCAGATGATTGACCCAATACCAAAAGGTTCAGTTAGATAACACTAGTTACCATTCTCGTCACATTGAGAAGGTGCCAAACACATCATGGAGAAAACAAGAGATCATTGAATGGCTAACAGACAAAAATATAAATGTTTCTCAAATACAGTCAAACCAGAACTTCTATAGATTGTAAAATTGCATAAGCCTCATGCATCGAGCATGAGGCTTATGCAATGCAGTGGACGAACTAGCAAAATATCGTGGTATTGACGTAGTGCGACCCCCATATCAGTGCCAATTAAATCCGATAGAACCGATATGGGCATAAGTGAAAAGTTTTATAGGTCGACATAATACTACATTCAAACTAAAAGATGTACAATCATTATTAGGCAGGTCCCTAGTACAAGAAAATTGGCAAAAAGCAATTCATCATGTATTAAAAGAGGAAGAAAACATGTGGAATCTGGACAAAATCTTAGATGCATACATTACAGTGACACCATTAATAATTTTAACAAATAATGACTAATCAAATGACGATTGTGATTCCGAGTGATTTAGAGCTTACTAATCTAAACTAAGATAAAGGAAGAACTATTTAAAACAATTTACAAGTGGCATGTTCACATTAATTTGGTAAGACAATTACAATTAGTACCTATCATAACATTGTATTATTTAGAATTCGAGCCATAATTTAATGGTCAACTTTATAAACCACACTTATTTAATAGGATATCTACGTATTTTCATAATTTAAAACTTAAGCAATACAACAAATATTAACAATATATACCTACGAACCCCTAATACTTTTCCTAAACCTACGCCTATTATACCACTAGAAAGTATTAACATAAGACTCGGTCATTGTTATCTTTCTACAATACCCGTCGGCACAAATAAATTTCTTGATTTCACAACATTCATTACAGCAGGTAGGGTAAAATTACATATTTTGTTTGGTCCACTAATGGTGAGCAAGTCCCATAAAATTTTGATTTATTACTCCGCACCGATTGCGATTTTACTATAACTGTTTCTAAATAATTCCACAATATTGAGGAATTATTTAGAATCAGTTGGATGCATTTATAACAGTAAAATAGATGTTACTGCTCATTTAAAAATAATTCAAACTTTTCATTGACGATAACCGTCGAAATAACGAGGTATTATTTGTATCTGTATGATTTATAGAAGAAAATGGATTAGGAATGAGAGACCCTATGAAGGTTATTTAATAATATTGCGCAATACTCCCACAATATTCCAAACAAAAAGTAATTGCAACAAACTGGAAGTGTTACAAGCCACCAGCTTTGAATAACGCTAGCTTAACATTGCAAACAAACATTAGGCCAATTGACCGGTAACAACAGAATAGCTTCAATTTGGAGAGGGGAGTAGGTAGTGAAGAAGCAGTTAGGTTAGCAATGAAAATCGTTAGGCTATTTCAAGGCCTATAAATGTTACTCTAGTATAATAAAAAGCCATGATAGGAACAGAAACTGTAGAAAATTTGCTGCAAAAATACATGGTAGAATAATTTAATAATCATAGACCTAACAATAAATGACGTTTCGTATAGAGGCATAGAATAGACTTCCACTTGTGCTGTATGGCAGTACTGCTGCATTTTTATTTGATACAATAATTTTGAAATCTGTTTCGTAGACAATTAAACTACTTCTTTCTTATTAAACAGATTGCTTTGTCATTATTTCACTGTTCCATAATGCTGTAATATCTGTTATCCTGTGATAAAGGAACCTATCACAGTAGAGCCCCTATTTTCCGCGAGCGAATGATGCGCGGTACGGATTATCCGCGAGTGCTACGCATTTTTTATTAATTACGAACCTTGACGACCTGGTAGGTCACAAAGGTAGCAAGGAAAGAATCTTCCTATGCAGCATCGCTGCGGGTAGTCACAAACTTCGGCTTCTTGTAATCGGTAAATCTAGGAATCCGAGCTCTTTTAAGGGGACAAGAGCAGAAAATTTACCAGTTGATTATTTCAACCAAAGAAAAGGTTGGATGAACCAGCATTTTTTTCAAGAATGGTTTTAAAAGATTTTTGTACCCCAAGTACGTAAACATCTTGCCAAAGAAGGCTGTTTTGTTAATTGACAACGCGCCTTCACACACAGCTACAAGTGTGCTTAAATCTTCTGACGGGCAAATTTTAGCAAAGTTTTGCCCACAAATGTAACTGCGCATATACAAACCGTGGTCTAGGGAGTCATTGCAACGAGAAGAGAAAATACAGAACAAAGTTCCTACTGTCAAAAATCGAAGATGGCTGCGATCTCAAAGAATTTTGGAAGAATTATACAATTTTGGATAGCATTTACGATATTGCTTCTGCATGGGATAACGTCAAATCCTTAACCCCTGTGATATCAACCAATTTGTGAAGAAGAGAATGCCGACCGCTACAGTTGTTGACCTACTGACATCCGTTCCGGGAGGTGAGAATGTCGATGAAGAGAACTTAGAAGAGTGACTCGAATGCGACGCAAGTGTGCCGTAGTTTGAACGACTGACTGACGTAATGATAACGAACAAAGCAATGGGATTGAACGAGAACAAAATGAAAGCTCAGAAGACGAGGCGCCTGTGCGGATGACACAAAACTGCTTTGCAGCACGTAGACGGATTGCTTCAATATTGATAACAGTAGTAATAAAACAAATATAAATAATAAAAACTATACCTGAAAGTGACATTTGGTTGGTGTATCCTGTTAATGTAATCAATGGTGTATTGCAGTATATTTTGGTAGTGTTGGAGAAGAATGTTGGAAATCCAACGTTATAATACTTCACATCAAGTTCAGTGAAAAAATATTAGTGAAATTCTGTGTTGGTACCAATAAAACGCGAGGTTATTAAGATAAACATTTAAAAGGAAAGTTAAATTTCTAAACTTTAATAATGCATTAAAAATTTTGAATTATAAACTTACCTCAAATAAATACAGATTGATTTCGTAAATCTGAGTTTAGAGATTATGGTCGTTTCTTTGTAAATAACAGTAGTGTTAGAAATATTACATGAGAACTGTTATATTCCATATGTAACTCTTTTCCAAAATGCACTATTATTAAATTGTTCAAATAATAACTAATTATTTCATTTAATTTCACTAGCATATCAACATATATCAACATAATATCACTATAGTGCACGATGGAAAGCTTGAGGCTACGACCACATATAAATATTATTCGCCTATGATGTAGGGATAGAGAACAAAGCAATGGGATTGAACTGAACAAGAACAAAGTGAAAGCTCACAAAACGAGGTGCCTGCGAGTATGACACACTAAACTGCTTTGCAGCACTTAGGCGCATTGCTTCAATATTTAGACGCATATCTGGCAGAAAAACTTATGTTAAGAAAATTACAATCTAGAGTAAAGAAAAGGTGTTTCCAAAGCAAGAAGCAAAAACGGGTGACTGATTTTTTTAAAAAGGCGTAACTGAACACTTTTTGTTAACTGTGCAGTATATTGTTTTTTGTTAACTGTTCTTTATTTTAGTGATTTAGACGTAGAGCAAAGGTTTCTGCTGTACTGTACATAGTTTTGTATATCACATTGTTAGTACAATAAAACATATTTTTTTCGTGTTTTCACCTCATTTTTAGTCATTTTTCGGGTTATCCGCGATTTTCGCTATCCGCGGTGCCCTTGCCACCCAATTCCGCGGATAATAGGGGCTTTACTGTAATTATCTGCACAAATAGTTAACCTCCATTTAAATTTACAAAATCTATTGCTTCGATGATATTTTCAAGTTTTTATAACCATCTTCCCATAAAGCATTATTTTCTTTAGCTACTATGCGTAAATAATATCTTAACATCTGATCTTGATATTATTTCCTTACGTTTCCTTACGCTGTCTTACTAAAGATTTGATATTATATTTATATTTTAGGGTTGCAACGAATGTAACGTATCCTTGGCAAACCGAAAGCAATATTCATTTACCTGGTGGAGCAATAAGTGTAGCCCATCAATTTTTACGATGTGTTTTACATCAACTAGCGCCGAATGGAATTTTTACACAAATGTTTCAAACTAACGCTCCTGGTATGAGGTTAACACTTACTTAATTTTATAATTAAATTTATATACTATTTTTTGTTGCAGAGAATATTAGAGTGCAGTTTTTTAAAAGTGTTATACAAGCGTTAATCGATTTTAATGAACTAAATCCTGTAGCTCCTATTCAACTGCTATTAGAAGTAAGTAAAAATAATATGTTTAGTTTAAATGATTGATTACACAAATTATGCAACCAAATATTTTTATGCGGGAGACAGATTATAATAATTAGGGGAAAGTCGGGTAGCTCGGGACACCTAAGGTCTTCCTTTTTTTTAAACTAAATACGACGAATTGAACATTTACATTACTAGTTTTACCCAAGACAAAGGGAATCAATATCTTAATTAAAATAAATTGTAATGAGAAACTGTTATCCAGTTTTCAACATATAAAAAAACAACACGTTTTTGCGATATTTAATTGTGGAGCATAACATGGGACAGGTGATCAAATAAAAAAAATGCCAAATAACTTTATTTAAACAACTAATTCAGCTTGGTTGATATTTACAAAAGTCGCAGTCATCAAATTGAGGTCTGCGCAGTGCCCATTCTTTACAGCTTTGACATTGTATCCAATCTTCTTCGCAATTTCCGTGGCAGACTAAGGAGGCATAATCTCTATTTCCACCATCATTGCTGTTCTTTATATTATTTTCTTTTTTCACTTTTGTACCTTTATTTATTACTTTTCCAGTTATATTTTTAGTTTTTATCCCATCGAATTTTACTTTTTTAGTTATTTTTTTTTATTTCGACTTCTTTAGCTCGTGTCTTCCAAGAAATCATTGAAAGGAGTGGTATTTAGTATTTCACTCTTTTCGGCTTTCCTCTCTCTCTCTATTGTTCAATCTCCTCTTGTTACAGCCCTGAACTGGCGATATTTCTTCGAAAATTTGTTTAGTCACTTCAATATTCGGAGAAAATGAAGTAGAAGGAGGAGATGTTTCCTAGATGTTGAATGGTATGGGGTGAACATCAACACGAATGGTCCTGATTTGTCTATTATTCATAGATCATGAATGTCCATGCTGGGAGTCAATCGTTTCCATTTCCTCCATTTCCATAGAAGCTTCGCCTGTTCTATGATTGGGGCTTTGTTTTGCTGGTGATGGTGTGAATTTCAATAATTTGTTCATTAATTACAGATCCTGAGTGTTTATGCTGCGTGTGCGCCTTTTACTTTTACAGAGAAGCTAGTTATGTAACTGTAATAGATGACGTATGAAATTGTATATCAATTATAAAGTGATGAGTCAGTGTTTGTGAACCTTCTTTGTTGCCGTTTATTATTTTTGGATTCATTCCATCTTCAGACATTTAGTTAACAACTTTAAATTGTAAAGTATAGTTAATAAAATATTTTTTTAAATAACTGAGTAAAAAATTATGTAACTGGCGCAGTCAGTAGGACTTGACGCAGAATATCGAAAACACATGGCATAGTGTCCGATTTTCGAAAGGTTCGTGAGTTTCAACTCTTTGGTGTCAGGAGTCTACATTATCAGCTGAACTGTAATCAGGAATTAGGGAGTACCAAGTATTCCTTTTAACAATTCCTTTATTTAATTACATTTCCTTTCATTTTTTATATAGTAGTTACATAAATAAATATTTTAAGTGAATTAAATAAATAAATATAAGTGAATTGAAGATGATAAGTGTAGTATTTTAGTTTTATGAGCACTGTCATTGACATAGAAAGCTTAATTACAGATTTTATTAATAGGCCAGTTAATTTCAATGGTAAACAATAATACAGTTATAAATATTTCAATGCTAAAAATGCAAATCGATACTATTCTATATTACGAAGGAGACGAAAGTACTTTACTTAACTTTAAGTTATTAATAGTTGCGATTTCGTAGTAAATAATTACGCAGTCATACAAGATATTGTAATTCGAAATTATATTATAAGAGCAATACAGGCTAAATTTGTTGATAACGCAAATGTATTGGTTGGTTCTAGCTTTACAGCAATGTTTTCGTGATAGAAGGTCGTTAGAATGCTTAGAACAAGATTTATTAATGGCTCATATATATATATATATATATATATATATATATATATATATATATATATATATATATATATAATGAATAACCGATAGATTTTGCTCGTAGATTACAAGTGTTGAGAAGCCATTTAATCAACAAAATTAATCATTTTTCCGACGCAGAAATGCCTGCACAAACAAAAGAAAAATGTAGAAGGCAATATGATCAAATGACTTTGAGAACATTATTGAGAAACTTGACCGGTAGTTTACAAACTATCATAAAATTAAGAAGTCCGCATAATATTGAGGAAGATATTACATATTTAATTGAAGAAGAGAACTGTTCATATTCTTTACATAACTGCAGACAATTCGAACCAGGAACAAATTATAACCAAAATTTTTACAATAATATTCCACGAAATATTTCCCCTACAATTACTAGAAACCAGTTTCAATCTCAAGCTAGTGGAGTACATACACAGCGAAATTTTATGACAAACAATCAAATACCAACAATATTTCAAAATAACCCTAATCCAAATACCCAAACCAAGACAAAATCAAAACTTTCAAACCTATTCAAATTCTAATACCGACTCATGTGCAACCTCGTCAAGTTAATAGACATTATCCGACAAACCGTCAAGTTTTTGGGCCACCCAAAAACGTATTTGCACCAACTGGTCAAAATCCCCCTATAAAACCAGAACCAATGTCCATAAACACCAGAAATACTTTCAAACCTAGACAAAACAACCAACGAAATTATATTGCTCAATAACACCGAAAATAAAAATGAAATATTTTCAAATTCTTATACAATGGATTTACCTATACTCTTATTATCATAGAAAATCCGCCTCTCAAATTATTGATATATTCAGGTAGTAAATCGAGTATGTTAAGCCCAGTGATTGTAGAAAAATATTTTCCTGAATGTATGTACGAATATCCAACTTTAATTATTACTGCAATAGAAGAGAAACGAACTGCATGTAAAGACAAAAGTCCTGCATTTGTTGAGTTTTATATTTATTTGAAATAATTACCTATCACGGTAGTCAAAGTGATAAAACTATCTTCGCGGTAGGGATGATCAATCGGGATATGTGGAAAAATGTGACCAGACCAGTTTATAACAAAAAAAAATAAAGAATTTAAACTAGATTATCAATCAATCAGTGGCAACAGCCTCATACTTGGATAGAATCTAATTTTTATAGGAGAATTTACACTTTAAATTTTCAAATTATCGGTTAAAATTATTCTAAAATATTGGTCGGAGGATAGGACAGCGGTTACCCAAATACAAGCAACATAAAACTGAGTCTTAGAATAGATAAATATGAAACGAAATTATTACCGGCTGAGAGTGGAACAGCTGGTGGCAACAGCCTCTGATGCATGCATGATTGCTAACGGTTTGCCAAGGCTGCCTATTCGAAGTGGTTGCTTTTTTCCTGGGAGTTTTTGTTGCGACAGCTTGTACTTTTGACATTGCAGACATCTCCTCACATATCTGGTGATGCCCCTAAACATTCCTGGCCAATAGTACAGTCTTGCAATACAGGTGATAGTTTTAGCGATTCCCAGATGACCAGCGCTCGGAGAGTCATGGTTCTCTTGAAGTATCCGGTTTCGGTCAGGCTTAGCTATACATAACTTCCAGGGATCACTCACCTCAGGTTCGCGGAAATCGTTTATGTCCCAGAAATGACGGTCTTCCCGAATTCAATAGTCCGGAAATTTATCTGGGTCCTTCAGAACCTCTCCCTTCTTATTCCGGTACCATGAACATTCGGCGGTTACATCGGTCAAACATAGAGTAGACGGGGGGTTGCTCTCGGCGGTCATTGATAGCGGATTTCTAGACAACGCATCGGCTACACGGTTTAGCGCACCTTTACGGTATTGTATCTCGAAATCATACTGCTGTAAGAAAATACTCCACCTGGCTAAACGTCCGGACGGACTACATATGGAATGCAGCCTTCTAAGAGATTGATGATCGGTAACAACCGTGAAATGGTAGCCCTCTAGATAAGGACGCATCTTTTCAATCCCCCACAGAATAGCAAGACATTCTTTTTCAGTCACGGAGTAATTCTTTTCGGCAGGACTCAGGGTGCGACTTGCATACGCTACCACATGCTCATACCCATCCTTCTGTTGGGTAAGGGCTATTCCCAACCCATATTCTGAGGCATCAGTCTGCAGAGTGAACGGTACGGTAAAGTCAGGACAGCTCAAAACGGGTGTTTCAGATAGACAGGTTTTAATATAATTAAAAGCAGCTTCTTGTTCCTTAGCCCACTTCCATCGCTGAGACTTGCGTAGTAATTTCGTTTGCGGAACCACCTTCTATACCAGGATGCAACTCCCAAAAACCTTCTTAGCTCTCAGATATTTCTCGGGGCTGCGAATTTAATTATACTTTCGACCTTTTCCGGATCGGTACGGATTCCATCTCCAGTAATTACGTGGCCTAATTATTTCATAGACGGAAGACAAAAGTGACATTTCTCCGTGTTAAGTTTCAGTCGTGCTCGTCGTAATCGGCGGAACACTTCGGACAGATTTTCTAAATGTTAATCGAACGTTTCCCCCAGAACGATTATGTCATCCAGATAAGCAAAGGCATAGGGGTCTAGATCTGGACCGATCAACTAGTCTCTGGAATGTGGCCGGTGCGGAGTGTAAGCCAAATGAAAGGACCGTGAATTGGAGCAATCCACGTCCCGGTGCGGTAAATGCGGAAATGGGCTTGCTTGTTAACGGAACCTGCCAGTATCCACTCTTCAAATCTAAACTGGAAATAAACTTGGCTTTTCGCAGTTTATCCAATATAGCATTTATAAATGGTAGAGGGTAGGCGTCCTTCATGGTTACTTCATTGACTTTACGGAAGTCAATGCAAAAGCGGTTCTTCCCATCCTTTTTCTTCAGAATCACAATCGGAGAACTCCACGGACTTGTTGAGGGTTCTATCACTCCTTCCTTCAACATGGCATCTACTTCTGTGTTGCAAATTTCTTGCATTTTCGGATTCTGAGGACGGTATCTCTGTTTTATCGCACGCGGTTGCAGCAAGCGGATTTCGTGCTCAACTAGCGTAGTGGGTCCTTGAATTTTTTCAAATTTCGGTAACTCTCGGTTTAGGAAGATGTTCAGTCTGTCTGTCTGTTCTTTCGATAAATTACTTTCTATTTGCGGAGTTACGGTTTCCAACGGACATCCTATATAACCATAATTATCCAAATCTCCTATGTTTTCCGGGAACAACGTAGATGTTTCAACAACGGATTGCTCTTTGTCAACCCCTAACACCAGGGAGGACTCAGAGACTTCGGAACCACATTTGTCTGTATCAACCCCTAACAACACCGGGGAAAATTCAAAAGCTTGAACAACGGGTTGCTCCTTGTCAGCCCCTAACACCAGGGAAGACCCAGAGACTTCGGAAACAGATTTTTCTATATCATCCCCTAACAACACCGGGGAAAATTCAGAAGTTTCAACAACAGGTTGCTCCTTGTCAACTCCTAACACCAGGGAAGACTCAGAGACTTCGAAAACAGACAAATTTCCAGGACATATGTCCTCAGTGAGACGATGATCGATTACTTCTTCACAGATGATCGGAACAGTATCGACTTCTTTCATGGACGTATTTACTATTTCCATCATTTCAACCGGACTGGCTAATTGTGAACCCCTTACTAGTTCATCCTTCACATATATTTTTCCGGTTCCTAATTCCAGACGGAAATCATATTTTTGTAGGACATCGTGTCCTAACACAATATCCGTTATCAGACCAGGGAAATGCTCTAACGAACCCTTCATTATGACGTCTTTGATCTTCCATTTCAGCTCATAAATGTCGGTGATGGAGACTAAATTTCCATTAGCTAAACGGGCCTTCGTCGCTTGACGGGCTGTAGTTTGCTTCTTTTGGGAAAAAGTCTTAGCTACTTGATCACCAATATATGATTTTGCTGCTCCGGTATCTAGCAAGGCTTTGAATTTGTGTTTTCCAATTTCGACGTCTATGTGCGGTCGGGGGTCGTTCATTTCTTCTGGTGGTTCGGTATGAGAGGCAAAGATTTGCGGAAGCTGTGTCGGCCTCTCTTCGGTACAGCTTCGGATTAGTTTTCCTGCATCCTGCAGGAACAGTCTCTGGATAATACTCCTTCCTTACGGCAACGAGAACAAAATATCTTCAGCGGGTTTTGACAATTGTTTCTGTAATGTCCAGATTCACCACAGCGGAAACAGATTGGTTGACGGGAAGATGACCCAGACGGTTGCTGAGTAGTATCATTCGGCGGACGGTGACGGTTGGCTGGGACCGGCGATGGGCTCTCTAGTTGGTTCAGGCGTCGAGTAATGAGACGGTCCATATCTTATCGGCGTACCTATTGGCGGTGGACGGGGATTTTGTCCACGGTTCGGTCCACTGTGGTTGGGTACAGACAAGTCGTGGGCCAAGAATTTGGTTGTTGCACCGAATAAATATTTGTCTATTCATAAATAGTTCAACCAAGACATACGCACATCTGGATGGAATACCAATTTGAATTAATTTATTAAAAAGAGAATTCAGTTGAACATTATCGTAAGCACCGGTAATGTCCAAAAATAATGCAGCAAGGTAATTGTTTTCGGTAAACGTTAATTGAATATCTGTGACTAGATGTGCAATGCAGTCTACTGTGCCTCTTTTCCTACGAAACCCAAACTGTGTGCCTGGAAAAATATTATTGCTTTCATACCACCATTCCAGTCTAATTTTCATAATCCTTTCAAAGGTTTTTAATAAACAAGACATAAGGGCAATAGGCCTGAATTATTTAACTTCGGAATTGGAACGATAAGACATTGTTTTAAAGAGTCGCAATTGTCTCCTTTCATCAAGATATTATTATAGATTTTGCATAAGAACTGTAACGCTACGTCCGGCATAAGGTAATTAATTCCGTCAATTCCTGGACTAGACTTTTTAGAAGTTTTAATACTTGTTTTTATTTCATTGATGTTTATCGGTGCTAGTAAACAATGTTTTTCTGGAGAATTAATATGCCAGTCTATTGGACAATGGACGTGGTCGGGTGCAATCTTTAGAAGCAAGTTTTCAACTAAGGTTTCGTTGACTATACAAGATTTTTTAACATTTTGAACGTTATCAACCCTTCTCCATATGTCGCTTGGATGAGTTTGTCTGTTAAGTGAGGAGCAAAATTTGGCCCAATTTGTTCTTGATTTGGTTTTGAATAACCGTTTACACATAGCATCTAATCTTTTATATTCAATGAAGTTAAAGGGGATTAAGTTTGTTCTGTAAGCTTTAACCGCATTTTTCCTAGAATTTGTCGCTGCGAGGCATTCTTGATCCCACCAGGGAATGTATTTAGTCGGATTATGAGTAGTTGATTTTATTACCTTACAAGACTTGTTTGCAGCTGCCGTTATTGTATCAGTGAGAAAAGATATCATGGACATGGCGTTAGAATCGTTGCAAATAGGGACGGATTGGAATGATTCAATGATAAGAGGTTTGATATAACTCACAATTAGCGTTGGACATTGACCATTTAGAAGTACGCTTAACCGAAAAATTTTCTTTTTGGATATCGTTGATCACAATCCTAATAGGGAAGTGATCAGAACCATATGTGTCCGATAGAACGGACCACGTAAATGAAGAACACAATTTTGAGGATAAAATAGTCAGATCTACAGCAGATTTAGGTTGTCCTGGAGAAGAAATTCTTGTGGCACAACCGTCATTAGCTACAGCTAACGCAGGAAAATAATCTAACGCTTCAACTAGTACATTACCATCTGTCGAGCACGTCTCCGAACCCCAGATGAGCGTTAAAATCACCACCGATGATGCACTCGTGCTTAATCTGGTTAAATAAATTGATATAATCTTGTACAGTTGCTTTAGTTGTCGAAGGTTTGTACAAACTTATAATTGTCAATTTTTCATCACCACTAGTAATGTTAATACCACATACTTTTATTTTGGGATTGAAGTTATTAACAAATTCAATAATTTCATATTTAGTTGAGTTTGATATGAATATAGCAATACCACCATGTCCTTTGTTTCTATCTTTTGTTATTATATTAAAATTTTGAAACCTTTTGACATCCGCAGGTTTATACTAGGTTTCAGATATCAGAGCAATATCAAAATTGTCTTCAACATTAAGTTGTATTAACGAAAATTTATTGGAGTTTAAAGATCTGGCATTCCACTGAACTATTTTCAAGCTAGTATTGACTATTGTTAGTTGAATAAACTATCGACAATATTTTTAATTCTACTATCAATATCATTTTCGTTAAATACTAACTTATTATTGATTGCACATGAAGAAGATTGAGGCATATCTCGTATAAAACTTTCAAGCATGGTTTTTATTTTGGAGCTAAGTTAATAGGCAAATTTATCAAAATCACTTTCAGTATTCTTTTGACTAAACTGGAATACAGGATCTGGACAAAAGCTGGTATTGTATTCTCTACGAATGGGAGGGAAGTCAGATAGAGTATTATTACTTTTTCTCTTTTTACGAGGATTTGAGATAATTTCTGGAGTAGGTGAGGTTTTAGAGGATTGCTAGAGTAACGATTTTGATAACTGGAAGGTTTTAGAGTGGGAAAATCAGCTTCTGAATTAGCTAGTGGAGCAAACCTATTTTTTTGGATAATGCTGGTGTAGCTGGGATTAGCGACTACTTTTCCAGCCTATTTAAATATGTTCAAATTAGCCATAGCTTCCTTGGTTTTCCTTTGTTTTATATATACTGGGCATTCCTTGAATGAAGAAGAATGGTTGCTAGTTTGACAGTGAACACAGTATCTACTACAGCTATTCGGACAGTTATCAGTTGGTTCATCTGATCCGCAATTTTTACACCTTTTCTTACCTTTGCATTGCGAATATGTATGACCGTACCTAAGACAAAGATAACATTGCATGACCGGAATAACATAGGTATAGACAGGGCACCTAACTTTCTTGATGTAAATAAATTGTGGTATAAATTTTCCAACAAAAGTTACAAATATCATCTACCTAGGAACCCTCTGTATAACGCCATTTTTCTCCACTGTTCTATTCAAACGTTGTACCTTTTTAATTGAAACATTCGATTTTATAATATTTAGAAGAGTATTTTCGCTCAGAGATGCCACGTTTTTCAGTTAAATAATTTGGAATGTATGCAATCAGGTTATTTTGCTCGAAAAATGGTTCTTCTACTAATTTATTAGCATAGTTACTCGAATTTACTTCAATTTTTACCCAATTTTTTCCAACACTCGTTATTTCAGTAATATTATTTTCATAATTTGATAGCGCTAACAACTTTTCACCTAATTTAATCGGATGTAAACGACCAATATTTAGTTCTAAATGTTCAACAAAAATGAAATATGGACCTAAATCGGTCGGTAGAAATCTATTGTCTGTATTGACTGGCCTACGACCACTGTTTACATTACTTGATATATTAGAACCTATTAGCAAGTTTTTCACTGACTCCGTATCATCATTGTTTTTGTTCACCGTTTCGTTTGAAATATTATTAATTGTTAAATCCATCGTATTTTGGTTATTTTGATGATTCATATCAATATCTCCAGAAAATGTAATTTCTTCCACATGCACATTAGGACATTAGGACAATTTCTTCTCGTTGATCGCAGAGGTGGGTCCCTTGCTCCCTTTTTCATATTTGCCACCGGACATCTGGGATTCAGAGCCGGGCCAAACAAATAAATAGATAAAGACTACTTACAGTATCGCTGCTACACTAATTATATACAACACAGAAAAAATAATAATAGGAAACTGCTGGGTAAGCAAATCACTTATCGCAAGAGAACTCAAATCGATACGTCCGCACTGTAGGATAGTTCGACCGAGAATGCCTAAATGACATCTATAATTATTCTAAAAACTTTACAGATGAAATATTCTTATTTTTAAGATTGCCTAATGCTCTAGATCAAATAATTTTGAATTGCCAAAATTTTATAAATTTCGTTGATAATCTTGAGACCTCTATTATATTTCCTCAGATGGGTAATTTACACACTTCAGTTATACCTTTAAGTGAATTAACTAATCTGATATATAGAGTTCCAACAATTTATGGAAATAAAAAGGTCGGTAAGTTTAAGAATCCTTACAACTATTATCACTTATCCGGAATACAAGTAAGAATCGAAGATTCTAAATTAATATTTCTATTCATATACCAATAATTTTAGATTTAGATTTTCTAACATGCCATATAATTCCTTTACCATATAAAAATTCCCTAATTATCCCAAAAACTCCATTCCTTATACTTGGTACTGAAGTTCATCAACAAGAAGAAAAACTATGCCCATCCATCGAAGGTATATTCTTCTGCCAGCGTCATGAAGACCTTGTTAACGACACATGCACCATAGCCCTAATCCGAGCTGAACCGCCATCATGCGAAACCAGCCATGCAGTCTGCATCACCATATAATAGAACAAATTAATAGCAAATTTCTACTGCTATTTCCTGCTGAAAATCCAATAAATATCACAATAAACTGCGGAAAAAATAGAATAGCAATGATGAAGCAAAACTCAATTTTGAAAATTCCAAGAGACTGTAGTGTAGCCGTAGAAGGTTCTCTGTAGAAAAATACGGAAGAAAGCTTAAATGGGAACCCACTAATATTGCCAAAATAAGAATGGAGTCCATTGTTTCTAAGAACAAATATATCTCAAGATATATACCGTTGAAGTTACATTCGATAAATCTCGAAGCCATAAATACTCTTCGAGAACAATCAAAATTTACCATATTAGTACAAAATCAAGCAGTCCGTCCTTTATTCTGGAATATACCCAGCTTATTAGTAGTTATTATGTCAATTATCCTCTACACATGGTATAGAAGAAGACGACCCAAGGAAAGGAAACAACCCTCGGAAGACCGCAATGAACCCGTAAACAACCATTCATCCGTATTGTTTTCTCCTATGGGGGGAGTAGTTATGTAACTGTAATAGATGACGTATGAAATTGTATATCAGTTATAATAAAGTGATGAGTCAGTATTTGTGAACCTTCTCTGTTACCGTTTATTATTTTTGAATTCATTCCATGATCAGACATTTAGTTAACAACTTTAAATTGTAAAGTAAAGTTAATAAAATATTTTTTTCAATAACTTTGAGTAAAAAGTTATTTAACTAGCTTTATCAGTATAATGATTTGCTCTATTGGGAATGTCTTCTATTTCGATCGTTTCGGTAGTATTTGGAACATCCGTTATCATAGATGGGAAGTTGGTAAATATGTTTCCAATAATAGGATATATTCCAGTACATGGTAAAGCTCTTTTGTGCAAAATCCAATCGAGTAATCTGGGAAATAGCCTGTTCAAGTAACCCTGCTATTATATTATATTGCCATATTCTCGAACCGGGATGAGATCTTATCAACATAGAACGTAGAAGTTTTATTGTAGTATAATTTAGAAGGTTTCATGAATGCTCTATCCACTGGCTGAATATGATTTTCCCGAGCATACAAAATTACTAGAAGATCTTTATGACTGCCATGTCCGTCCAAAATTAGAAGAATGGGGTTAGATTTAGTTGGGTGGGTATGTTGTACAAAATGTTCAAGTCATGTTAGAAACACGTAACTGGCTATCCAACCACTGGTTTGTGCCACTCAAATTGCTTCATTTGGTGCATTGAACATTAACCTATCATTCATCCATTGCCTCGTAAATATAAGTAGTGGAGGGATGAAGGTATCTGTGATATTCATACAAGCCATAACGGTAAAATTCTGTCCTCTTTCAGCTGATGTCATTTTTCTAACTTGTCTTTTTCCATTTTGAGATAATACTTTTTCATTTTTATAAACACATGAGACGCCGATATTATCTGGATTGAATATACAAGATGGAGAGAAATTGCAAGTATCTATAAGAATTTCAAATTTGTCGAAAAATAGATTAACTTGTAGCAGATTGAAGTTTTAAATTTGCTGCCAAATCAAAAGCAAGCTTGAGAAATTCTTTTCCTGTAAATTGCATTAACCTATTGGCCATATCTTTGACATGAGCAACAAGGTTTTCATATTTCAAAGGAAACGTAGGTTCATATCTTCCAATTTTAGATTTTGATTCTATTTCTAAACCATGGTTTAAAGCAACAACTCGTCTATGTAGGGCGGCTTTTGGTACATTAAATCTTTCGGTCGTATCTCATCGCGTTACGTATTTTACAGCTCGAATAAGGTTTTCTTCAGTCCAAAAACCACGATTAGTCGTCCTGTCCTTGAATTTCGGCATCTTGTAACAAAAATATAAAACATTGTTGTCCATTGTTCCAGGGTACCCGAATTTAATTTGTTCCGGGTTACCCCAATTACAAAAAATCATTGGGTCAGTGGCAACTTCAAAATACTCGTTTTTTGGCGGATTTTATAATCCCAAAATTATAATCCTAATATAGCAGAAACATATTAGCTTGCCTGCCCAGCTACTGACACACTTCAAACAATTACACCGGACACTCAAAATTGCATAAAAAATTTAATATGTTGAATAGCGTCGTACTGTCTTTTCTCGCCAATATGAACTCTTTGACCAAAGAATACACTTGTTATTTACTTATAAATGCGCATCCCGCCAAGCACAGGTTGTACTATCAGCCCTAAAGACGAGAAATATTGTATTGTCCCTTGCTACCCAATGTCCCGGGGTTCCCGGTTCTCCCATAATAATGTTTTACGTTGAACTATCTCTGAAATGTTTCTACACGATGTGCGTATTGAATTTTAGAAGAAACTCATTCGAATTTTAGTTCAAAAAAGTAATGAATTAATTTCCAGATGTTGAAATCGTTATTTTAGCTAATATTTAAAGTGTCCGCTTCCAAAATAGGTAAATAACACTTTTATTTAACGCAGGCCTGAAAAAGTTTGAACAGTTTAAATATTTCATATTTCTAGGATAAATTATGAGATTTTTGAATTTTTATAGTTGTTACGTAACTTATTTAATCAAAATCGTTGTTGTAAATACTAAGTTCCTTTCATGAATAGGTTTAGAGGTTGATTTTACTTGGCTTACACCAAGGTATGAAAAATGTAGAGAACAAAAATCTTAATTCGGACATATCATACTTCGGATGGGACACCGGTGCTGACTGCATGGCCGGGACTGCTTATTCTTTACAAATTAAGCCCAATCTAAAATAAATCAACTCGAAAAATTCATGTATGAATTTTTTTATTTGCAGCTTTATTTTAGAGTTTATCTATTATTATTATTAATTGTTTGTCGATCTTAAAGATGTAGATGTGTCCTATAAAACAATTGAGGATTTACTATTAAATTTAGTGAACAATTCAAGTAATATTTGTTGCATGTATCATTGGCATTGGATAATTTCACAAGCATTTTGAAATAGATGATAATAAATAACTAAAAAATAGTTAAAAATGGAAATTGGCGGTAGTTAACCGACGTCCCATCTTATAGTGATACACCCTGGCATATGTGTATCAAGTGTACAGCAGTCGATATCACCAGCACGCAATCCATGCCTCATAACAAAAGTGACAATCTCCACTTTCGTTTAAAATTGAGCTTTTTATCAATGCTGTACTTTAGCAGCTCTCCAATCAGAATTACAGTTCATTAGTTTCTAAAGTGACAAAATCCTGCATAAAATTTCATTTGAAAATAAGTGTTCACTGCTAAACCTCCAATCTCCAATGCTCTATTGATATCAAACTTGACTTGAAAAATTATTTTCATCAATTTAATAAAACTAGCTTCATCAGAGATTGTCACTTTTGTTTTATTATGACACGCCTCATATTATCTCGTCAGTATGCCTTATGCTCAATTATAGACAAAGCAAATGCGATATAACACTTGATAGAAATTTGTCACCTGATAAATAAAATAGTAAATTTCTGTTTTAGACTTTGAACTCAAAAAAAACGTTACCTGTCGATATTTTACCAACGATTTTGCAAAATATGGCGTGCTATTTGAACTGCCTGCCTCTTGAAGTTGCCTTAGGTGCAAGTACTCCCATGTGGGGTACTGTTTTACAACAAGTAGAAATTTTGTATAGGAAATTAATTTTTTTGTTAAACACTATGGAAGACGTAACTCCACTTTTGAAAATAATGTCATCTCTTTTCAAAATACCACTAATTTCCCAGTTTAAAGGCCTTTTGGAACCATTTTCGAAAGTCCTTAGCTATGCAATACAAACACAAATTATTAAATATGGTTGTCTTATGGAAATTTGTTATTTATGTTACAAAGCTTTTACTAAGGTAAGTTTACTTCTGCAAATATTTTGAAAAATTCGGCTTGGTTTTTGTTTGACATCATATAGATACAGAGTGTATTTGTTTTATAGAAAGTGCTAGACAATTAATCAATAATAAAACACAATCCACAAATCAGTTTAAAGTTTGGTGAAATGGTGAAACAGTGTTATTATTAATATAGAGTATAGTAATAGCTAAGGCTTTAATTTTAGGAAAGGGATAAACTAATACTGAGTAGAATGGTTGTATTTGAACTTGTCCAAGCGCTCAAATTTAAAACTTCCATTCCAGATTCAAATTTATTGATGTTAATCAACCTCATTTTACAGGTAAGCATCATTGTTTAAGAGAGGTTGAGGTGAAATTCAAATAAAACAAATATTTTACCTCGTATTGAGATAAACCTCATCCATAGAATCTATATGCCTCATCCAACCACGTTTAATATTTATATATCAATTTATTCCGGCATATTTGTTTGTTTAAGTTTTAAAAGTATTTTTTACTCATCCTAAAGTTTCAAAATTAAAAATTTAGTTTTTTGATGACGAATTAAGAAATATTCCTGTTTTATTGTTATTTTACAAAATTATATTACGATATGTTTAGAGTCAAAAATGAACAATTAATGATGTGTATTTGTAATTCTTATTACTTATTTTAATGAGTAATGTTTATGATGTATTATAGGACATAGGAGGTTTAATTCCAACAAACGTTGTTATAAAAGACTGTTCTGCGATAGCATTAGAATATGGTCCGGGATTCACAACAGGTATATCCGAATGCATGAAGTTAAATCTTGGAGAGATCTTGGAATTTTTAACAGACTTTCACGCCATATCGAAAATTAAGGTACTTAAAATTATATATATATATATATATATATATATATATATATATATATATATATAAACCGAAAACCAAAAGTTGGCAGTTAGTCACGGCTGACTACTTAAAAAATAAAACTTCAAAGAGTGGTCTTTGTTAAAAAAACCCTCAAACTCGTGGGGATAGCAGCCAAAAAAACTTTACAGGTTAGAGATAAAGTGAATCAAATAGTACATTACCCAAGCTTTCGAAGAGCATTGTCTTCATTTTCAAAGGCTATAATAAACCAGAAAGAAAGAATCGGTTAACTTAATAAAGAAAATAATTTTTGAAATCATTACGACTTGTAGTGTTGATTTGAAATTAAACTCACATTTCACAAATTGCAGGAAAACCTTCATCCACTAAAGACTAAAATGTCGACTAAATATAATTTCTCTCCTACATATAGTAATGAGAGCCAGGATTTTGTTCCTGTTTTTTAAAACCAAAAGACGTACACAAGAAACGAACTGATTTTGTTGAATATATATTTCGACATGAAATCGACTGCTGTCGAAAGGTAGAGATACAGGGGGCAATTACAAGGTTGAAGTAACAACATTTAATAAAAATCTAAATTTATCAGCAATACTGTTGTGTTTTTTTGGTTGCTTTGGTGAAAACTTCAAAGAAAAACAATAATAGATTAATGTCCACACCTAGGATCACGTCAAGATTGAAAAATTACACCTTTGAATTTAACCATACTATTGTCTGACAGCTGCCACCTGTCTTTTGCAAAATTTAAAAAATTGGGATGACGAAATAAGTCAACAGTCAGTGAACACTCAACCTCTCACATTCGGTATTCCCAAACTGTCAACCCATTCCAGCAATTACTATTGTTAAATAAAAAAGCCAAACAAAACCCACCCGCAAATACTAACGATCTCCACTTTCGTCTGATGTTAATTTCCATGAAAATCAGTATTAATAATTTAAAATTCTCATAACAATAATAATGTCAGTTAGGAAAAGTGATGTAAGATCTGTAACTTTTAACACATGGAAAGAACCTAACCTCTCACGTTAAGGCCCGACTGTTTGGAAATCATTTGCATTCGCAACTGAGCTGTGATAGCCATAATGTACACAAAAATTCTTTTGCTTTTAAATGAAATATTTAATAATGTTTGTATTGTCAACACTCGACTGACCTGTCACATCAGCCAACCATTAACTCAAAACACTAATTTGGGAATCAATCTCCTCGCTACCGGAGTGGACATTATTAAAGTGCAACAAATATGTATAAATCTTACTAAGTGACTCAATGTCAGACCTTCTATTCATTGGTTCCTCAATGTTATTAATATGATACATTTCTAAAAACTTTCTTTTATTATAGTTTCTTTCTACATCAAGAATCTTTACTTTATCAAAATCTATATGGTGGAACTCATCTATAACATGTTCTGATAATGCACATTTCCGCTTTTTTAACCTAGCATCGCTTTTATGTTGAGCACAACGTGATTTCAAATACTGAGATGTCATTCCTACATACTTTTTGTTACAATTTTTACAAGAGATACTATATATTACGTTAGTTTTCATCATGGAGTCCTCCGGTTGTTTTAACTTAGTACAAAGAGACTGTAGAGGTTTGGCTGTTCTTTGAGCAATTTTTACATTGGTCCCCTTGAATTCTTTGATGATTTTTTCTGACAGTCTTTAATATAAGGAAATGAACCAAAAGTAACCTGCTGTGAATTATTGAAATTAGTATCCTGTTCATTTTCATTACTATTAATATGACCGACCGTATGCTAGCCAGGAGTGTTGTAAATCAACCTCTTGAGAAGTTTGATAGGATAACTATTTTTTTTAAGCGTATCAATCTATATTTTAAGGTTTTTATCCAGCAATGTTGGATGTGATATTTTTTTAATTCTGTTCTTCATCCCTAACACTAAATTAACCTTCATTTTGTAGGGGTGATTGGACTTAAAGTTGAGGTATCTACCCGAACTGGTAGGTTTCACGTACCAGTCAAGTATCACCTTGCCTTCATTGGTCCTTATTAACTTTGTGTAACAGATGTGTACCATTTTTGGACACAAAGTTAATAAGGACCAATGAAGGCCAGGTGATACTTGACTGGTACGTGAAACCTACCAGTTCGGGTAGATACCTCAACTTTAAATCCAATCACCCCTACAAAATGAAGGTTCATTTAGTGTTAGGGATGAAGAACAGAATTAAAAAAATATCACATCCAACATTGTTGGATAAAAACCTTAAAATATTGATTGATACGCTTCAAAAAAATAGTTATCCTATCAAACTACCCAAGAGGTTGATTTACAACACTCCTGGCGAGCATACGGTCGGTCATATTAATAGTAATGAAAATGAACAGGATACTAATTTCAATAATTCACAGCAGGTTGCTTTTGGTTCATTTCCTTATAATAAAGATCTGTCAGAAAAAATCATCAAAGAATTCAAGGGGACCAATGTAAAAATTGCTCAAAGAACAGCCAAACCTCTACAGTCTCTTTTTACTAAGTTAAAACAACCGGAGGACTCCATGATTAAAACCAACGTAATATATAGTATCTCTTGTAAAAATTGTAACAAAAAGTATGTAGGAATTTGAAATCACGTTGTGCTCAACATAAAAGCGATGCTAGGTTAAAAAAGCGGAAATGTGCATTATCAGAACATGTTATAGATGAGTTCCACCATATAGATTTTGATAAAGTAAAGATTATTGATGTAGAAAGAAACTATAACAAAAGAAAGTTTTTAGAAATGTATCATATTAATAACATTGAGGAACCAATGAATAGAAGGTCTGACATTGAGTCACTTAGTAAGATTTATACATATTTGTTGCACTTTAATAATGTCCACTCCGGTAGCGAGGAGATTGATACCCAAATTAGTGTTTGGAGTTAATGGTTGGCTGATGTGACAGGTCAGTCGAGTGTTGACAATGCAAACATTATTCAATATTTCATTTAAAAGCAAAATAATTTTTGTGTACATTATGGCTATCACAGCTCAGTTGCGAATGCAAATGATTTCCAAACAGTCGGGCCTTAACGTGAGAGGTTAGGTTCTTTCCATGTGTTAAAAGTTACAGATCTTACATCCCTTTTCCTAACGGACATTATTATTGTTATGAGAATTTTAAATTATTAATACTGATTTTCATGGAAATTAACATCAGACGAAAGTGGAGATCGTTAGTATTTGCGGGTGGGTTTTGTTTGGCTTTTTTATTTAACAATAGTAATTGCTGGAATGGGTTGACAGTTTGGGAATACCGAATGTGAGAGGTTTGAGTGTTCACTGACTGTTGACTTATTTCGTCATCCCAATTTTTTACATTTTGCAAAAGACAGGTGGCAGCTGTCAGACAATAGTATGGTTAAATTCAAAGGTGTAATTTTTCAATCTTGACGTGATCCTAGGTGTGGACATTAATCTATTATTGTTTTTCTTTGAAGTTTTCACCAAAGCAACCAAAAAAACACAACAGTATTGCTGATAAATTTAGATTTTTATTTAATGTTGTTACTTCAACCTTGTAATTGCCCCCCGTATCTCTACCTTTCGACAGCAGTCGATTTCATGTTGAAATATATATTCAACAAAATCAGTTCGTTTCTTGTGTACGTCTTTTGGTTTTAAAAAACAGGAAAAAAATCCTGGCTCTCATTACTATATGTAGGAGAGAAATTATATTTAGTCGACATTTTAGTCTTTAGTGGATGAAGGTTTTCCTGCAATTTGTGAAATGTGAGTTTAATTTTAAATCAACACAACAAGTCGTAATGATTTCAAAAATTATTTTCTTTATTAAGTTAACCGATTTTTTCTTTCTGGTTTATTATAGCCTTTGAAAATGAAGACAATGCTCTTCGAAAGCTTGGGTAATGTACTATTTGATTCACTTTATCTCTAACCTGTAAAGTTTTTTTGGCTGCTATCCCCACGAGTTTGAGGGTTTTTTTAACAAAGACCACTCTTTGAAGTTTTATATATATATATATATATATATATATATATACATATATATATATATATATACATATATATATATATATATATATATATATATATATATATATATAAATAAATAAAAGAAAGATATTTGCCAACTTATTTGTAATGGATATTTTTGTGGGGATGTGGCAATAAGACTCCAGAGTAAATTCTTTCAGATATTTATTCCCGAGCTTTCGAATGATTTTAATTCATTATCAAGGGCGATAAATAATTGGTCAATGTTATAATTATTAATAATTAAATGAAATAATAAATACTTACATAAAATCTATAGCGAATTTTGGAATAGTTGTAAATTTTTATAATAAATTCTTTTAAACATAAATCAATGAAAAACTCAAAAAACAATATGACAATAAACAAAATATTTGATCTTGAACTACTACAATTTTTATTTTTTTATCATAAAATTAAAGATTGTTATGAATCTTCTGTTCTTTTTTCATAATCTAAAAGATATGCATAGATAACACTAAGGTTTTTTAAATCTGTTTTTTTATTTATTACATAATTTTGTTATGTTGCAATATATGTTGTTTCCAAAAAAATGCGTTTTCTATAATTACTTTCTATTGCTAAGACTTTGGCAGATTGATAATCCATAGAATGGCCTTCATAAAACACGTGTTCCGCTAAAGCACATCTATCAGGATATAATCTACTGTCACTTTTATGAGAGGCGATTCGATTGGTTAGCGATCTTTTACTGTGACCAATGTATTTCTTATTACCGATATTGCAAGGAATCTCATAAACTATATTAGTTAATTTAGTAGTAGGAGTCTTGTCTTTGATCTTACTGAAAATTGATTTTATTGTAACACATTGTTTATTCGCAATTTTGATATTATGTGGTTTGAATACTCCAGAAATTTTAGGTGTGATAGATTTTATATATGGAAATGAAATATAAGTTGGAGATGTAATATTAGTAGTTAAAATGTCACTGTTTTCTTCGTTTCGTAGTATGTCATTTCTATTGTCAGAAGTATTATATAAAACATGTTTCAAAAGATATGAAGGATATGAGTTATTATAGAAAAGTTTGTAGAGTATTTTTAGATTTTTATCGTGAAATATTGGATTGGAAATTTTTAGGACTCTGGTTTTCATCTGTTTAATCAAGTGAATTGATGAAAGTACAAAAAAGAGTTAACTACTTATAACGGTATTTCCGCAAAATTTTATTGCTTACCTAAAATTCATAAACCAACATTATCAGCTAGACCAATTGTAGCATCTATTAATACTCCAATTGAACCTCTTACTCTTTGGTTAACTGAAATATTGACAAAATCTTACGACTATAACAATGAATATTATGTTAAAGACTCCTTTGAAATTAGTAAATCATTCAATAACTTACTATTACCATCAAATTACGTTCTTTTAAGTTTAGACGTAGTATCACTTTTTAGTAATGTTCATTTGAATATATGTTTAACATCTCTTCAACATAAATGGAATGATATAAGTAAAAATTGCAAATTGGGAAAAGAAACTTTTTTAGATCTAAATGTTTTATTTTTAATAATACATTTTTCACTTACAATAACAAAAATTACCAACAAACCTTTGGAGCACCTATGGGCTCTTCAATATCTCCTATATTAGCAGACTATGTCATGAATTATATTTTAGACTATGTTATTTCTGTTTTATCCTTTAATTTGTTTTTCATCAAAAAATATGTAGATGGTATAATATTATCTCTTCCATGTGATGAAATAAATAATATACTCTTTTACTTCAATAGCTTCGATCCGCATATACAATTTACAATGGAAAGGGAAAATACAGAACAATCTTTACCTTTTCTTGATACCAAATTAATTAGAAATATTGATAATAGAATCTTGATTGACTGGTATAGGAAACCTATCAATTCTGGGAGATATATAAATTACCATTCATATCATCGACGTAGTACAAAAATTAACTTGATTAAACAGATGAAAACCAGAGTCCTAAAAATTTCCAATCCAATATTTCACGATAAAAATCTAAAAATACTCTACAAACTTTTCTATAATAACTCATATCCTTCATATCTTTTGAAACATGTTTTATATAATACTTCTGACAATAGAAATGACATTACTGTTGACATAATACGAAACGAAGAAAACAGTGACATTTTAACTACTAATATTACATCTCCAACTTATATTTCATTTCCATATATAAAATCTATCACACCTAAAATTTCTGGAGTATTTAAACCACATAATATCAAAATTGCGAATAAACAATGTGTTACAATAAAATCAATTTTCAGTAAGATCAAAGACAAGACTCCTACTACTAAATTAACAAATATAGTTTATGATATTCCTTGCAATATCTGTAATGAGAAATACATTGGTCACAGTAAAACATCGCTAACCAATCGAATCGCCTCTCATAAAAGTGACAGTAGATTATATCCTGATAGATGTGCTTTAGCGGAACACGTGTTTTATGAAGGCCATTCTATGGATTATCAATCTGCCAAAGTCTTAGCAATAGAAAGTAATTATAGAAAACGCCTTTTTTTGGAAACAACATATATTGCCGGACAAAATTATGTAATAAATAAAAAAACAGATTTATATAACCTTAGTGTTATCTATGCATATCTTTTAGATTATGAAAAAAGAACAGAAGATTCATAACAATCTTTAATTTTATGATAAAAAAATAAAAATTGTAGTAGTTCAAGATCAAATATTTTGTTTATTGTCATATTGTTTTTTGAGTTTTTCATTGATTTATGTTTAAAAGAATTTATTATAAAAATTTACAACTATTCCAAAATTCGCTATAGATTTTATGTAAGTATTTATTATTTCATTTAATTATTAATAATGATAACATTGACCAATTATTTATAGCCCTTGATAATGAATGAAAATCATTCGAAAGCTCGGGAATAAATATCTGAAAGAATTTACTCTGGAGTCTTATTGCCACATCCCCACAAAAATATCCATTATATATATATATATATATATATATATATATATATATATACTCTCATATAAAGATATTTAAAAATTTTATCTTTCAGAGTTACTGTAAAGGAGTCAATGTTGGTTTAAACGATGATACGCTAGGAGGTATAATAAAATGTAGTATTGCTCAATATTTAGCCTTAGAAATTACGAAGGGTAATGGTAGAGATAACAGAGCCGTAACAAGATATTTCCCCTGGTTATGTAGCACTTCAATGGCACAGCAAAGGTTAGTACAAAAAGTTAAACCTTTAACGCGCAAAATTATTCAGTGAAACCAGTAATTCCAAATTTGACTTAAACTATCTGAAATAATGTAAGAAAACAAAATAAACTACTTTTTTTTAAATTCATTTTTTTAGACCGGTAAACCGTTTAATCAGTGAACATTCAAGATGCAGTCAAGGACTAAGGGGGCTAATGAGGCTACAGCCCCGGGCCCCCGATGGCGTAGGGCCCCGGCTTCGTTGGGTTTAGGGAATAGATATTTTACTTTAAATGAAAATACAAAACTCCAAAAGTGAGTCATTTCAGGTGTATTCCATTACTTGTTTTCACTAATCATTTCATTTTCCCATTGTGATCTGCTGAGTAAAAAAATTTAACATCCAAATTTTCGTTAGATTTTTTTGGCAATAAGAATTGGTTATTTCTGACAATAGTAAATTCACAACTCCCCTAATAGTCTCTTACATAGCAGGTCCTTTCTTTCAACTGAACTACATTAGAAAAAAAGGTTTTGTTTATATTGTTGATAAGTTTTCAAATAAATTCCAGTCTACAAACGTAAATTGAAATAGTAAAAAAAATTTGTCATAGACATTGCCGACGGCGTGCATAATTTTAATTATTCATTCTCTTAGTTTCATAACAGGGATTTCAATTTAATTATAAAGTAACTTTTACGCAGACTGCAGTTAGTTTCGATTTTGGTCATTATCTGTGTAGGTATTTTGTTATATTGTTATTGGCAATAGAAAAAAATCGGTTTCGGAAGCTAAAGTTGGGGATTGTTTGTGGATATTATATAAACATGTCAAGTACTAGAAAATATCTCAGCGGTTCTGGCAAAAGGAAGATAAGAAAAGCTTGTAGCTTCTTTCGAATTTTTTAATATTGATATAATTACATTTTATAACTTTCATTGATATATTTTCAAAAATGCAAAATAAGAATTAGTTTTCTCACATTCCAAACCAATAAGGGTGAAACGATTTTATTTCCGAAAGTTCATTAAGAAAATAGATAAAATAAATTTGAACACATCCTAACTACCGGCGCGAAGTAAGTTTGCTTTCGTCCTGTTTTTTACAGATTTGGGAAGAGAAAATCCAGAGTGCAGAAAAATTGCCCAGGCTTACTAATTTTTTCGGAGTTAAGCCATCACGGTTGCCTTTAAGCGGCAGTACCGATTTAACGGAGAAAGATACACCAACAACATCATCAAGTAGTAGTGTGGTAGCAATTCATATTCATCATTCCGAGAAGGTAGAGCCAGAATCGACAACGTATTTGCCTCCTTTACAAATGAGTCAAGATCCAGCGATGTGGCCTAAAATAATAACTGATGATATAAGACAACTGTGCATAGACCATGTTCTTGCAAAATAATAATGGTGATTTCGAGGCTTGAATTCGAAAATACCTTTCTCAAAACCGTACATTATCTTCCAAATTATTTCAATGTACACTAAGCAACGGAGAATCTAGAGTCAGAAAGTGGTTATTATATTCGGGTTAAACAGGATCAGTTTATTGTTTTGTCTATAAGCTTTTCAACAGCGAAAGTACAAATGTATGTGTTACTGGATTTTCTGACTGAAAAAAAGCAGAGGGAAAAGTAAAATCTCATGAAAATAATTTAGAAGACTGTAAGCACGTTTTAACTTTAAAAACAAGATACATTTCACGGCGAATAGATGAAGACATCACCAAGGCAATGGACGACGAAATTGTTAATTGGAAAAACGTCCTTCAACGTGTGGTAGAGGTAGTCAAATTTATTTCTGAACGAGGCTTGACTTTTCGAGATGACGAAAAAATAGGTTCGCCGTATAATGGAAATTACCTGGGAATTCTGGAACTAGTGTCAAAATTTGAACCTTTTCTTCATCAGCACTTGACGAAGTTAGCAGAAAAAAGTACTGGTAAAGTGTCCTATATATCTAAAACAATTTGCGAAGAAATAATTAAATTAATGGGGGACAAAGTGCACAATCATATCATAATGGAGATCAGAGAAGTTAAATATTACTCAATAATATTCATTCTACTCCTGACTTGACACATTTTGATCAGCTATCAGTGGTTTTCAGATATTGTTTAAACGGAAAAGTGTATGAAAGATTTCTTTGCTTTATTCCCATTCACAGCCACACTGGGAGCTGTCTGGCGGAAGAAGTTTTACCTTTTTTACAGAAAAACTCACTTAGCATTCACAACTGTAGATGGCAAACATATGACAACGCCAGTATGTCTGGAAAGTACAAAGGAGTGCAAGTAGAAATAAAGAAAGAGAATTCATTCATTCTCTGAATTTAGTAGGAGAAAATAGTGTAGATAAATGTGTAGAAGCAACAAACTTTTTTGGTTTTCTTCAAAAAATATATGTATTTTTTGTTGCATCCACTCATCGTTGGGAAATTTTACTTAATAGTATGAAAAGAGATGTAAAGGATAATATTTCAAATAAACGCCTTTTAGTTGTGAAACAACTGTCCTCAACAAGATGGTCTTGTCGGGAACAAGCAGTCAAATCACTTGTTTCCAACTAGGAGGCTATTTGTACAAGTGTGCAGCAAATAGCCGAAGACAAGGAGAAAAACTATACAGGACAAGTTTGACTCTTTGGAAGAAAAAGGCAAAGGGCTCTCTTCGCAAGTGTTAACCACATACAAAGATTAAAGTCAACGATGACATACAAAGAAATAAACGAATGGCTCCACGAAAGTGTCGAGACATGGACAAGGACAAGATAGATTTCGCATAGAATCGTTTCTCCCAATGGCCGATAAAATTGTTCCTGAACTGATAAGAAGCTCATCTTACAAAGAAATTAGTGAAATTTTGTGCTGTATTAATGTTATTTCCCCTTACTACTTTTATAAACTTTCTATTTCTAATAAGTTCACTACCATTATCCAGCCTAACTTTGTATGTCCTATCTCTAATCTTATCTACTTACTCTATCTGGGGTCCATCAAATTCCTGGTTTTACTTGTACATATAGGTTTGTATGAATAAATTATTGGCTACTGCTACTACTAAAATAATTTGCGTATTGATACATAAAGTAAATACTATTACAATGAAGCACTTGCTACACACTGGAAGTGTTTACTTCAAAGAAAGTACTTGGTCAATTTGAGGTTAGGTTTTAAGTAAATTTCGTCGGCTTCATATGAAAAGTCCCTAACTCACAAAACACAAGAGATTACGCAATAATGTCGTGTTACTTTTTGATATATTTACTCACATAGTCAAGATTCATAAAACTCTCTGAACATCTTTTTTGTTTTTAGGCGTGGGCATATCCAAGATTGTCCTAATTCTTTCTTTTGTGGGCGATAAACCATTTTTTTATATAACTTGACCCATATATGTAAGACTTGGTTTTCAAATTTACATTTACCTAAGTTAAAACTAACACTATTTTCCCTTGCTAATTCTTAAAACGTGTTTTAATTTTTTATCATGTTCTTTATTTTGTCCCCAAATGATTACGTCTTGAATGTAAATTTCAGCACCTGCTCTTTTAGATATACTTTGAAACCGTTCCTGAAATAGGTACTTCAGGTGATGATTTTAAACCATACAGAAGGCGTAAAAATTTATATCTCCCAAAAGGAGTACCAAAACTACATAAATTTGAGCTAGGTTTATCCAGGCAAATCTGATTAAATCCACGAGTTGCATCTAATGTACTAAACATGACTGCTCCGAACATTTTGCACGGTATCTGTTCTAATGTTGGTATTTGGAAATATTCTCGTTTTATTATCTGATTTAAAACTTTGGGATCTAAGCATACCCTCAATTTTCCGTTTGACTTCTCTAAAACTAATACATCTACAGCAAGTTTTTTATATTTATAGGCATGTGCCCTCACAATTTGTTTTTTACGCTGCTTTCATCATAAGGGATGCGTTTATCCCGTAACCATTCTTGAATTTGAGCCTTTCTCCTTGCCTGCTGTGGCTTTTTTCGCAATGTCGATTGTGGTAAGGAGCATTATCCATAACGACGACTGATCCTGGTTTCAAATTTTCAGTAATGCGTCCAAACCACTTCTCGTTCATCTCTTTCTGGGACTTAAATATTAATTCACCATTTAACACAAATCCGCTATCACTTTATATATGTGTAATTATCAATCGAGGGCCTTTTCCAGATGGAATTTTTATACCGATGAAGAGACAAGGATGACCACAATTTATGACTCATTTTAAAATAACTTTTCCGTCGACCGTCCTTTTATGGTGTATTTTAACGCACTCGTTCATTGATGACCCCTATTAATGAACGATTTTCTATTAATCAACGTTTTTATAATATGCAACCCAGAAACAATAAAAAATGTAGGCAACTGTTTACCTCAATATTTCATTCAATGAATTTCGAATGTACTGGTGCGACCGAATGGTCTCATGTGATAAAACGATCTAAATTGTAACTAACTTTTTATTTCAATTCAATTGACATATATAATGAGAACTCATACATACAAATCAACAACCAAGAAGACTTGAATATAAAGTCATAAAATGCTATACAGCAAATAATCATTTATCAACTCCTTCCTTTAATTTCATTAATTGTGTAATTTCGAATATTACTGTTTACAATAATAAAACTACCACTAAGGAAATAGTGATTATTGTTTAGCGTTAAATGAATAGAAATTGAAAGTAAGATATCTTCATTTTTGAATAGTGCTGTCAACGGAAAAGTTTTGTAACGAAGTCGTGAATTGGCGATTAAAAATCTCTAACATAATTTAGTTTCTATTCACATTATTGTTCCGCCACTGGTCTGACTATTCAATCGGTTTGTTTCGAACTTTGTTACTCGTCTATTCGTCTTTCCTTGTCTAAGGAATGAGCAAAAGCGAGACACGCGTCTTTCGCGTCGTAAATTCAGGCAGACATTGCCACTATTTGAAGAAAGTTCTTAAGCATTACAAAGTTTATTTCATAAAAATAACCTTTTTCTGTGACTCATAAATCGTAGTATTATATACATAATTGAATTTTGAAAAGTTCAAGAATACATGTTAAAATTATTAGTTCTAAATTTTTTTAAACTATTTCTTTATTATTCACAAAGATAAAGAAATTCTAGAATTAAATATGACAACAACACTTTCATCTTTATGTGAATGTTACTAGGTCATTACACTGTTCAAACTTTTTAGTATAGTTTTAGCATTCTAAAAACATTCAATGGTAGTATATTTACCATGGTCCCTGTATAAACATGGGTCTTTTTTTAACAATATTTGGCAAAACGATTTTTTGTTTTACCTAATATACATACCTGTCCATAAGCTGGTCATTTATTCAATTGATGTGAACCTCCACATCTAGTACAAAATTTTATTACCTCATTATTATATGTTTTGTATGTAATGTGTGATTTTTGTAGAAACTTCAGATTTTCTTACGTCACTACCTGGGTCAGTTTTCGATTTTGTATCGCTTCACCTTGCCTTTTAGCTGCTTCAATTATGTAACAGGTCTACATAGCCTCTTCTAGTGTTACTTTGTCTTCCTAATAGTACTTTTACACCGTAACGAAATTTTCTAGACTTTGGCCCTTTTCTTGCTTATACGAAAAAAATATATTTCTCTCATATGCGACATTTTTCTTAGTAGTCTAGTCGACAAGTTGAAATGCGTGAAAAATTGAGATAAAACTCCTTAAAATATCTGTGAAACACCATTGGATTCGGAATTTTGTATAGAAAAATGTATCGAAACCATTTATTATCACATAAAAGTTGCAAGTTGTAAACAAATTAAGAAGAGAAAATAAAGCAATTTTTCGTCTATATCTCATGAACTATTAACATTTAAGAAATTAACAAAAAAGGATTCTTAAAGAGGAGGAAATTTACAATAAAAAACTCCTAACTCCCGAATCTCTATTGGCGATTGTTAATTAACAAAAAATTTTACCATTCACGTCTTCATTGTAAATAAAAAATATGTTTAAATAATTGGCCTAAAAATAGTTCGCTTCGTGGAGCCGTTCTTATATACATACTTAACAAGATTAAGTCATAAAAATTGAAAAAAAGATTTTTTTTAGTTAATCAAAAATGAAAAATCGAAGTATTGTCAATTTTTTTTAGATTTACCGTCATATTACCGTTTTTGTATTAATTAAAGATATTAATTAACTTAAGAAAATTATTTTTTCTGTTATTTGTTCATAAATTTTTAATAAACAACTAGACTAATTTCATATTTTTAAAAAAATTATTTTTATAATCTTGTTGTCTTGAGAATATTATGATTTTTAAGAAATTTTTTTTTCTCAATAACAATTTTTAATTATTTATACTAGTTTCTTTCATATTTAAAATGTTAAATAATTAGTTGACAAAAAAATTTATTTAAAAAATCGTAATTGACATTCCCCTATATACAAAGAAAAAAATTTGAAATTTAATTGTTTATTAACTTAACAATTTGTTACAAACAAATTCACAACTTTGTTTTATTTTTACCTGAAACTACTAAAAATTACGAAAACAAACCGTACATGGCAAAGTACCAGAACAAACCGTATATGGCAAAGTACCAGAAAACTTCTTTTTAATTGCTTATTGTACTTATTGTATTGTACTAAAATACGTGGTACCGAAGTTACAGAGGCTGCTTTATTTTCCAACTAATAAACTAAAATATATTTGAAACTATTTGAGATACGAAAATAAACATTCAGGTCATTTTTGTAGAGGATTAAATCATCTTTTAAATAAGTCGTTAAACAATTTTGTAGTTAATTCCCTATAAATATAATGTAATTTAATAAATGTAGGATAAGAATTTTTAACACGACACGAGTTTTATACACTGAAGCGTTTCTGGCAAATGAAAGATTGACTATGAACCCCAAAAGAAGAAAAATAATGAAGGGGATAAACTCCCCAACCCCCCAACCCTAAAAATGAAAAAAAATTGAAACGTAATCACAGCAAACCTACTTGATTGAAATATACTAAAAGCTAGGAACTGTAGGCTACAATTTTATAAGACAAAGCTAAAATGCAGTGTTAGGGGCTTAAAATTTGAAAAAAATTCCGGTACCCAGAACTTCATCCTAGTTACATCACTGGCACTTGAAGTCTATAACCGAATATGCTTTATTTTGAAAGTTAGAAATCAAAAAACGAAAAACATGGCAAACAGCATTAATTTTTATAAACAAATACGCATAGCAACTGATTCACAATAACTACAAAATTGTTTAAGGCCTCATTTAAAAGCTCGTTTAAACCTCTATAAAAATGATCTAGATGTTTATTTTCTTATCTCAAGATATTTTAGTTTCTTAGTTGGAAAATCATGCAGCCACTATAACTTCGGTATCACGTATTTTTTCAAATTATAATTAATAATGGAAAATAATTTTTCGATGCTTTGCCATATATGGTTGTTTTCGTAATTTTTAGTAGTTTCGTGAAAAAATAAAGCAAAGTTGTGAATTTGTGTATAACAAATTGTTAAGTTAATAAACAATTAAATTTGGAAAAAAAAATTTTCTTTCTTACTATATAAACACCTGTCATATATGATTTTTTTTAAATTTATTAACATTTGAAATATGAATAAAACGATTGTAAATAATTATTAAGAAAAAATGTTTTCTTAAGTCATAATATTGTCAAGCCAACAGAATTGTAAAAATATTTTTTTAAAAAATATCAAATTAGTCTATTTGTTTATAGAAAAAATGAAGGAAAAAGTAAATTTCTCAATTTAATTAATGTCTTACATTAATACAAATCGGTAATATGGCAATAAATTAAAAAAAATTCACAATACCTCGATTTTTCATTTTTGGTTGATTAACAAAATTATAAAAAACAAATTATTAAATTTTTATCAAATATATATATATATATATATATATATATATATATATATATATATATATATATATTAATATCGAAAAAATAATGCTACACATTGTATATATCTAACACGAGTCAATTACAACTTAAAATATTAATGACTATAATATTAATGAAAGGAAAACTATTCGAGGGTTAAAATTAAACTAAATCGAACTAAAGAAATTGATTCAAACTTTATAATGTACTTTGTACATACATACATGACATAGTTATAATATGAATTAAAAATATTTTACAGAAAAACTTGAAAACATCACCTGTTATGAAATGAAAGAATCCACTCTTCAAATGGAATCGTTAAATGTTTATGTATTATTTTAAATTCCTATTAGATACCATCAAAACTATTTAGAAGCCCTAGAAACGTTTCTTGTAATATATCCAAAGGTGAAATTCAAAATAAAAACATTAGGGTTATAAAATTTTTGACATCTGTGGAAGTATTTGTCATCTGGCATAGAGCAGGGATAAGAAATTTCGATGACAGCTGAAAAATTTTAAGAATTAATAAAATGCAAAATATATATGTATATATATATATATATATATATATATATATATATATATATATATATGAATTGTTTATTTAGAATTGTAAAAGGTTATGTTTTACAATTAAAAAGTAAATATTTTGAAGACTATGATGAAATCTATCAAATGAACAACATAAGTTACTTTGATTGGTTACTAATATTTATATGATTTCAATAAGCAGAGGGCTGATTCAAAAATAATAAAAAAGGAGGTTTTTGTTTAGGAAAAAGTTGTTGATTACAGAAAAAAGAAAGGGTGAACGTGAGTATTAAAAAATTAAAGGAAGTACATTATTCTTTAATAAAACTAAGAAGAATTGTCTTAAAATAACAAATAAAATAAGTTGTGAATAGTTTAACTAACCTCTCAAAACCATTCCCGAAGAGAGGGAATATCCTGTACAGTGAAAATATCATTTTTCACAATCCCGAAGAGTCTACATATCCCGTATCGTGGGAATAATAATTTTCACGGTCCTTGAAGAGAACATATCTGGTAAGCCAACGAAATTAAATTGATTCGAATGGATTCTTGAATCAACTTTGGTATTCTATGAGCAGCCTACAAAAATGTAAATAAAACAAGATCAGTGGATGATAAAAAAAGGTATTTAAAACGATTTCATTTCAAACAAAACTTACTTGTGTGTATTAAACATTAGATGTTGAAACTCTGCTGACAGCGTGTGTTTTTGACAGTCATCCATTTTCTAACGAGAATCTTGGTGAATATCGAGTTATTTTCATATTGTATATTGTCTAAAACGTATAACAAGTTGCATACTTGTATGTATTTAATATAATTTCATTTGTGTGAATGAGGGTCGTATGAAAGGTAATTATAGGTAAGTTCATTTTTTCCAATTTATGATAAAAAAGAATAATGTATTTTCTTGTATAAATTAACAAATCTTTTCCTCCGGAAAGAATAAATTATACTGTCTGTAGACTGCATTTCTAAGCGTTTAATTTTTATCAGTTGGTAGTGGTGTTTTAAGTTACGAGCCACGAGCGTATTCCGAATAAGATACACAGGACCGTTTTGTAAAAATTTATTCAACACAAATATTTCAGTTCACAATTTTTTTATCAAAATTCAATATTAAGATTTGGCGCTTATTATAAAAAAAATCATATGAATATTTAACCTTATGAACCCAAGATCCTGAGAAGCTGAGTGCTCATTAAAAAAATAATAAAAATATTAAAAGAGATATAAAGGTAAGTGCACTGTGTGGCATTATTGAACTTAAACAATTTCTTAAATATACCGGGCAAATTAAAAGAACTTTTATTAAATCAAAGATATAATAAAATTGAATTAAAAGTTAACATATAAATAAATTAAAATAATCCAAACTATAATAAAAACGACGCATCCAACGTGGGGCGAATTAAAATTCATTCACTTAAAGTAAACTTTAATGAAAATAACAGCACAACTAGAGTCTAAACCATAATATATACATATATATATATATATATATCCCCACCTATATATATATATATATATATATATATATATATATATATATATATATATATATATGTTATATACGAAAAAACGCTTATGTTTAAGTAATGTTACGCAATGTCAAACATCAGATTACGATTTCCGTATTTTCATGAGAACGATGCTACGTTGCGTTTTTATAAAATAAACACATTAAGTAACACAAATATTATGTTACAGAAAAATAATAATTTCTGCACTTTCATGGGAGCGACGCTACATCGAATTCTCCATGAAAATAAACGCTGACGTTGATTTAACAAATTCTATAAATTCTTTGACTTTATGTAAAATAGTTAGTTACAATTATAATTTCAACCTATTACTTCTTTTTTATATAACATAAAACTGTGTAACTCAATAAAAATTGTTTTTAAAAAGTTTAACGTGAATTTGTGAATATAACAGTGGCGCAGTCAGTAGGATTCCTAAACACATTTAGAACAAGGATTGCCTAACTAAGTGTGGTGGTTCCTAAACCTTTAAGGAATTTTCAAGTACCAGCTCCAGATCTTCAAGAAGCAGACGGTCTCTCCGGCACCAGGAACACGCAAACTGCTAACCAGGTGTAGCAAAGCTCACGGATAAGGATTTCAGCTGCCAAGGAAGGAATGAAAATATTTACGTAAGAATCATCTCGTTTTATTTTTATTTAATATTTTGCAATTTATTTTTTATTTTTACCAAGTTCTATTGTCATAATTTACTTTTTTTTGAATACAATCATTTTAATATAAAGCAAAATGCCTGAAACACGTAGTGCAACAAACGCTAATGCCAATGCTAATACTCCTGTTGCTCAAACCGATCAAGCGTCGAATCTAGAACCTTACAGATTATCAGAAATATTTTCAATAATTCCGGAATATGACGGTAATCAAATTTTCTTAAATACTTTTATAAATGCTTGTAAAACAGCTTACAGAATGGCCGACAACGACCAAAAAGTACTTTTAACTCTTCATATTAAAAACAAACTTAAAGGAAGAGCCGCTGAATTAGTTAATTCACGCGACCCTTCAAATTGGGAAGAAATTAAAACATTATTAAATACTCACTTTGGAGATTCTCGCGACTTAAATTCGTTGATTCAAGACCTTCAAAGAATGAAACAACTACCAAACGAATCGCCTTTAATTTTTGTTTCGAGATTACAAACTCTGGAAGCAAAAATGTATTCAGCTATAAGTAAACAACAGCATTTAACAATAGATCAAAAAGTAGCACAAACACGTCTTATAGAATCATTAACTTTAAATACTTTATTAACCGGTTTAGATCCAAAAATCGGTCAAATTGTTAGAGCTAGTAATCCAATAAGTGTTTTATCAGCTATTTCACGAATCAGAAGAGAACTTCAATTAACATACTATGAAAACCACAAACCTCAGACTAATCGTAATACAAATAATATACCTACTCGTAGATTTAGCCAAAATTCACCAAAACAATGTAATTTTTGTCACAGAATAGGACATACTATAAATGAGTGTCTCACACGTCAAAGACAATCTCAAAATTTAGCTCAGGGTTCCTTTAGACCAATTCAAACTCCTAATTCACATAACCAAACTGGCCAAAATTTTCAACAAACGCCACAATTTCAAAATAACCAACAAAATCAAAATCGCCCATCTGTAATTAGACCAAATCCAAGTTTTAGACCTCAAGGACCACCGGGAAATCGACCCAATACAAATTTTAATCAACAAAGAACTTTTCATTTCAATCGAAATCGTGATTTTAACAAACACTCTCATAACAGTTATGACTATTATACAGATGATAGTCAAAATTATTATGAAAATCAAGAACAATACTCCGATAATTCACTTGATTATCAAGAATATTACCAAGAAATTAACCCCAGTGCTCCTGACTATTATACTGTTAATAGTGAAATAGAGGAGAACTATTATACTGCTGATAGTGATCCTAACTCTGATAATGGTATACCAGTTTGCAATACGAATGAAGACGAAACTTTCGATTATAGCCATATCGAACAAGACAATTTTAATTATAATAATGAAAATGTTTATAACTTTGATTCTGATAACCTCCTAAATCCAAATCATGATTATTATCAGGATTTTCGACAAGGCCCTCTACAAACGAAACCCCCAGATCCGCTAAACGACCAAACTTCAAATTTGTCGATCCCAGACCTCAGTTCACAAATTGAAACCATGAGTTTGAACAGTCCAGAATCGGACTGCCTCGAACAGATGTTCATGTAAAAAATACCTTACCGGTAAATTCTAAAAACTTATACTATATTAAAGACAGAACAAACACTTATAAAATTCTAATTGATACAGGTGCTGGATTATCAATTTTCAAACCCAAAACTTGCGAAAATTATAGAAATCGATCCCCTGAAAATGTAATTATTCAAGGTATAACGAACCAAAAAATAAGAGTTAACGAATCAACCCTTATTCCATTTAAACCTAACGATCCACACAGAGTATTCATTTGTAATTTAGATATTGATTTTGATGGATTATTAGGCATGGATTTTTTGGAACATTATAATTGTATAGTTGATCTAAAAAATAAACAACTTATTACTGATTTCAAGATTGTACCATTATTTAAAGTAACAGATAATGAAACTACCAATATTTCAATTGAAAACCAATTTCCACAAATTTACAAAAATACAATTTCCATTGAACCTAGGACTGAACAAATATTTAAACTAAAATGCGATTTAGTTAATACTGATGCTATACTGGTAGGTCAAGAAGTAGAGAAAGTTAAACTACCAAACGCATTAGTTAAAATAAATGAAAAAGGAGAATTTTTTGTTTCAGTATTAAATGTTAATTGTATACCTAAAACTGTAACATTTTCAAAACTTAACTTAGAACCATATGAAATAAATAATGTAAATAATATTCAACTAACCACCCAAGAAATGTGCACCGACAGAACATCGGAATTAAAAAATCAACTAAGACTTGATCATCTTAATGAAGAAGAACGAGACTTAATTTCCCAACTTTGTCATGATTTTTCTGACATTTTTTATTTAGAAGGAGACATACTTACTTTCACCAACGAAATAAAACATTCCATAGATACGCAAAATTCTAAGCCCACTTATGTAAAATCATATCGCTATCCCCAAATTCATAAACAAGAGGTGAAAGATCAGATCAATAAAATGCTTTCACAAAACATTATACAACCCAGCAATTCCCCATGGTCATCGCCCGTGTGGTTGTGCCCAAGAAGCTCGACGCATCAGGTAAACAAAAATGGCGTGTTGTCGTAGACTACAGAAAACTGAATGAGGTTACCGTAGACGACAAATACCCGTTACCAAACATTGGAGATTTATTGGACCAGCTTGGTAAGTGTCAATATTTCACGACACTAGATCTTGCATCAGGCTTTCATCAAATTGAAATAATGCCTGAAGATATACCAAAGACCGCCTTCACAGTTGAAAACGGACATTTCGAATTCCTCAGAATGCCGTACGGTCTAAAAAATGCACCTTCAACATTCCAGAGGGTCATGGACAATGTCCTTGCTGGAATTCAAAACGAGCGATGTCTTGTCTATATGGACGACATCATCGTCTATTCACCGACAATTCAAGAACATATTACCCGCTTAACGGAAGTATTCAAGAGACTTCAAAAAGCTAACTTAAAACTTCAGCCAGACAAGTGTGAATTCTTGAGAAAAGAAGTCGCCTACCTTGGACATTTAATCACGGAAGATGGCGTTAAGCCGTTTCCGGCAAAAATTGAATGCGTCCAAAAATTCCCTCAACCTACGAACCAAAAGGAAATAAAATCCTTTTTGGGACTCGCTGGTTACTACAGAAGATTTATACCGAACTTCGCTAAAATTTCCAAACCAATGACAAAACTTTTACAAAAGGATGTCCCATTTAATTTTGACTCCGAATGTCAAAAGTCATTCCAAGAATTAAAAAATGCTCTTACTTCTACTCCGATATTGATATACCCAAACTTTGAAGAACGATTTCTTTTAACTACCGATGCTAGCGCATTTGCAATCGGTGCAGTTTTGTCACAAGGCCCAATAGGTAAGGATTTACCGATAGCCTATGCGTCCAGGACATTGTGCAAAGCAGAAACCAAATACTCTACGATAGAGAGAGAACTTTTGGCAATTGTGTGGGCAGTTAAACACTTTAGACCCTATTTATATGGCCGAAAATTTACCCTTATAACTGACCACCGCCCACTTACTTGGTTATTCTCTATAAAAGACCCCGGTAGTCGTCTAGCACGATGGCGCCTCAAATTAGAGGAATACGACTATCAAATTGAATTCAAATCTGGCAAATCCAATAAAAATGCCGATGCCCTTTCTCGAATAAAAATTAACCACATAAATGACTTTGATTCATTTCGTTCAAAATTAGGAAACTTTAAATATTTACCTTACCCAATTTATCCCGCTCTTGAAGATGCAGGGCCATCCCAACAAACTGAAAATAAACCTGAAATTGACTGGGATGTCGCTGCAGAAGAATTTTTGTCTTTTGAGGAACTTTATAAAACAAAATCACTGATTGACTATTCTAAAATAGAATATTCCAATAATCATCTACTAGACAAACAGAATAAAAACATTTTAACCTTTTTTCAACAAAACAATTTACAAGATTTTCATGAAAAAATAATTGAGGATATATTTGAGGAAAACCCCGACTTTTCTTATGCAAAAATTAATGTACTTAGCAGTAAAACTGTCAAAAATAGAAAATACCTTATTATTGCTATACCATGGGATCCAGACAGTATTAGTGAATACTTATTTGCTGCAATTTACAGAAATCGAGATTTATTTAAACCTTCAGAAAAATATTTTATCGAAAATAATCCTGACCTTCCAATACTAGAAACACTATCATTTCTACTTTCGGAAGTTGACGTAAAATTCACTATTTGTCAAAATATTACTAAAGAGCCAGAACAAAATCAAATACCTATCATCTTAGATCAATTCCATAATGGCAAAAGCCACCTTCACCGCGGAATTAATGAAACTATTAGGCGAATACGACAAAAATATAATTGGGCCGGCCTCAATCGAGATGTCGAAAATTATATTAAGTCATGCCGGGCATGCCAAGAGACAAAAATATGTCGCAAAAATTTGGACAGTCCCCTCGTTATAACTGAAACGCCTAAAACACCTTTTGAACGTATTAATATTGATATTTTAGAGGTACCTCAAAAGAATTACGCTCTTACAATAAGAGACGAACTAACAAAATTTTCTCAAGCATATCCGCTTGAAGATAAAAGTGCCAAATCCGTTGTCACTTCATTATTAGCTTATTTTCAGCATTTTGGTGCACCACTTCGCATTCATTGCGATGCCGGTCGCGAATTCAATAATGCGTTAATGAAAGACCTTTGTAATATGTTCGATATTAAGTTAACATATTCAAGTGTCGGTCATCCGCAAAGTAACGGATCTCTAGAAAGATTACATGCTACTCTGTTAGAAATGATTCGATTAAATTTAGCAGACCACCCCAATGAACACCCCTTCAGTATTTTACCATTTGCTATTATCGCTTATAATAACTCTATAAACAAAACACACGGATTCACACCATACGAACTTGTATTTGGACACACGTCCAGTAGACCTCCCGAAAAATTATACAATGAACAAGAATTAATTACTAAATATATTAGAGATCTAAATAACCGCATATCCTATTATTATAAAATAGCGAGAGAAAAAACCATAAAGCAAAAAGAAAAAGCTAAAGACCGATTTGACAAACATGTCTCCGAAAACAAACCAAATTATGAAGTAGGTGACAAAGTTTACGTAAAAGAAACTCAAATAAAAAACAAGTTAGAAAATAAGTTTAATGGCCCTTTTGAAATACTAGAGATACACAGAAATTCCGCAACAGTATTAAATTTAGAAACAAATAACAAATCAAAAATAAATTTCGATCTTATGAAACCCTATGTTGAAAATTAACTTATTTTCAGGTTTCTGCTGCTGATCGGAACAGCAACATGTCAATATAAAATCGAACCCATAATCAATACAGTTGGAATCTACTACCACGACGAAACCAAAATAATGGTTTCGAACGACGAATGGACTTTATTAGTGCATAAAAATATATCAGCTTTTAAACAAACTTTTGAAAGAAATAATAGAATTCTTGACACAATTCAAAATACCTTTACTTCAAACTACTCCAGTATGAAGTCCTTCCGATCCGAAGTAAAATCACATTTGGCATTATTGCAACAAATTACAAAATCTATTGGCGATAAATTCAGTGAAATATCTTTCGATGTTAAAAGACAAAAACGAGGGTTAATTAATGGTATTGGCACCATATTTAAATCAATAACCGGAAATCTCGATGCGTCTGACGGTGAATATTATATGGACTGCATTAATAAATTAAAAACTGATCAAAACCAGATAGAAAACTTATTAAAAAATCAAATATCAATCACAAGCTCAGTCATAACAAATCTCAACAGTACCATGGGACAATTAAAATTAAATGAGAAAATATTTAATTCAGATATAGAAAAAATTGAAACCACCATTCGACAATCAACAAACGAAATTGCGCTTATCGAAGCCAAATTAAATTTCTTTGAAATTTGCGAACAACTAATGGAGAGTTATTCGTATCTTGAAAATACTATTAATGATATTCTAAACTCTATCACTTTTGCACAGCTTCAAATAATTCATACTTCTATTATTGAACCAGAAAATTTGATCACTGCTCTTAAGAAAATATCAGAAAATACAGTAAGAAAAGGTTTACCGCTACCAATAAAATATTCTGAAATTTCACAGTATTTGGAAATAATCGATCTCGAAGCATATCAAACAAATTCAGATCTTGTTTTCGTTCTTAAAATACCTTTGATTGAACCACAAGTATTTACTTTATTCCACCTATACCCAATACCAATTTATGATAATAGAACTGGATTTCACCACATTTTATCATTTTCACAAAAATATTTAGCGCGAGATGATGATTCTTTATCCTACATTCCAATCCACGATTTACAAAAGTGTAAACAGTTATCTACGCATCAAAAGTTGTGTCGCGATGTTTACGCGTACCCTATAGACGATAACGCGATATGTGAAGCCCGTTTGTTAAGACAATATAAGACATTTCCTGCGAATTGTAAAAGTGCGGTAGTCAAAGGACAAGGTTATAATGTGCAAAAACTCGAAGAAAACGTGTGGCTAGTGTCGATTGCCGAACCGGTACACGTGACCATAAGTCTTCCAGACACAAAAACGAAAACATTAACCGTAAATGAAAATTCTATTTTACAGCTATACTCAGGATGCTCCGCTTTTGTTGGCATTACTAAAATACAAGCTAGTACCAGAAAAACTATAAACATTCCTCATGTACTTCATCCCGTAATGGTTGATTACAACTGTTGCCTAGACATTCCAAACAAAGTAGAAGTACCCAAAATAGAACCACTAGATCTTAATAACATTAACTTGAATGATCTGCAAGTGACAAAACACAAACTGGACCAATACTCAAAAAGTTTGGATGAACTCATAAACAAACCGTTTGTTGAGAAAAATATTTCGTGGTTCACATATACTACGATCTCACTCATCGTTGCCTTGATCGTCCTCTACACCTGTTATAAGTGTAGAAATATTAAATTCAACAAATCGCCAGGAAAGCCTGTTCCGGACCAACCGAATGATGTTTTTATCAAAATTCATAACATTCTGGCAAAAAGAAGACCCAAACTTGACACTGAAGCCTCTGAGGAAGTGGAAATCGAAAATTGACAATTTCATGGTTTAATGTATACCTTTATATTTTTATTTTTTGTATTTTGCGTATTTTCCTTTTAATCTTTAAATCTCTGTATATATTGTATTGTCTATTTTATATTTTATGTATTTTGGTTTTTATTCTCAAAATTGTTGTTTATTAAACAACAATTTTAATTAAGGGGGGAGTTGTTATATACGAAAAAACGCTTATGTTTAAGTAATGTTACGCAATGTCAAACATCAGATTACGATTTCCGTATTTTCATGAGAACGATGCTACGTTGCGTTTTTATAAAATAAACACATTAAGTAACACAAATATTATGTTACAGAAAAATAATGATTTCTGCACTTTCATGGGAGCGACGCTACATCGAATTCTCCATGAAAATAAACGCTGACGTTGATTTAACAAATTCTATAAATTCTTTGACTTTATGTAAAATAGTTAGTTACAATTATAATTTCAACCTATTACTTCTTTTTTATATAACATAAAACTGTGTAACTCAATAAAAATTGTTTTTAAAAAGTTTAACGTGAATTTGTGAATATAACATATATATATATATATATATATATATATATATATATATATATATATATATATAAGAAGGGCTCCACGAAGCGAAATATTTTTATTTATTTACAATGAAGACGTAAGTTGTATAACATTTTAATAATTAACAATCGCCTAACTTGGTGGAAAATTAATTCTTTAAGACAAATATCCAATGGGAGTAAATTCTTCGATGTTTTCAGAATACCACATAATTTTTTCGAAATTTCTCATTAATATTTAACACTTTAAAAAAATTATTTAATGTGACGTACTAGCTTTTGACTCCGCACGCACATCCCGATAATTACGCAGGGGTACCTACTTTCAGCGTGAAATTAAAATTATTAATAATGAAGATAGAGATCCGGGAGTTAGGAGTTTTTTATCGGAAATCTCCTCCTTTTCAAGAAACGTTTTTTTAATTTCTTAAATGTTAATAGTTCATGAGATATTGACGAAACACAAAATGCATTTTTTTTTCATCTTAATTTGTTTACATATAACTTTTGCAATTTTCTATGTACTAATAAAAGCTTTCGATACATTTTTCTAGGCAAAATTCCGAATCCAATGAGCTATCATACATATTTTTAGGAGCTTTATCTCTATTTTTCACGAATCTCAACTTGTCGGCTAGACTGTAGGTAAGAAATGGGAGTCAAATTTTTTTATGAATGTATTTAATTTGTTTTTGTCTTCGTCCTCAATTTTAAATGTAGTGTATATTTTAAACCCTTCTCCAATGAGATGTAACAATTGTACACATCGTGTGGCTTCATTTTTTTCACTTATCTTACTGGCTAAAAAAAATTTCAAACCTGGCATGTTATAGTCTCCAATTTTCCGCAATATTACCATCCATTGCCATGGGATGAATTCCTTTGTTCTCGGATATTGCAATTTTTAATGTGTCTAAAATGCTTTGAAAATATTACTAATCACCAAAATTATGCTTGACTTCGCAACGCCTGTATTGTGTTATTTTGTTGTTTATTAATTTATTGTTTCTAGTAAAGTAATCAAGTTGAATCTGGATTTTAGCTTTTTTATTTTTAATACATGCTCTCGCAGATCATTCCTGTATTTCCTGTCAACTGGCAACCATAGATTTAAAATCTGGCAACTGGCCCTGTCCGTTGTCAAGTGCCAATATGGCAGTGTCTAACGTCCTGACATATAGATATTAAAACGATCAAATAAAAATAAAAAATCCATCAATAACTGAAGCAAACAGTATATTTTAAAATTGTACACTATGTTTACACTTCAACCTGTTTGAAATAAGTTAGGTAAATCAATTAAAGAATCAACACAATGTTTTTCTGGGTATGAAACTATAGAAAGTAATATTTGGATGTCTCTTACCTATTCGATCAATCAAATTAAAGCTGACTATCTTTAGTTAACAGACATCATAGTGAATAGTGAACCATCGCCTTAATAGATATTTTAGTTCAGTATTGTTATGTGGGCGATGTCGGATTTACCTTGATTGGATATTCGAATAAGGTACATACCTTTCAAACTTAGTTGATTGGTGTAGAAACAGGCAGAATTGAATTTAAGGGGTCGGAGCAGGCCAGCGTTGGTCTAGAGAAAAGGAAATCTTCGCATTACCCTCAAATTGTTTCAAGTACTAATATAATATAATGTAAATAGGTTTCTTCACGAAGCGGCACTACACATACTAACTTTTCAGATATACAAGTGATAAAAAATAACTTATTATTCATTATTGTTTAGCAACCTTAGGCTTCCCTAAAAGAATATCATTTGGCGTTGTGTCTTAACTTTTCAACAATAACAATGAATGTTGTTTTTATAGCCCGAGAGAATTTATTGAATGTATAGGACATATAAGACTTCTGTCATGGCTACTCTTAGGATCATTAACACATACAGCATTACAAGGTAACAATAACTGTCAGATATCAAGTCAACCGATTCCACAAGAAGCGTCTTGTCAAATAGCTGACCATATTCAAATAATAATGGCAGGTTTCGCCGAACAACCAAAAGCGTCGATCTTGCATATGTCATCTTTATTCCATACATTTATTTTGTGTCAGGTAAATATTGTTATGAATACATATGCCTACTATAATTCTAATACCGATATATTTTTAGCTCTGGACTATCTATTTAGAACAAGGTTTGAGTAATAATGTACCAATAACAGAAGCATATAATGTAACAATGAACATTCTTTTTGATTTTTGGGGGAAAGTAACGCCATGTATATTACAGTTAATTCAACAATCTAAAATGCTATCTGAAATAGTTAGTCTACATTTCCTCAGTATGTTAGAAGCACTTTTGGAATGTCAGTCTACATTTGTAGGGAAGTTATTGCCGCTTTGGACTCCTGTACTCTGCTCAAACCAGTTACAGGTGCGTAAATATAAATAAGTATCACTATGTATTTCACACATTTTTAAAAAACTTTTCTGTCTCTTAGACGAAACTCCAGTTTTATCGAGATAATACGGCCTTTTTTGTAATAGCTACACACACACACCTTGTTAACATATTATTTGTACCAAAATAACAACAAATTGGTGTATTTCCAGTTACCAGGTCATTTACAAGTGAGACTTCAAAATTGCCGCAACTTTCCACCAACAGAAATTCAAGAAGCTGTACCAGAGAAGCTCAAAATAGCAAATTTACATAATCCAATGCTACTGAAATGGCTGCAGAGGTTACAATTCAAAATGGGACAAATTGAACTACAATCATCGACAGCAACACAGTTCTATTCATTGTAAATAAACAATGTATTTGTAAAGTATTATATTTTATTTAAACATCAGAGTTGTAATAAAAAAAACGTAAAAATATTAACAATACAATATACTTTTAATTTGATGGATCACGTTAGTGTATCTCTTTTTTTAATGCATCCATTATTTTTCTGGAATCTGCTGATCCTAGTGGATGTAACTGAAAATTAAATATGTAAAAATTAATAAGATTGGAATTGCAATCTGAACGTTTTCACACTCCTACTGTAAACATGATGGAAACGTCGATAGTCTTTGTTTTCAATTGAAAGGAAATTACAACACTTGTGTAGTAAGTACAAGACAGTAATTAAGTTGCCATCCATAAGGGCAACACTCTAAACCTGCTGAGTAAACTTCTAATTGCAAAGTTCAAGTGGTAGTTGTAACACTATGAAAATAATTTCAAAAGATAATGAGGAAGTTCCATGTTTTTTTATTATTTACTATTTAAATAGATTGCAATTTACTGATTATAACAGCGTTTACAAAATTAAAATCGGTTTTAAAATAACGGAGCAATATTTATCACAAATATTTCTTTGTTTAATATATTGTGACTAAAATAAATGTCCATCGAGATGTGCATGTATAACTACATTGATTGAAAGCCAGATGATATAAATATGTATGTTGACGTTTATACTTTTAAAATTACATGAATAATGAATATGTCGTTGTTGATTTTTTTCTGGTTTCTATGTTATCTCGCCAGACAACAAACCATTTGTTATTACCTTGCTTTTTTCCGCAGTCCTAGGTTTGATCCACAATTGAAAACGCACCGACAAATCTGATACTCAAACGCCTCGTCTGAAGGATGCTTGTCAGTTATAATGAACTGTCATCTACGTCGTTTTCCATTTGAAAACGTTTGCGGGATTTATACAAACGAACACAACTAATATGTCAGTTTTAATGTTTCTTATAATGTGTGTTCACCACAAAATTTTAGATTGAAATTTGCACTAAGCTCCACATCCTTAAAAACCAGCAGCATTTCATGACGTCAGCTGCCGGACGCTCGCTCCCGTGCTTCATAGTGCTAATTCACCGCAGTATTTTTCGATTAGACGCTTGCTTGCGTAAGTGCTGTAGCTGTATAGTCTTTTGGGGGTGTTTATTTTGGCACAATAATTGCTCTAATTCAACGGTGCCTCTAGGGCATAGATAAAGCAGCTGTACAATCTTCACATTGTACAGAAATTGTGGTTTCCTCAGTTTCATCATATCTTAATAGACTTTGGTGTAAGGTTTTTTGGTCATATTATGTTCGTGTATAATTCTGCCTTTCACTATACAAATATTTCCTTCTCTTTTTACTTGTACGTATCCTACCGCATTGTTACCCTCATTTGCTCTGGCAGATATATAAGTAGTAATAATAAAATATTTCACAAACAAATTTCATCACTAGTAATTTTTTTGACAAACTTATGGACACTTGACAAACAATACGTACCTAATACTATAATCGGTTGCGTATGGGACAGACATCACTGTTTTGTAAAAAATATAAGCCACCTACAACTATTTGAGTCAAAATTTGGTACTGAAAACGTTAGGTACAAAAATACCGCTGCCAATGGAGTCAATACACTCGTCACTGTCAGTAATTAAATATTATATATTTTCGCCTTACCCTTTCCTGAGCGGTGGAAGGGGAGATTTTTTGAAAAATAACGTAATTTTCACTTCGTCGTCTCCAAAAATATGGGAGGGTTGAAAGGGGATGAATGAAATTTATTTGAATACCTGAAAAATATTGACCGAAATATACCTCGATAAATGTGAATAAATCAAAGAGAAATGCGTGGAAATATCACTTGAACCCCCTTTTCACCCCCTCCCCCTAAACCGATTTTAATCAGAAACAATAGGGACCTTGCACTTCAGGCCAGCAATAACTGTATTAAATTTCAACTGGATACGTTGCGTGGTTCGGGAGATATCACAGGATTTTTTTTTCGACTTTCTGTATACTGTCTGCACTAATAATTTGGGCACTAACAAAGTCCGGATTCGCTCAAATAAAGTTTATTAACATGAATGAGTATATTTTGGGCAAATTGTCACTTCGGGCTTGCTGAAATCCTGAATCAGCCATGCTCGTAACCCTGCACGAAGGTTCCACCAAACTATAACCAAATATAATGCAAGCGTGCTACCAGCTACACCAGCTACACAGATATTTAATGTAGGTGCCCACACAAACAAAAATAAAGACCATACCAGGCTGCAGCATATGGTAACAATTTTTAATCAAATGTGAAATGACTGGATCAAGATGATTCAATACACGTTGCAATACAATTCTCTCTGCTCAGACACAAGCGTCCGGCAGATGACGTGACGACAAGGACACACCCATTTATAGCCGGTCGGCGCCGCGCACGTATTGGAATAATTTATTACGCACTTATAATAATTATTATTGTTTTAAAATTATTCGCTTTGGCCTTCACTTTATATTGACTACGTTTTAACAGGTTTTCAAAGATAATTAATATATGTACAACTGCCTCATTCCTATCGCATATCCTGTCAAGACTATTTTAGCTAAAATATTTTTTATTCAATTCTTCTCATATTTATTACTAGTATTTTATTTTTTAGAACTAATCGACAGTAAAGAGTAAAAAACAAAAGTGTGATAGTAATAGTACTTGGTAGACTGGGGTAAATTTTAATTACTTATTTCTCGATTGTAGGCTACAATAGGTTTGAAGCCAAACCCACTCAACCGTTTGTGAATAACAAGGAGTTAATTGAAAAATATAAATGTTTTTCATATAATAAAAAATCTATTGTTTGGGATGTTTTAAGTTAAAGATTGGAAAAGTAGGCCATGGTGATTAAAATATAATTCATGCATTTGTTGAGCCAAAATACCAAAAATGGGAATTTAGAAATTTGACTTGTTTAAAAAAATTACATTTCAAATTTCTAGAGCAAATACTACAACAAATTAAATAAGTATCTTAACTAAGCTTGGTTTAATAAGTTAGATTCTGTTAAGAATGACTCTAAGTGATAATTATTAAGGAATATTGTTTCAATGATGAATTACAATGTTACATAGCAGTTAAACAAAATTTGGTAATATTTGAGACAGAGAATATTCAGAAAATAGGGCAACAAATAACCATGTTGTTCATATATCTATTATGATTCCTTTCATATCTACTTTACAACAATTCCAAAACATAATATTTAGTAATACAACCTTTTTACTAGCATTACATTTTAACGACGTTCCCACGTTCTTAGAAAATTTAAATACGCATACTTAAAAGTGTCCTCTAAATGAAGAATTTACGGCACTAAATTTGGAGAAATTGACTGTTAAAAATTGTATATATAACACGTGAACCCTATTCTGGCCGACATTGAAGCCATCGGTTTATTAGATAACAGCAGCAATTTTCTTAAAAGTGTTAAAAAACTGAAAATCATTAATTGAAAATATAACAATTATATATCAATAAAAAAAGTAATTCAAGCAGTATTCGTTTAATTAAAAAATATGTGTCAATAAAAAAGTCGATCTTTGTACCAAATTAAATATGTATTAATTAGTATTTAATCATAACAAAAACAAGAAACGTCATAATATAAATTTGAAAAATATAGTCAGTAGTCCAATTTCGTTAAACGTTTTTATTTTTTAAACTGTTTATCATTGGCAAGTTTGGAAAAATAATGGAAAGAGCTCAGTGAATAACAACCTTTTTCGTTTATAGTTATTGTTATTTATATTGAGATAGGCTTTTAATAAGTTGGGCACGAATCACTCTTGGGATCGTATTAAAGCTGCTTAAAAGCATTCAAAATTTGTAAATTAGTTTATGCGAAAACAAGAAATTACCTTATGGAGAAAATAAGCAACATCAAGCTTTATCTGTTCTCGAATTTTTCTTTCATCTGATCCAGAATCGAGTTGAGGGGAAGTTTCCTCTGTCGTTAGATTTCGACTTTTTAGTCTTCTCAAAGATTCTTCAGTCTTGCAAACAGATCTTAACACACCTTGCACTAACTCCAAATACCTATAAATAATACATTAACTCTATGATATTATATATTTCCTCAAATATCATTCTCCCTATTTTAAATACTCATTAAATGAAGCCAAATGGTATGCAGACTGCAATTGACTTGTTAAATAGGTCTTGGTCTAATGAAATTATAAAATAGTATAAAAATATACAGTGCTAGGAATATTCTTTGGCAACATAGGGTTTTAAGCGACAATGGGTTAGAAACAAGTATATTCAGTGCATCACCTATTTTCTTTAACAAGGTTGTTCGAATTTGATTGAATTACCAAATTCTCCTGTGATTTTATTTTCAACTTCCCCTGTATAATACAATTCGAATATTCTGGTCAAACCATATAACTAAATATATCCTTCTTCTCAACATTTAATATTTCCTTACATCAACAAAAAATTCATTTTAACTTTACTACCACATAAGAAATACAGATAAATATCGTTCTCTGAAATTCCAATGAATATTTCAAAGTACCCGACACCTTATCGCTTCATAAAAACTCTCTTCCAAACTCTGTTATCTGTATCTACGAAACCTTTTCAGGCCACAAAAAATCACCCTAACTGCAAATTTTCACTCGCTGTATCTGACCGTTACGTTTCAAATTCTTTTATCCCATTGGCCAGATCCTAATATTTTGCTCCTACCTCGCAACTACGTTAACTGTCATATAAATACGAATACAACCTCAATTTTAGTCACTTCCCAGTCGTCACTCGTAAACTTCTCTGTCAACGTTTATACAAACTTCCCAGCCGGCATTCATGCACTTCTAATTCATCCTTCATTCTCACTCTTCATCATTTAACCGTCGTACATAATGGTACTCAAGTTATAAGAGCACCCGGCGTTTTGTCCCGGTAAAAAACATGTGTATTTAATCTTTAATCATTCATTACTCCCTCAAATTATGTGCTAAATAATCACAGTGTAACGCGTATGATCAAGTGAGTTTCTTAATTGTCTACGCAAAATAAAAAGTTATAAATTCCTGCAATATATCAAAATGAACGTGATATAAGTGTTTAATTTCTTCATCCATTTCATCATACATCCTACACCATAGTGAATACAATAAATTGGTCCTTCGAGAACATCAGCTAACAATAAAGAACTTTCCATTCCATCTATTAGCCCACGTAAAAAAAGGGTTAATTACACCAAAGGTATCATAACATGCCAAAGAAATATCGTTGCACAATATGATAAATTGTTTTACAAAAATCACTCCAATCATTAAAAAGATTCTAAAAATAGGTTGAAAATTTTTGATGGTTATTATATGAAAAACAATAATTCGACGATATTGACATTGAATAGGCTACTTTTTAAAATAATTTATTATTGCAACTCAATAATTAAATACTGTACATATTCTATAGTTATGAGTGTAAACCACATGTAATTCCTACGCTCCTGAAAAAACGATTTCGTCTAGATCCGTAATTATTCTATTTTTATCTATCCCCTCTCTCATTTTCAATCTACACATTGAAAGTATAAGTGCCCATACAACCTTTTTAATAATAACGTAAATCATTCCTCATTTAATTCTATCGTAAAACAATAATCGCCTCGGGAAAATGTAAGAGGCAAGTTATATGAAGACATCCTGTATGTGTAAGAGTAATTTGAAGCCGTCCTGTTGACGTGAATAAGGATTGCTGTTGTCAGCAGTGAGTTTACTTGGTATGGTTCGCATCGGTTTTTGTCATTCTAATCCTGTTACTTTTATTATAAACATATTCAATCAAAGTTAGTAAAGTTTTGTATTTTTGTCAAATAAAAGTTTTTAAAAAATACCTTTGTGTATAAAAACATTTAACTGGCGCAGTCAGTAGGATTCATCGCAGTATTTTCGTGAAAAGCCACGGCATCGAGACCGATTTTCCGAATTTCACGTGAGTGTCAACTCTTTGGCGTTGGAACCTACCATTTCCAAGTGTAGCAGAATTGGAATCACTGGAGAAAAACTTTGGGTAAGTACCAAGTACTCCTTTTATCATAATTCCTCTTTTCTTTATTCACTAAGTTGAAATTAGCAAAGGGAATATCGAAGCAAATATTATTTTAAGAATTGATATTTTGATTTTTCTATGAGTGAAGCTCAATTTGATATAGATAGTTTGATTTCTGATTTTAATAGAATAATAACTGTGAGAGAAATGGAAGGTAATGCAAACCCAATAAATGTTTCAATGTTGAAATTATATATTGATATGATTCCTCCATATAATGGAGATGAGAGTAATTTAGTTAAGTTTATAAGTAGTTGTGATTTTGTAGTAAACGCATATGTAAGTGTTAATGACCAAACGATTCAGAATTATATAATTAAGGTTATTCAATTAAAACTAGTTGATAAGGCTAATATTTTGGTCGGCTCAAGAACCGAATTAAATACTTGGCCCTTGTTAAAAGCTGCATTGCAACAATGTTTCGGAGATAGACGATCATTAGAATGTCTTGAACAAGATCTTATAATGGCTCGTCCATTAAGAAATGAACATCCAATTGATTTTGCCAAACGTTTACAAGTTTTAAGAAGTCATCTCGTTAGTAGAATAAATAATTTTTCTGATATTGAAATGCCTTTACAGACTAAAGATCTGTACCGTAGACAATATGACCAAATGACGTTAAGAACTCTTTTAAGAAATTTATCGGGTAGTTTACAGACAATAATTAGACTTAAAAATCCTAGAAATATTGAAGAAGCTCTCGCGTATATAATAGAGGAAGAAAATTTCTCGTATTCTCAAAATAATTTTAAATATTTTGATAATAAATCTAATACTTTTAATAAACCTAAATCTCAAATAACTTATTTCAATAATCCTTCTTATCGAAATAATTCTAATGCACAGCATATTCAACCTTCTTTCCCAAATCACGGAAATACTCCCAGTACTTCCACACCGAGAAATTTCAATTCATCTAATCAAAATTCTCAAGGAAATTCATTCCCAAGTCAACCAATTCCCATACAATCACGTCCTGTCAATAGACACTATCCGTCTAATCGTCAAGTTTTTGGACCACCCAAAAACGTTTTTGCTCCCACGGGTCGAAATCCCTCTGGAACCCCAGAACCAATGTCAATTAATACGAGAAATACTTTCGCACCTAGACAAAATAATCAGTTTCGACAGCAAATGTCAACTATTCCCCAAAATACCTTTAAACCAAGACAAAATCAACCCAATTATATAGCTGAAGAGCTATTTCAAGTAGATAACATAACCTTAGAAAACCCTTCCGACAATTATTTCGAAGAAACCATCGCACAAACTAATATTAACGAGGAAATAAATCCGTTACCTAGTAACTCAAATCGTACAAACAATAATGATGGAAATTTTTGGACAGAGAGCCTCTTAGGTCCTCCGATATAAACGAAATATTTTCTAATTCATATTCTACAGATTTACCGTATATAACTATAAAAAATCCACCGATTAAATTATTAATAGATACAGGAAGCATGTCTAGTATGTTGAGTCCGGATATTGTGGAAAAATATTTCCCAAATTCTATGTATAAAGACCCCACTTTAATAATTTCAGCAGTAGGTAAAACAAAAACCGAATTTAAAGCAAATATCCCAGCCTTCGCCGAATTTAATTCTAAAATTAAACATAATTTTATAGTATATAAATTTCATAATCATTTTGATGGTTTATTAGGGTTAAATGAGCTACGTGCTTTGCAATTTTCAGTAGATTTTAGTAAAAATGTATTAAGAAATAAAAATATAGAAATTCCACTTTTATATAAAGTAGATAGGAAACAGTTCACTATCTCTGTCGATGCAAACGAAGTAGTCGGATTACAAGTACCGGTTAGTCATTCAGATGGCGAGGTAATTGTACCCGAAAGGAAATATGAGGATTTATATTTTCCAGAAACGTTGACAGTCTCAAAAGACGGTTTTGCAAAAACAGAAATAGTTAACAATACAGATAAAAGGGTTACGATTACATTAACACAGCCGATCGAGGTTATTCCTTTTACAGAGTGGCACAAAAATAATTTTGAATTTTATCATTTAGAAAATATTATCCCAGATAGTAGTAATATAAATTTAGGTGATGATATTCATAATTTACTTAGAGTAGAACATTTAAATTCAGAAGAAAAAACAGCTGTTTATAAATTATGTGAAGAGTTCAGCGACATATTTTACAGAGATAATGAAAAATTGAGTTTTACTAATCAAGTGAAACATGAGATAAAAACAACTGACGAGATCCCGGTTTATACTAAATCATACAGGTACCCCTACGTATACAAGGATGAAGTCCAAAGGCAAATTTACAAGATGCTAGATGATGGCATTATTCGACATAGCCAAAGTCCGTGGAGTAGTCCAATATGAGTTATTCCAAAGAAGGAAGATTCCAGTGGGAAGAAAAAGTTTAGAATAGTTGTAGACTATAGAAAGGTGAATGAGAAGACTATACAAGATCGCTACCCTATACCTAACATAAATACTATTTTGGACGCACTGGGAAAGTGCCAATATTTCACTACTTTGGATCTGGCGTCAGGATTCCATCAAATCGAAATGGACCCTAAGTCAATACCAAAGACAGCATTTTCCGTCGAACACGGTCATTATGAATATACTCGTATGCCAATGGGATTGAAAAATGCACCGGCAACGTTTCAAAGAGTTATGGATAATGTTTTGAAAAATATTCAAGGTAAAATTTGTCTTGTGTACATGGACGACATAATTATCTTTAGCTCCTCTTTAGAGCAACACATTCAAAATCTAAAAGTAGTTTTTAAACGTTTACGGGACATGAAATTGAAAATACAATTAGACAAAAGTGAATTTTTTCGAAAAGAGGTAGAGTTCTTGGGGCATGTAGTCACCCCTGACGGCGTAAAACCGAATCCGAAGAAGATTCAAGCTATCAAGGAATTTCCACTTCCGAAGTCTCCCAAGGAAATCAAATCATTTTTAGGATTAGTCGGTTATTATCGAAAATTTATTAAAGATTTTGCGAAATTAACAAAACCTCTGACAAGATGTTTGAAAAAGGGTGTTAAAATCGAACATACACCCGAATTCTTGAACGCCTTTGAAATGTGTAAGAATGTATTGACTAATTCCCCTATATTGCAATACCCAGATTTTTCGAGGCCATTCAATGTAACAACGGACGCCTCTAACTTTGCAATAGGAGCCGTATTAAGTCAAGGTAAAATAGGCAATGATTTGCCCATTGCCTATGCTTCTAGAACCCTTAACGCTGCTGAAATAAACTATAGTACTATTGAAAAAGAATTACTGGCTATTATATTTGCATTAAAAACATTTAGATGTTATTTATTTGGGAGGAAAATTAATATAATATCTGATCACAAACCTCTCAAATATCTATTTAATATGAAAGAGCCAAACTCTAAATTTGTAAGATGGCGTTTATTAATTTCTGAATTCGATTACGAAATTCATTATAAGCCAGGTACATTAAATAAAAACGCAGATGCTCTAAGTAGAGTAGAAATTAACGCAATAACTGAAGATGAGGATCATCAACAACTGTATGACGAAATTGACTCCCTAATTGGTGAACCAAGTGATATCAACCAGATAACCGAAGACTTTCTTCAGAATCTCATTGAACCCGCTGAAGACACCTTAGAAAATCAACTGGACAACATAATCAATACAACTAATGTTAACGATATAAATCAAGAAGAAATACTAGAAATTATAGGCACTACAGATGAACCACAAGTTCCTCAACAAGAAGAAGACGATGAGACCGTCCATACAGCCGCCGAAAATCCGACCTTGGAAATCCCATTTACAGAAAATGTGACAAATTCATACAATAGGCAAATAATAATAGTACAAGGTAAAAGTAAACATTTTTTCATTAAAAATAGCAAACATTTCATTAATAAATCTCGTATAATGGCCTATCTAACTGATAATGTAGGTGATCTTAAAAATCAAATTATGAATCTTTTTAAGACTTACGTAGAACCGAAAAAATTATACTGTATTCATGTAAAAAGTTCAACAATAACAGATTTAGTATCTCTTATTATAACTACATTACAAAATACGTTCAAAAATCAAAGTTATAATTTAGTTATATCTAGAACGTTTGTGACAGATGTTGAAAATGTAGAAGATCGTGAAATGAATATCAAATATCAGCATGAATATAAAACATGTCACAGAGGTATTAATGAAACTCAAAACGCTTTAAGAAATAAATACTACTGGCCCGACATGAACGCTGATGTAATTAAGTATATAAATCTTTGTGAGATATGTAATCAAGCGAAATATGATCGGCATCCTCCACAAGTGAAATTCTCATTGACAGTCACTCCAACAAAACCATTCGAAACAATCCACGTGTATATATTTCAAATTTTAAGCACGAAATTTTTAACAATTTTGGACTCTTTTTCAAAATACGGACAAGCTTATATAATAGAATCAAGCTTAAATTCTGTTAGCGTTATAGAATGTTTAAGTATCTTCATATCGCACTTTGGTATACCGTATTCTATAGTTAGTGATAGTGGAACAGAATTTAGAAGTGAATTAGTTAAGGAATTCTGTAAATTACACAAAATTAGAATACATTTCACGACACCTCAAAACTCAAATAGTAACAGTCCGGTAGAAAGGTTCCATTCATCTATTTTAGAAAATTGTAGAGTTTTAAAGTTAAAACATCCCAGAATGAATATAAAACAAATTATGCAATTCGCCGTTATTGGCTACAATTCATCTATTCACTCTGTAACCAAAAACAGACCATATGATGTTATCTTAGGGGACACAAAAGCATTAGATCCCTTAGATCTTACGGACGAACGCATTGTTAATGATTATGTTAATGATAGAAAACTTAGGTTAGAAACTCTTTATAAAAATATATATGATGATACAGTGAAACAAAAAGAAAAGATAATCAGTAAACGTAACTTAACCCGAGAAGACCCTAAGCAATATGTTGAAGGTCAGGAAATATTTATAAGAAATAGGGAAGCTTTAAGAAATAAATCAAAACCAAAATTTTTGAAGAGAACGGTAAAACTAGATATGAACAAGAAAATATTAACAACAAAAAACCGTACAATCCATAAATCAAAAGTTAAAAATCCACTTACTAACATTCGACTTTCTTTGCAGAATGACGAAAACACGGGGGACAATCTTCCTAACCCTGATCACAACCCTAGTGTCTATAGCTCAAAGTAATGACGTCGAAATACAAGTGCTTGACACTCCTTTATTACCTTTAGAATTAGGCAAAACAAAATTAATTGGAACAAAGCATACCTTTTTACATTTTATTGAAACAGATTTATTAGTTGAGCAGTTGAAAAATGTTGAAAATTTACATAGTAGATTAGAAAGTTATTTAAACTCTTCATCACTCAAAGATATAGATCTTATACAAAGTCTGTTCGAACATACGAAATATTTACTAAATGCAACTAGAATAAAATTAAGTAACCTTGTATATAAGGATGTTAAATAAATAAATAACAGAAGTAAACGAGAATTGTTTAATGGTATTGGAACTATAAGTAAATGGCTTTTTGGAACTTTAGATCATGATGACGAAATCAAAATATAATTCTGAAATAAAGCAATTAATTCAAAACCAAAACTCGATTTCGCACGAGTTGAAACTACAGTCTTCCCTCAATACTCGTCTTATTGATCACTACAACAAGACAATCACTAGTTTATATAAAAATCAATTATTACTCCAGTCTCAAGTCAATGAAATCTACAACAAATATCAAGACATAGCCCGTCAGGTATTTGTATATTTTAGATTGCCCAATGCTCTAAATCAAATAATTCTGAATTGCCAAAATTTGATAAATTTCATAGATAACTTAGAAAATTCAATTATATTTGCTCATTTAGGAAGTTTACATACCTCCATTATTTCTCTGAACCATTTATCTGAATTGATCAATCGTGTTTCAATAATATATGGTGAATCGAAAATCGTCAAATTTAAAAATCCATACAATTATTACCAATTGGCCGGAGTTCAAGTCAAAGTTCAAGATTCTAGAATAATAATTGCTATCCATATACCCATTCTAATAGATAGTGATTTTCTAACCTATCACATTATCCCTTTACCATATAAAAATTCAATAATTGTTCCACGCAACCCCCTCCTTGTGCTTGGTACAAACTCACATCAATATGAAGAAAAATTGTGTCCATCTATTGAAAGTATCTTCTTTTGCCGACAACATGAAGAAACCATCAACGATACTTGCGTAATTCCTTTGATCCGAGCCGAAATACCAACCTGCAGATTTGAAGCAGCAGCTTTGAAACACCCTGTAGTCGAACAAATCAATAGCAAATTTTTGTTATTATTGCCAACTGAAAATCCTATGAAAGCCGAAATTAACTGCGATAAGAATAGAATAGCTATAATCAAGAGTAACACTCTCATTAAATTAGTACAAGGATGTAGTGTAAAAATTGGGAAGTCTTTATATGAAAATACAGAAGAAAAGACGAATGGGAACCCTCTTTTATTACCAAAATTAAGTTTAACTCCCGAATTTGAAGTAACCACAAATCGACATCCACCTTTACAACTAGAATCAGTAGATCTCAAATCCATAAAAGACATTCGAAAGGAAGCAGATTCATACGAAATTTTAGAGAAACAAAAAGTGCACCCCGCAATTTGGAATATGCCTAGTCTAACATTGCTATTTGTAGGTTTAATTATTATCTATATTTGGTATAGAAGAAGAGGCCAAGAAGATGTTAGCCAGCCACTACAAGAGGACCAGAAACCCGAAAACAACCCCCCATCGGTATTGTTTTCGCCTAAGGAGGGAGGAGTTATATGAAGACATCCTGTATGTGTAAGAGTAATTTGAAGCCGTCCTGTTGACGTGAATAAGGATTGCTGTTGTCAGCAGTGAGTTTACTTGGTATGGTTCGCATCGGTTTTTGTCATTCTAATCCTGTTACTTTTATTATAAACATATTCAATCAAAGTTAGTAAAGTTTTGTATTTTTGTAAAATAAAAGTTTTTAAAAAATACCTTTGTGTATAAAAACATTTAACTGGCACGTGGCATTACCATTGTGTTAGAGAGAGATATGGTGAGATGACAATCTAAAGTCAGCGTAGATTATTACAGTTAAAATAAGGATACTACAATATGCGAATACGAATCGCGCGTATTAGAAAGAAACAAATAAATTCGGTGCATTTCTATTTTTCTCTAACAAGATATCATAACCTAGCAAACGTGGAAATAGCATATACGAATACGAAACGCGAGTGCACCTCTCGTGGGCGGTACTTCTGACTAGTTATAGTTCCAGTGTTGCCACTTGTAACATAATTATGAAATTGTAACATAATTTTTCTATAAAACTGAGTTAAGCGATAACGTGTAACATAATCAATAATAGTAACATATTTTTTCAATCTAGGAATATAAATTTTTTCAACTTCATTGCAGGTTTTCGTCTTATTGCACCAAACCAATTTAATAAACAAATTAAAATTGTTTTATTTTATTAATGCTGACCCCTCTTGGCAATTAAAAACAAAGCTAAATGACAATAAAAGTCAAAGCACCATCTTTGCAAATATTACCGTATCAAAAAATGCAGAAAACAACATGGTCCACCTATAGATTCAGTATGAAATTTTATACAAAATGGTGAAATTTCCAAATTTCTAGTACCATAATTTTCCAAAATATAGAGTCTCAAAGATGACCGTTATTTTATTTCCGAATTTTAAATATCTCCCTTTGACACCCTGTACCTCAGAAAGGTCAACCGTTAGGTTAATCCTGTTTTTTTTCTTATAAATTAATCCTTTGAGTATACTCTCTTAAAATTTGAATTCAAATTTTCCATTATTATAGTCAGTATGATTTTTTGAATGAAGTTATGTGTTTTTTTGCAATTCTATCCTTCTACGGGAGTCTCAAAGAGACTGTTATTTTATTTTCGAATTTTAAATATCTCTCCTTTGACACCCTGTATCTCAGAAATTTCAACCGTTAGGTTAATCCTGCTTTTTTCTAATAAAATAATCCTTTGAGTATACCACTACCAACTTATGGAAAATTCCCGATTTTTTGTATATGCACGATTTGCACCATTTTTAGTAGAAATATTTCCATAAATCTTGTTTAAACTTCCTCCCTAATCCATTTAATGACCTATCTCTCTTATTTTCGAAGTTACACGGACATCCATTACAAAGATGAAAATATTTATATTCATTTTGATATCGAATAATTTTAGTCTATAGATTTAAGTTTTTGTGTTATTTTTTGGTTGTTCGGCTTTTTTTGTATGTGATTAAAAATAAAATAAGCATAACATGTTTTTTTATCACAAAAATGATTAAAAAACATTATTCTCAAGAAAAATCGATAATTTTTGCATCACTGTATAGTTCCGACGTTTAACTGTACGTCACGTTTGTTTCCGAATAAGTAACGATCTTTGTAAATCTTATAAAAAAGTGCAAATTGTAAAATGGTATTACCAAGGTAATTCATATAGAGAAATAGTAGAAAATTTCTTTATTGTAAAATTCGAAAATACCCAACCAATTAGCAAGAATCAAGTGAGAACGGTTATAAAAATTTTTGAAGAACATGGATGTTTCACTCCTACAAAACATGGACCGGATACACAAAATCGTCAAATCTAACGCGAAAAAAAAGAGATATTTTAATCTGTGCAAGTGTGGAAAATAATCATCTACAGTCGTTCAATCACTTAGCCAGGAATTTTGATGTTTATCCGAAAACGATTCGAACTGTATTAAAAAAATGGCTATCGTAGTTTTAAACTGAAAAAGACCCATGAAATATTTCCAGTCGATCAATTTCGTACCTACCTACAATAGTAGAACTCAATATCCCAAAAAGTTAAATGTTTGTGCTGGAATATTAAGTAATTATTTAAGTGGACCTTAAATCAAATTACTCCTGTCCTCATACAATTAGGTGTCAACTTCAATGATATTTGGTACCAACATGACGGTTGTGTATCGCATCATTATCGATTAGCAATAATTTTTTTTAATACACAATTTCCCAATCGGATAATCACCAAGAATGGTAACATTAGATGGCCTTCTAGATCTCCAGATTTGGCACTCAGTGATTTCTCTTTCTGGTGTTATGTGAAATAGAGTTTATGGATTCCAGAAGAACAGGGCCAGTTCTCTGAATGAACTTAGGGAACAAATTCCACAAGCCTGTATGGAGATAACACCTCACTCACCCATGTTCGTCAAGAATTTTATAACCGGCTCGGTTACTGTTTAGCTCAAAACGGGGGTTTATTCGAACATCTGATTTAAATTTATTGAAGAATTAAGAAGTTTTTTTTTATTTCTTAATTTATTACCTATGAGAATAATACTTTTATTTAAAAATAATAGGTATTTTCATTAGAATTCAATTTTATGTTTATTATTGAAAGCGTTTTTAATTTGTGCTGTGTGTATTTACACAAAGAATTCGTTTCTCATTTGAAAACAAACGTAATAACCGTGCAATTTTTTTATTGATACAAAAAAGCAATACAAGCGTTTGGTCGACATATTTCTACGTTGCCAAATCTCAAAAAAGTAAAGGTTGACACTTTCAAACTGAAACCTAGAACAATCTCCAGCATTACAATAAAATGTTCAACAAATAGATCGGATTAATTATCTTGATCTGTTACAACCTCTTGAATTATCATAATTAAAAGCTTCTTATAAGTTGTTCTCATGTTAGAACAATGCATTTTACAATTAATATAAATATACCATGAAAGTTGGCAACAGTGTTTCTGTTCGTATGTAGAAACAAATTGTAACACATTGACAACAAGTGGCCTTACAAACACAGTTGACAGTTATCATTGAATCTAGTACGCAGATCATGAATCTAGTACGTTTTTGTGTCGCAATCTGATACCAAAAAAATTGGCTATCAGTTGTTCTAAGTTTTCGCAATTGTTTACAGTTTCTTGCACAGAAGCTCTCTTCATCGCTGTATTAACTGTGCGTTTTGTTTTCGTTGATTGAAAACGTAACTGCTAGTCAATTATCCATTTTAAATATTTATTTTGCAATTCAAAATCATTCTTTTCAATCATTTTGGGACATTTAATCAAACTATTTATCACTGATAAATGATGATGAACTTTACCAATTGTAGAGTCAGCCACTTCATCAAAATTGAAATTTTATGGTTTTGAAAATAGGTATCTCAACCAGAGATGGGTAAAATCGTAAAATGGATGATGAAATTTATTTGAAATGAAAATACAAAATGGATTTCAATAAATTCATGTAAGATACAAGATATAAAATAGTTTTGAAAAATTTATCCAAGATAGAAAATGAAAATAGTATTTCAAAAATTTCAAAATGAAAATGCTTTTTAAATTGAGAAGGTTTTGTTAATAATATTTCAAATATTCATTATTTTGTTTGGTTTGCTCTTAACAGGAACAATTTTCGGAAATTTTCAATGCTTAAATGTCTCCTTTTGGGTCACAATGTCCTTCCACCTAAAGAAAATAATCGTTCCACAGCTGCTGATGAAGGTTTATGGTGTATTGAACTTTACAAATAAACTTTTTATTTCTGGATAACTTTCCAGTATACCATGCAAATGTAAACTATTAAAATTTATCATTGGTGTCATCAGAGTTGGAAGTGTCAGGTTCTTAAAATAAATATTTTGGAATTTCTGTCAAGGTGAATTTAGCCAACGAACGAAGGACAGGTATTGACAGATCGGCTTTGCTGTCTATGATGTCAGGATTTGTCAAATGTTCCAAATCCGGTAGATGATATGAAGTTCGTTCCCAAAGCATTTTGTGTTTTACTTTCTCAAGCAAAATGGAAATGGAAAATATAAGCTATTTAAAATGCAAAATGGTTCTTTAAGATTTATGTAAAATGAAAAACACAAAATGCCATTCAATATTTTAAATACGCATTTTAAATGATTTTATTCTAAATAGTTCCCAACTCTGCTCTCAAAATATCCTTTTGTCATGGTTTTTCTTAGCAATGGTACATGGTTCTTGAGAAAAAGCTGATAGGCATTGGTCAATTGTTATTTCTTTTTCCAAAGAATTACATAGCAAAGCGTTATTTGTTTCTTTCAAATTTGTTTTGACAAAATGATGTGAATATGCTTGCACATGCACCTTGTGATATGAATGCAAACTTCATCGCATCATTTTGTAGAGAGCTTCTGGGCTTGAAACCGTAAACATACAACCGATAGCTTTATTACTTATTTGTAAATCAGTTATGTAGGTTATCTATAAATGATTCATATCATATGCACTGAAGTCGATCTAAAATTATTTTATATATTACGTCTTTTAAGTATATTACTACATAATTTAATGCGCCCGATGTTCAGAGTAACATTTTAAATGTTCCCGCAGCAACGTTGGTACGATCTCGGCGAATTACTCAATCGTCATGTACTTTAGTACGTTCTCCACTTATGCTTGGTTATCATATCCTGTTAGAGAGAAACAGTAATACACTGAATTTATTTGTTTCTTTTAACACACTTGATTCGTATTCCCATATTCTAGTATCCTTATTTTAACTGAAATAATCTACGCTGACTTTAGATTGTCTATTTCACCATGCCTCTCTCTAACACACTGGTAAAACGACATGTGCCTCATACATTTTCCCGTTGACTATGACGCGATTATTGTTTTTCGATAGAATTAAATGAGGAATGATTTATGTTATTTTTAAAAAGGAATATTGAATGGCCACTTATACTTTCAATGTTTAGATAGAAATTGAAGAGAGGGGTACATAAAAATAGAAGAATTGCAGCTCTAGACGAAATAATAAATTATTTCAAATAGTACCCTATTCAATGTCAATATCATTGAATTACTGTTTTTCATATTATAACCATAAAAAGAATTAAACGTTCAAACTATTTTTAGAATCTTTATAATGATTGGGGTGATATTTGAAAAACAATTTAACAGTTTGTTCTCGAAACTTCTTTGGCATGTTATGATAACCTGTTAAAGAAAAATAGGTGATACACTGAATATACTTGTTTCTTCCTAACACATTTTCGCTTATGAACTCTGTATTAAAACCCTATGTTACCAAAAAATATTCCTAGCACTGTATAGGTGCTTAAAAGACAACAGGAAATATATTGTCACCTGATGATCCAGATTTAAATTCCATATATTTTTGGTTCGGTATAAAAATAAGTGCAAATTAAATATCAATATATTGTGTTGTTATTTAGTAGAGGTGAAAGAATATATTAAAAATATGCTATTTATATAAGTATATCAAAATATTATGGATAACAGAAGTGATATATGAGATAAAGGGGAAACCTATAAACAAAAGATTGTGGTTAATTCAAGATGAACAAATGAAATTGGGTAATTTTAGTGGTGCATACAAAAAATAAGTAGCTCCTACCAATATATAAATAGAAATGTGAGCATATTTAATACAACAACCCTAAACTCGAAATTTCCTGTTTACTGTGACAAAGTACTCATGTACCATAATTGTTTGTGTTTACACTAAACAAATTTAGAACTTGATAATATCTGTTGCAAATTGAAAATGAACTTACTGTTTGGTGACTTGTAAAATAATATCATTCAAAATTTCTGTAGACTTATGACTTATAACATTCTGGAATGCACTATGGAATGTGGTAATTGGTTTAACTGCTTCCACCATGTAAGGACTAGCTTCTTTAGGTGTGCTCCTGTTTGTTCTTCTGTACAACCTAGGTATAGCTTCAACATGCTGAAGCTGATTACAAATTTCTTCCACTTTCATTTTAACTAAGCTACTTTTCATGAGGTTCAGAACATTCATTATCGAGTTCAAGTTAGCTTTAACTATCTTGGGAACCAAAGTTGCAACTGAACCATTGAGGATTTTATAAATTGTATTATTGATGTCAGCTGGAGTTTCTATTGCTGGGCACATAAATTTTTCCACAATGCTCAAGTCAATTAAACAATTCATTATAAATTGTTCTGTAGTTTGATTTGTAGTGGAATTACTCTAAAATAAAATGTCAATTATTTTCAATGGAAATATCCATGTTAAAAGCTACAACTATGCTCGCTAAGATACTTGTGAAGAAATTAGTGAGTTTGAAATGTTTGCAAAAGGAATATACCTATCCAGTTCTCGTATAAACCACTTGTAGTATAAAGTTTTTGCTCATTTATCCCATATAACAAAAGCGACTAGTCAAAAGTATATGTAGTATTTAGCATTAAAAGAAATATTTTTATTCGTTCACATTTTACAAAATGGTAATTACTTATGCAATTTATTTGAACATACTATAGACTTTTTTCACCCTACTTGGAGTAAAATGATATTTCATTCCTGATATATTTCCAAGAAGATAGAGAATATTTTATTAATTACTCACTTAAATATAAAAACTCGAATAGTTGCAAAATTGGTTTGGCACACAGGATACACATCTGAAGTTTGCTGCTCATGGAAATACAATATTATAAACTGGGAAGCAGTAAAGGTTAATATGGGTAGAAAATATGTTTAATATACATAAGAAACTGAAATTAAAAGAAAATTTTAAGTAATACTTCCCAACAATTTTACATTTCATAATCAATAGAGTTACCAACAACTATCGATATAGATTCCGAGTGGTTCGTGAAGCGAGTTAAATCCGTTTCGGGTTCAGTGTGAGGTTTTTCTAGTTTATATTTAGAAATTATAGAAGAATACATAATCTTTTTGATCAATTCAAATACTTAAGTCTTGAACAAATGAATACATTGTTATCCCAGATTGGAGATAACGAGTTGATTTAGAATTGGAACATTTCCATATCTATAAACATCCCTTTTTTGTTATATGGTAATTGGTGATAAGAAAGATACAATTAATTATCCACTTACGCCAATTCAAATCGGAAATAGGTAACCAGTATTACAACATATTAATATACTGGATGCTGACATTCTATACTAAACTATCTTTTATTAATTAATATGGTAGAAGCAACTACCTTTGACAACAAGGGTAGTAACAATAAAATTAAAAGTTCTCCTAAAGTAAATCAATCCAGAACAATAACGAATACAGAGGTAGTCTTCCTTTAACTTCCACATCTTATGTAGCTGCTGCAAAATATTCAGCAAAACCTATATTTCCAAAAAAAGAACAGACAATTGTACTTCATTCATCAGAAACCCTAAAACTTATTGACTATGTCAGAGCGGTTGAAGATATTATTGGTCCGAAAAATATATCTATAGCATCACGAATATATAATAACAGAATTTGTATTTACCTAAATAAAACTGAACAGGTTGATAATCCAATTACAAATAGGCCATGTCCATTCATCGGGGCGCCCCATCGTATATTTGCTATTCATCGGGGCGTGATGCACGCATGCTCATATTCGGCTCCGACGAATAGAATCTTTATCTACACATCGGCGCACTCCGAAATATGCGTACATTTAGTATATTTATATTTAAATGGCATATGGCAGTGAATTATTGAGTGATTGTTTTTTAAGGATGGAACATATAGTAGAAACACAATTTAATAGCTACGAAGAGGTAACTGCTTTTGTTAAAAAATTTGAGACTGATAATTTTATTCAAGTTAACCGTGTTCTATTGCAAAAATTAACTACTGACTCAGTACGAGAAAAATGTAAAAATAAAATTGCAACAATTAAAAAGGACCTTGTTTACTACAGTATAACATATATGTGTGTATATGGAGGTAAATACAAATATGCAGGTGACTGTAAACGAAAAACTAGGTAAGTACTAATTCAGCAATTAATATATTGGATGGTCATAGCTACTATTTTAGTTCTACAAAACTTGGCTGTACTATGAAAATTAGATTTAATGTTTCACCTAATGGCCAATGCTTGCAAATTGTGGAAGCAGATTTAGGTCACATCCACGAAATTAGTAGACTTATTTCTTTCTCTTCCCAAACAAAGATGACTTCAAGAATGTGAGAAAAAGGAAACGTTGAAACTACTTAAGTTAAAATGTGAAAAAAAATGTTGAAAAACTACTCAAAATCAACTACAGGAAAAATAGTAATTTTGAAGGACTTATCTAACTTAAAAGCAGTAAGAAGTATAGACAATAACGATTTTGTACATGCTGTAGAATTTCTGAAAAGGGATTCTGATTCTATAGTCGAAATTGTAACTGACGAACAACACATCCTCGAAGGTATATTTTTTCAAGATAAGCATATGGAAAGATCCTATGAGAACTATCCAGAAGTGTTACTTTGTGACGCTACCTATAAATTGAATAACCTAAGAATCCCCCTTTACATATTTCTAATAGTCAATGACAATGGCCATGGAGAAATAGTAGCAACTTTTTTGTTGGCACATGAAAGTGAAAATAATATTCGTCATATGACCAAGATATTTAAGCAATACAATGAAAGGTGGTTAAGTACAATATCCGTTATAACAGACAAAGACTTTAAGGAGAAAAGTGTTCGAACACGAATTTCCAAGTGCGCAGTTGATACTATGTCTATTTCATACCCTGAAAGCATTTAGAATGAATATTACGACAGAAAAAATGAACATAAATTCAACGCAAAGGAATACTTGTTTAAAAATTCTGCAAAAACTAGCTTATTCTAAAAATAAATCAGAGTATGACGAAAATTATAGAGAACTTCTTGACTTAAAATACGAAAAAGTCACAAATTACTACAACAATAACCTATATGATATTAAAGAGGAATGGGTGGAGGGTTTTAAAAAGCAGTATGTAACTTATAATGTAACTACAACGAATCACTTAGAGTCATTAAACAACAAAATTAAACAAGTTGTGAATAAAATGAGTGATATAAAAACATTCTATGAACAATTATTTATTGTGGTAGAAACAGTAAGAGAAGAATTAGAGATAAAAGCAATTCAGATAGCGACGAAAAAAGTAGTTCATCATTATGAAGAAAATTCTCCCGAAAGTAATTATATCAGTTTATTAACACCCTATGCATTTGACTTTGTACTAACAAATATCACTTATTCCAAGAATATAACTGATATAAAACCAAAGTACTGTGGGTAACACAACGAAAACTATCCTCTCGACAAATGAAAAATATAAAAAAAGCATGACAGTGTGTCGGGCACTTGCCAGTTATATCTCTGAATGTGGAACAAATAATTTCAAACGGTGGTTTGAAAAACTTAAACAATTCACATATTTAATTAAGGACAGAAAAGATGTTATCATTGTTGAAATGATCGATGAAGCAAATAACGAATCGTTACCCCTGCTAATGGCAGAGGGAAATAAGGAAGTAAATAGAGACGGTGAGGAAGTTGAAGTTATAACTGGTGGAATTGTTGGAGAACAAGCGAGTATTATATTCAAAGAAAATGCCGAACGGGCTCAAAATACTCGTATGAATAAGAATATTATGGAAAACGAAGTTATTGGAGGACTAAATATCGATCGCAATATGAACTTGCCTCTCACAGAAAATACTCAAGAAGTTCAAACCATGAACGATAACATAATATGTAAAGTTATTAATGAAGAAAAAGTAAATAATGAAAGGCTAAATGTTGAAGACATACATCAAACTTGCCCATTAAGCCAAATACACTACCGAAACCGCAAAATAAAACAAATTGGCAAACCAAAAGGTATCCGCTCTACTTGTGCGATCGGTGTGAAAAAACGATCCAAGAAAAAGTCGACTCATCCTGTATGAACAATAATTATTTAAATGTAACCAGTTTTAAGTTATGTTATGTTTTTGTATTTAATATATTCTTTTCAGTTATTATTAACTAAAAAAATATCTATAATAGTTCTTTTAGGTATTTTATTTCACACGATAGTACCCTTGTTTAAGTTCCCATTCCATCACAACCACCCTGCATTACGCACCGATTAATAGCAACTGTGAATTAGCAGAGACAACACACGAGACGTGTAACTTTAATGGGCAGATTAGTTCGATAGCACAGTTAATAAGTGAAATACATTGTACTTGTTTGTCATATATTCTTTGGAATAAGTTTCTCTTTGTCTGTAAGATGAAAGAATAGAGGGCGCTGATATTGCTACGATGTTGCAATTTTGATTGCAGATTTGTGAAAATTAATTTTTCAGTATTTATGAAAGTGTATTGCTAAAATAACCATAATATGTATGTAAGTCGATGAAAAAAGGAGTTTTCTCAAAAAAATCCATATCCAAAATAGAAAAATGAATCTAAAACGTGACAACTGGCTGAATAACTAAACAACAGAGTACGAAATTGCACAGAGAAGAGGAATATACTTGGCAACAGCACATTAACCTCCATCCATGTAAATGTGTAATGTATGGATTGCCAGTGTTTTGATATTTTGTTTATTACCTTGCGCTTAAGTTTATTCATTATTTTTTAGTTCTAGTTAAATATAGTGTCTGTAAATTCACTTGCTTAGTGAAAAACTAACAATGGGTGCGACCTGCTTAATTTGTGGAAACAATGAACAGGAAGTCCTGAATATCCATTACTTTCCCAAAAATAAAGTCAGGTACGTAAATAAGTACAACTTCAGTAAGAGTCTTTCACAATTAATAAAACTAAAAATACGTTTTGCAATCAAATTGATTGTAGGAATATACAAAATATATCCTAATAGGTATACAAATAACATGAATATAAGAAATCTAGTTTTAAACACTCTAAAACTGCGTATATTCTTTCTGCGGTCAAAATATAAAGGATGAGAAGAAGTTTGTAATAATGTGTATAAATAATGACTAGTTGGTAGAAGCTATGAGTGAAAAATTATACGTTAACATCTATTGTATTAAAAAATACTGTTTTATATATTTTCAGGTGCAAAATCTGGTTTGAAAGTCTTGGCGTTAATTATCCTAACATGGACATGAGGAATTACAGAATATGTAGTAATAATTTTAATAGAAATGATTATAGCAATATCATTACCTGTAAGTTAAAACCACATGCCATACCAACTAAGTTCACTATGATAGAAGCAGGTAGAGATTTGGAAGAGAAACACATAAACATATGTAATTTGATGAAATTGCCAAATTAAAAGCTAACAATTGAGCAATTTTATACTAAATATTTATATTTATAAAATGTAAACAATGGCTAATATGATATGAAGAGAACTTATTCTTTTTTACTAAATATAATAGTCGTTATTTGAAACAGTAGTCTATAACCATCAGATTTAAAATTCAGAAAATTTGCAACCAGTTTATTTAAGGAATTATATATAATTGTTTTGCAATATATATATTATTTAGTATACAAATACTCATACATAAATTTACAAGTATATAAATACAAATGTCATCATAAACAAAACAACATTAAAAAAATACACAGATCATACGCATATTCCAATATAATTTGCATGATCACTATTGAAAAAAAATGTATTTGTAAAACACGTATAAAAAAAAAATACATTATTATAGTAGAATTGTTTGAGAAACATTTGTTTAATTCATAATATACATATTCCACTAAGTAACTAAAACATAAAAATGTTTACATGCTTATTTTGTACAATTTTGCATGCAACAAATTAATAGAAAATGTTCTAATTTCAAGGTCTGCCAAGTAGTAAACTTTTTTGGTTCCTAACAGTTCATTTAAATTCTGTGGCTTTCTTTTATATTTAATGACTATGACTTAAAAAGTTAATATGTTATTTTCAGATGAGAAAGAGGATCAGTTGCAAGTTGACGCAGGTTCCAGTAGAGAGGTATCTGCTGTAACTCCTAAATTGGTTTAAATTTTCCAATAAACTGTTGGGATACATTTATAAACAATATAAAATAACTGTTTTGCTTAAATTTATTATACTGGTGGTCTTACTAAATAATACTTTTAACAAAATTACCTTTTATTAAGATTGTTAAAGATATTGTAGATATAAATTGTAATTAAGGCTTGGATTGTGGTAATACATTTTTTAAGTCTATCTAAAACCCCTTAAAAATGAAAGTTAACGTGAATTTTTTGTCTGCTACTTAATTGATTTTCGAGATTAAAATTAGAAATACACTTCCCGCGGCTTCTGCAGATGATAATAGAAAAATTCTTATGGGTTTGTTGAAAACAGAAAATGCAGACAGAAGTTTCACTTCTATCTATATTACTTCAATAGGTTCCTTTGATTCATAACTGGAATTGAAGCACCCTTAGATACAATTAGAATTAAACTTGATGATTTTTCTGAGGTTAATATTAGAGAAAACTTAGAAAACTAGATTACATCATGTTAATAATCGTATTAAAATGTTGGCAGCCAAACATGCAACTGAAAAACAATTGATTCATTAAGTTAAACATATAAGTTTAATTATTGAATCAGATTTTGATGAAAAAGTAGCCCAATTGTACAGTTTTTCAGAGGCACAAGGTTGTAAAGTAAATATTCAATCTCCAACAAATTATCGTTCTAAAATATAATGTTGCTCCGTTATATAAGTGGAATTTAAAATTTTCTGGAGATGATCAAAAAGAAACTTTGACTTCACTTTTAGAAAAAGTTGAGCACTTGTATTTTTCTAGGGGTTTAGACAAGCATGGCCTCTATAATTCGTCGTGGAATTTATTTTAAGGCGCAGCTTGGACATGGTTTATTAACAATAAAAACTCATTTAGATCATGGGATGCTATTGTCGCCAAATTAAAATCAGATTTCCTACTCTACAATTATGATTTAAAGGTAGAGATTCAAAACAGAAGACAACGTGTCTCTATTTGTAATTCTAATATGATTGGTCTATTTAATAAACTACAAACCAAAACCTGATGAAAAAGAAATAACAACCTTTATAAAACTTAATATGCTTTCCACATTTCTTCAATCAATTAGCTATGACAAACGGTTTCTGAACCTCTTACTGCTTACAAGCAGATAGAACAGGCTAAAGAATGGACGAAATGTTACAAGCCACCACCTAAATATGATGTTGGATTTGCAAATGCTTGGGTAACGCTTATGGAAAATGCAAATTTTCTTTGAAATATCTATTGCTACAGTTGTGGACGATCTAACATTACTATAAATGTTTGTCTCAACTGTAATAAAAATAAATCTAATGAATATTTATCTCACAAAAATTCCTCAACAAATCTACCGAGTGATAATAAAAATTCAAAAACCAAATAATGAAGTTCCGACTCACTGGACGCCGGAGTTTTGTGGAATCTAAGTTTAGAAAAGTATCTCGAAAGTAATTTAAGAAATGAACTTTGCTGTGTGAAAAATACTCACGAGCAGAATTCATCAAAACCAGTTGTATCAAAATTATTAAACATATATCGATAGTCACATGAATGGCAAAATTACCTAATATTTATTGAGAAGTTTTATGAAAACTATAAAAATTCATCTTGCAATCAAAATATCATAACTGCTTCGTTATCAGAATCCAAAAAGTGTGTATTACCTTTATCTTATAAATTACCTCTATCTAATGAATTATCTTCATTGGGTAAATTATATTTTTGAAATACAAGCGATTATTCTTTAAGAGGTTGTTTTGTAATGTTAAAGGTGAGTTGTGATTTTTCTGTATCTTGATTTGGTTTAGATTTTGCAATAAACTGTAGCGTAAACATTTTAAACAGAATTTGTACTTCAATTCTGACCAAACACTTGAAAAAATTAAACATTTATCTATATTTTTGTTTATATAAATTATTGAAACGTCTACTCTTGTGTCCTCTGTGTATGTAAATTTTCAAATAAAGTTTGTTTGAAGTGTGAAGTATTTATTTATAACAAAATTATTTCAAAAATGCATATCATTACTTTATTTATGGATGGTACAGGAGGTGACTAGAATCAAATTTAGTGTTTCAGTACAGATGTGTGTTTCTAGCTCGACATTTTGGTATAATAGCAACCTCTACGAGATCAAAATGCACATAATACTGTAATTGAAAACACTAAATTTGTGAATGGATACTTTTATACTGGGCCAGAGAATGTATGGATATTCAAATTTCCCGCGTTTGCACTTTTTTGAATTTCCCGCATTTTCATGACGTATTTTACCTGACCGTATATGCAAAACAGAAAGAGGCCACTTTCGATTACAAAAGATCGATTAAAGCGCCACCTACAAAAGTCTTTCATTACAATCGTCCAGATAAGTTTTGCACAACTAAAATAATACATTGAGTTACACGTCTCGTGTGTTGTCTCTGGAATTAGGCTAGGCTTATACAAATACAACGGTTTTTTTTTTATCTATAGAAATATATATTTTGCTCGTGAGTTCTAATATCGCATCGCTGGTGGACTTTTTTTCTGTGAATCCATACTGCGCTCCTGACAACAGATTGTATTTCTTCAGAAACGAATTTAGTCTTTTTTTATGATCTTTTCCGTAATTTTACCCAAATTTGATATAAGTGTTATAGGTCGATAATTTGAAACCTCTGTCTTTTCGCCAGTTTTGTAAACAGGTACCACAGTTGACATTTTGAAAGCAGAAGGAAAGTGACCACTTGACAAGGATTTATTGATAATATAACTTAGAGGTTTGGCTATGTAAGTTGATATGAGTTTCAGTGTTTCCGATTTCAAGCCGTCAAGTCCTGGTGATTTTTTATTTTTCAACTGCAAAATAGTTTCTTGTATTTCATAGGCGTCAGTGGGCAAGAAAAAAAGGTGTGATCTGATTTAATTTTCGTTTCCGTATAATTTCTGTCCTGTTTAATATTTTTTGCTAGATTCGCACCTACATTGCTAAAGAATGAGTTGAATTTTTCAGAGATTATAATTGGATCGCAAGTTATATTTCCATCCTCAGTCTGCATCAATGATATATCAGTATGTTGTCTTGCCTTCGTTAATTCATTTACTAATTGCCATAATCGTTTTGAGTGTCTGCCCCTTCTTGTTCTATCTTGTTTTTGTAGTATTTCATTTTTGTATCTTTTATTGCTTTCTCAAGTATTTTTCGGTATGTATTGTATTCAGTTTTTAAAATTTCATATTGTGGATTTTTCTTTAATATAGCATACATAATATTCTTCCTATTAATGGATTCCAGTAATGATCCAGTAACCCATGGTTTCCTCTTTATATCCTTGTTTTTAACTTTTATGAATTTCGAGGAACCATCTATTGCAGTTTGGACTAGTCTGACAAAGTAAGTAACAGAGTTTTCCAAATCATTTATTTTAAAGAAATATTTCCAATCCGTACCTTTAATGATTTGTATCAATTTTTTTTCATTTATTTGTTTATAGAATTTGGAATTGGCTGTAGTTTCTTTTGCATACTTATCGTTGAATATTATTTGCACCAGTATTGTGTAATGGTCGGTAATACAAGTCTCCACAGTCAGCGGAATGATAGATTCAAGGTTTCCCTTTTTAGACTTAATGAAAATGTGGTCTATGCATGTACCTGATTGTGGTCTGGTGGTAGTATTTATTGCTGAGTTATATCCATACTCTCCTAATGTGTCCAGGTAAATCTGTGAATCGTCTGTATTTTCATTCAAGTCGATATTTATATCTCCGATAAACACACTGTATGTGAAGTTCTTTGGGTGATTTTTAATATATTGTCCAGGTATTCAATAAACGGTTCGATTTGAGTATTACAAGGTGATCTGTAAAATGTATTAATAATAATAACTTCTTTGCCAATAGTTACCGTCAATTGGAGTAGACTTGTACCATTTATTTCAGTTTCTTGGTGAGAGTGGTATAAATTCGATTTAATGAAAACTACTACTCCATCATTCTGGTTGAGTTTGCCAAAATTATAGAGTTGTATAGCCTTCAATATTATATACTCCGATGTCATCTATAATTCTAGTTTCTGTAAGTACTATGCAGTATATTGAGGAGTCTAATTCCTCTAGAAATATTATAAATTCATCCAGATTTTTAGCTATGCTTCGAATATTATTATGTATTATTTTGAAGTTGCAATGACAACTATTGACTTTTAGTACTTGTTTAGCTTGGTCTGCATTTTCTAACACAAAATTTCTTATTTTTTCTACTTTGATATCTCTAATATATGGATTCATTTCAGAGCGCTCACTTATATAGATATTATATGCAATTTTCAAGAAACATCAACAATGCATGGAATAAAATACTCATTCGTTGGCTTTCGAAATGTTCCTAGTTTTTTATCGATACATGTATTTCAATAAATATTAGTCCGAGCGTTTAACATGAGATTATCTGGCATTTATGCTTAAACAAAGGTACTATCATTGGAAAATATAATAACTTAGACTAATACTGGAAAATAAAGGATTATTTTAAAAAGAATTATGATGGAGAAGTGATTTTATGTTAGTAAATGTTAGTTAATGTTCTGCTATGTTAAGTTTATAAAAATATCATTTACTACTTGCAGTCGAATTGTTCCTTGTAGCACGGCCAAATTTGGTTATGTTTTTGGCTTGTATAGTAGGTGTTGTTGATTTCTTCTTTACTTCCACCATTGTCTTCGTATTCTTGGGGGTCTCTTCTCTTGCTAATTCCTCTATGTTTCTCGGATTTTTCTCTGTATTTTCAATGGTATCTTTCTTGTAATCTATTTTGTGACTAGTACTTGGAGTGGTAGTAATTCATCAGCTTCAAATTCTTTGTTGCCGCTCTCTAATTCTCCTGGAGTGTATGGAGTACCATTAACATATAATTTATGGTTCTTTATATGTGCTTGATAATTATTTACTCTGGCACTCTTTAGATGTTTGACAAAGATTTTATTTGTAGTTTGATCTTCAGGTCTTAAAATCATGAGATATAGAAATACCGGTGCTTCGTAATTTCTTTATGTTTTGAAAAATTTTCAATTTTTGTAAATAAGAGATAAACTCGATTACCTTTTTTTCCGATGAGGTATATGTTGTTTACGTCTTTCTCAGATAGGTTGCAGTTAAATATCTCGTTCAGCTTTCCAGTAGTAACTTCGAGTACATTATCTTTGTTTGCCTCTATCCCAAAAATGACAATATTATTCCTTTTGTTGAACCGTTCTATTTCGACAATTTTGTGTTCTATATTATTGCATATTTTTTTTCCAATTCTTTGAATCTGTTAATCTCTAATGCTTTATATTTCTGATTTTAATTCTGTAGTTTTATCATTTATCAGTATATCTATCATGGACAGTAAATCATTATTTGAGATCTCATTCATATTTAATTATTTTTATACATATATATATATATATATATATATATATATATATATACATATACCGTTTCTTGGGGCTCTCGTGTGTTCTTAATAAATATATCCACCAATACAACACACACAGCTGCATATATCACCTTCAATTATATCAAGTACGCCACTGGTGGCATTTCATCAACACCAAAGAAAGTCTGACTGGTTTTGTTTTGAATTAAAAAAAACTCCACCGCATTAATGAAATGAAATAAACAAAAACATTCAGTTCAGTATATGCAAAATGTACTGATTACTTGAGTATTATCGTACGGTCATTACTTTCAATTGCTTCTATTGAATCACAATTTTTCCAGCTACACACTGATATAAAATATTACTTTGTGTATTGATTATCTCCACTGAATTAACGATTCCGAGACACCACCGATACTACACATGTTACTCCTTCACATAAAATAAATCCATGGTGGAACGAAAATTGTTCCGTTGCAGTTCGTGAATGTAAAAGAGCGCTGAATAAATATCGTCAAACGCGCACTGAATCCAACCTCACAAACTTTTAAAAACTAAGATCTAAAGCAAAAAGAACGCTAAAGCAAGTGAAGAAGGATTCTTGGGAAAACTACGTTTCTTCTATAACATGTGAAACTCCACCTAGCCCAGTCCGGGCAAAAATAAGACAGATGAAAGGCAGTAGAACATTTACAAGAATTTCAGCATTAACAGATCAAAGTGAACTGACTAATGACAGTGAAAAAATTGTTAATATCATCGGCAAAGCTCTTCATAAAAAAAGTAAAAACTCTAGTGAATATGTCTCAAATATCACTATCCAATTTTTTAGATCTTCCTTTCTCTCTCTCCAAGAACTCCTTTATTCCCTCTCGTCCTGTAAGAATTCAGCTCAAGGTACTGACAATACTACTTTTCGATTCCTAAAAAAATTGTCAACAAATGCTCTTGAGAAACCATCGAGTTTGTACAACAAAATTTGGATTAACAGAGACTTTCCTCAACAATGGAGAGAATCAATCATCTCACCAAGTAAAAAGCAAGACGAATCCCCGAAATATGCAGATTCTTATCACCCTATTTCACTAACTAGTACTAAAAAAAATGATAAACAAAATATTAATTTGGTATCTTGAAAAACATAAACTTCTATCCGCTACTCAATCAGGTTTTATACCTCAATGCATCACAAGTGATAATCTAGCTCTTATACAGATTTACGTAACGAATGCACTTAACAAGAATCAAGAAGTCATAGCTGCTGTGTTCTATATCCAAAATGCCTTTGATTGACTACTACGACCTGTTATTCTCCATAAACTTAGTGAATGTTACATACCAGATAACATGTATTCCTTTATTGAAAACTTTTTAAGTAATAGTACGTTTAAAGTGTTTGCAAACGGATCAACTTCCAACAGCTTCTTCCAATACAGTGGTGTTCCCCAGAGATCGGTACTGAGCACCACTCAGCTTTGCCATAAACGGCGTTTCCAAACATCCGATCTCCTGTCAAAATTGCCCTTTATGCTGACGACTTTATATTTTGTTATGGCAAGAACACTACCACTATGTCAGGATTACTTCAGGAAGCAATCAGTCAACTACAAGAATGGTCTGATAAAACGGGTCTCCAATTTTCGGCAACGAATGGAGACGACATTCCAGTAGTCGACCAACTTAACAAGCTTATCGGGAAACAACATATTCGGGATATTAGAGGGAACTGCTTGAGCAGACTGATCATTCTAAAATGCCTTTTCTACCACTAGTGGGGAGCTGAAGCGGAAGTACTTCTAGTGTCTATCGCTCTTTAATCCATTCCAGATTAGACTACTGTTGGTATATTTGCATGTCCGCTTCAAAATCAGCATTAAGAACCCTGAATTCTGTACAAAACACTGGCCTTCGTTTTAGATCTAGCCCTTAGCTGTGAAGCCATCGAGCTCCCCGCCTCTGGGTAAGACGACAACTAATCCTATTAACATACTCGTCTAGAGTATCTGCTAACCCCAACGATCCAGTCTACCCGTTGCTAAGATCAAAACATATAAGTCATAATGTCTCTCCAAAACGTAAGTCCCTAATAGAAATTCTGACTTCATTACTTGGCGATATTGATCTATCTCATACAACTCATAATATAGCACCCCCCACGGCACCATGTAATATTAATTTGCCTAACTTCATTTGATCATTAACCCAGTATCGAAAGTTCGAAACATCTCAGGAATTCCTGAGAAAATATTTTCTGGATGTAATTAGTGTTAAATATGACAAGGAGGACCAACTCCTCAAAAAGTAATGAAAGAGTTGGCTGTTCGGTTGCCACTTCTAATGCAACTGTTCCAATGAAGCTTTTACCTTCATATTCCAGTGTTCATGCAGAACTCTTCGCTATATTGGAAGCTCGATCCCCTTTAACAAATGATTACAAGCACCCTGCCATATGCACGGACTCACTAGCATCTATTTATTCTATTAAATGCCTATACTCCACGCATCCAATTGTTCAATCTATATACAAAATTCTCGATAATCTCACACACTAAAAAGTTACAATCACGCTAATCTGGATTCCAATCCATATCGGCATTACAGGCAACGAAATAGCTGAGCAAGCTGCTAAGCGAGCTTCAGCATCGCCCAATTTAAAACACGAGAAAATCAGTTCCATACAGATTTGAAGGCTCTCTTTAAGAGTAGAATGCGTAGATCTTGGCAAGAACATTGGAGCAAATCCCGATCAATGATTAGTGATATACAACCAATAATTAACCCCATATCAATTATAAACCTAAAATGAAAAGATAAAGTTGTCATAAGAAGGCTTCGTATCGGACACACGCGCCTCACACATGGACACCTTATGACATCTGAAGATTCTCCACTGTGTCAGCTCTGCTCCAATCCTCTTACAGTTAATCACATTCTGATAGAAAGTTGTCAATATCAAAATAAGTGATTGAAACACCAACTTAGTGGTATCCTTCAGGAAATGCTTAGTCTTCCCATACAACATTCAAGGGTTATTGACTCATAAACTATATTGTGATAACTTAAATCCACCGAATTGTACATAAGAACAGTGCTGTGTTAGTTATATTTTGTATTTTCATTTGTATGTATGATTGTATAGTTCATGTATCTGTATATGTGTCAATGACCTACGCTGTCGAGACACGTTAATTTTAATAAAAATAAAAAAAGACTAATATCCATCTGTGTGTTATTCCAACGCAACTCTGCATTTTATATGAACAGTTTTTAGAAAAATTAAATTAATTATATTTTTGATTACATACAGATTTATATTTAAATAACATATTCTAAAGGTAACATACTATGTATCCGAGCTTAATTATTAATATTTTCTAAAAAAAAATCAAATATGATTTCGGTTCTTAACGGAAGTGAAAAATGTAAAATGAATCATCAAATATACTTCATATTCAATAAAATAAACATTGTGAACTGTCAAAAGTAATTGTCGGGCCGTAGGAAGGGTACAGGTCGATGTAAATATTAATTAATTCTATAAGAAAATAGCAAAACGATGGCACGCATTGGGAGTAGATGGATAGTATTCATATTCAATCGAATCATCATTGTGAACTGTCAAAAGTGATTGTCGGGCCGTAGGAGGGGTAAAGGTCGATTGAAATATTAATTAATTCTATAAAAAAATAACAAAACGATGGCACGCATTGAGACTAGATGGATAATATTTATATTCAATAGAATCATCATTGTGAACTGTCAAAAGTCATTGTCGGGCAGTAGGAGGGGGTATAGATCGATTTAAATATTAATTAATTTAAAAAAAATAACAAAGCGATGGCACGCATTAATACTAGATGAATAATTTTATATTCAATAGAATCATCATTGTGAACGGTCAAAAGTCATTGTCGGGGCGTAGGAAGGGTACGCTTTGTTATTTTTTTATAGAATTAATTAATATTTAAAACGACCTGTACCTCCCCCCCTTCGGCCCAACAATGACTTTTGACAGTTGACAATCATTATTCTAATGAATATGAACATTATACGTCTAGTCTCAATGCGTTCACAATGATGATTCTATTGAATATGAATATTATTCATCCAGTCTCAACGTGTGCCATCGCTTTGTTATTTTTTTATAGAATTAATTAATTAATATTTAAATCGACCTGCACCCCCTCCTACGGCCCGACAATGACTTTTGACAGTTCACAATGACGATTCTATTGAATATGAATATTATCCATGTAGTCTCAATGCGTGCCAATGCTTTCTTATTTTTTTATAGAACTAATTAATATTTAAATCGACCTGTACCCCCTCCTATGACCCGACAATGACTTTTGACAGTTCACAATGATGATTCTATTGAATATGAATATTATCCATCTGCTCCCAATGCGTGCTATCGCTTTGTTATTTTTTATAGAACGGTAGGTACGTGTGCGCGGTGTTGCCACATCGAAACCGTGGCTGGAAAAACCGTGACTGTTTTCACACAAGTTCATCTGTATCTGAGTATACATCTACAAAACGCAAACGACCATGCTTCGCTCTTCCCAAAGCACTTGCAGTTGGAGCCATTTATGGGTTAAGAAAAATAGCAACATATTGCAAGTAACTAATCTGATGCCCAGATTAACAAAAAATTGTGATTATTACTAAAAAGGATACTTCAAGTAATACTTAATTCAACTACACAGTTTTTATCAGCTGTAATTGACAATTGTATGCTTCACAATCCAAAGTGAGTAGAATAGTTGCATTCGTCGTGACAAATTAAGCAGCTCAATTTTCTGGCTTCTATAATATTGGGTTTGTAATTAACCCAAGTTAACACTCTAACAGACATAGTACCTTCAAAGGCTTTCAAGTCGTCTGGCAAAAGTCCTTCAATAATAGTTATCCTTTCACTGTCTATAGTTAAACACTTTATTCCTTTGCAATTTTCTTTTAACTGTTCAACCAAAGTCTTAAAGATGGGAATATCAGTGCCCTGACTCACCAAAGTATAGTCCCACACCATCTGGTGCACCCTTACCACGCCCAGGCTCATTGTAGATCTAGCGTAATTTTTGAATTTTCAAATTCAGTGTTAACAACTTTCCCATGAGATAAAACTTGAATTTTCAAATTCAGTGTTAACAACTGTCCCATGAGATAAAACATCTTTTAATTTTTGTACTGTGTGGAAGGGCCATCAGATAAAAAAACGCAGTATTTATACTTGGTATAAGTTGAACCCCCTCTTTTATTACAAGTTCAAAGTGTGCGCATATTGCTGCTGGATCATCACACATACTGTCTGAAAATGTACATAAAGATATTGTTGGCAAAACAGTTTCATACCCGTCTTCATTACAAAATTTATAATAGATATCCACAGTATGCAAGTTAACTTGCGGTTTTGTTCCTCCAAAATGTGCGATTGAATTTCGTTTGGGTATTTACAGTTGTAGTTTTCGTAGAAGTCAATAATAAAAAGTACTTAATTAAAAGACAGCGAATTATTTATATCATCAACACATTTGTATTGAAGTAAAATATTCCTTGTGTCAACCATGAAGGATTTTAGGTTGCTTCGAATTTTGTCAAGCATCTCTTGTTTGGTACATTCTACTTGTTCCTTCATTTTTTGTGACACAACTTCTTTTGTCCATTGATCATGATTTCAACTTTTTTGGTAGTACACCATTTTTCATATTTAACCTTCTCATCTTTTTCAAATTCGAGAACTCTAACTGATTTATTAACGCAACCCTTGAAAGTTCATTCCAAACAGTTCTCATTTCTTACATCACAGCATAATTGTTTCAACAAGAATCAGTATCTTTTGATTTAATGATGTTAAGAACTTTTGCTCACGATGACAGAAGAGACATATTGTTGTGAACTAGACAAAGACACATATCCCTCTGTCTAACACTAGATTTTAGAACCCAAAATGGTCTAAATTGATAAAAACTACGGTAACTGATCCAAATGTTTGGATGTGCTTTTTTAAAATTATTGTATACATTGAGTATTGGCCCATTCAGATATCGTTTTTGTACATTTAGCTGTTTAAAGGTTACACTATTTTTTTAGAATTGTCTAAGTGTGGTGTAAACACTAAATATAAATTGAGTGAATGAAACGACGAGTACTGAGTGTGCAGGGCCGAGCCGTGCCGGGGGTGCATGGCACCCGGGCGGCATAACACGGGGCGGCAAAAGGTAAAATGTATCTAAAAAAAAGTAACAGAACCCCAACATGCAAAAAATATTTAGTCGCAAAGTGCCTTTCTTTGATAGCGGCATTTCTCCGAAATATTATTGTTTTCTTATTATTACAACAATACCAAAATAGTGAGTTGAGCGTTCGGGCGGCGTAAAAAAGATAATAAATAGGTAATAATAAAGAATAAGCCGCTTGCCGCAAAAACGACAGAATATATTAATAGATTACTTGAATAAAGGGATCGCGGCTCGCGGCTTTTCTTTTGGCTTTTGACTCTTATACCCGATTTCACCAACTAATTCCTAAAGTTAGGCAATACCTAAACTGGATTTAGGAATTTCTAAATGAAATATGCGTTCCACCGTGCGATAATACAAATAAAACGAAATATATTTAACATCTCAACAACGACTACAAACGAACTTTTAAGGTTAAGTATTACCTAAAAACTTTAGGACTTTAGGCGAGTGTTGTCAGCTGTCCTAATGTTAGGTATTTTCTACAATTATGGTATCACTTTTGCATGGTGAAACGCATATTTCATTTAGGAATTCCTAAATCCAGTTTAGGTATTACCTAACTTTAGGAATTGGTTGGTGAAACCGACTTTGAGAACGTGGGATTTTTTATTTTTCTAATGCCGTGTTTTCGTGTTTATCTAAGTTTGCGTAGACTTTTTTTAACTTTTTTAATTTAAGTTGATTAGTTGAAAACCAAAGAGCAAAGATTGCGATATTACAAATTAGGGAACAAGATCAGTGTCTATTTGATTTATTTTTATTTAGTGATTATGAACGGACTGAACGGTAGGTTTTAATTATTTTATATTAGTTCAATTCTTATGCACTTTTTTAATGAAAAAATAATGTTATAAATTATTGCCAAAATTTTTAATCATAGTTTAATTATTTAGATATCTGATGGTCGAAAGAGACTTTCTGGTTCACAATACCGAAAAATAAAGTTAGAAAAAGAGGAAGACAAAAAACGATTAGCTGGATCATTAAAAAAGTTTTTTGTGCCCACGAGCAATAAAGAACCACAACCTTCATGTAGCCAAGACCCCCATGTTCAATATTTTTAGTCAAACGAGGACAAAGAAGGACGACTGGAAAAATTGCAAGAAAATAAATCGTACGCCGAAGCGCCCGAAGTAGGGGAAAACGACACGCTGGATCAGGCTACAACGAACACGCCCACGCCAGCAAATACACAAACTGAAGTTAGTGAAGATATTCTTAAGGTAAATAAGGAATTATTAAATGATCCAGCCTGTTGGCCGCAGGTATTAACAGATATTAGAATATCAATTTTAGATTTAGGACCAGTACAACTAAAAAATATTGTATATCCAGTAAATGATTCAAATAGATCTTTTAGTGCCACCTATTTCGAAAAAAAATTAACTAATAATGAAAAAGTTCTTATAACCTGGCTTGTTTATTCAAAATCCAAAAATTCAGTATACTGTTTTTGTTGTAAATTATTTAAAGTATCTGTTAATAGTTTTAACAATGATAATGGCTACAGTGACTACATTTGTCTCGGAATTTAGAAAGGCATGAAACAAGTAAGGGGCATTTTGAGAGTGTTAGAAAATGGTTGATTTGAAGAAATCAATTGAGAAAAGCTTTACTGTCGACTCTTTTAATCAAAATTTAATTCAAATGGAAAGTAAAAGATGGACTTGTATTTTAGAAAGAATTATATCTGTCATACAGTTCTTAGCAGGACAAAATTTAGCTTTTAGGGGCAACACTCAAACACTTTTCGAAAAAGGTCACGGCAATTTTTTGAAACTTATTGAGACAATTGCAAAATTTGATAACGTAATGGCCGAACATATTGATAAGGTTCAAAAAGATAGCAAAAAATGCCACACTATTTGGGCGATAAAATACAAAATGAATTAATTTTCCTAATAGGAGAAAGAGTAAAGAGAACTATTATTGAAACCTTAAAACGTTGCAAATATTTTTCAATTATTCTTGATTGTACACCTGACATTAGCCACCAAGAACAGATAACGATTATTGTTAAATTCGTTTTCATTAATGACAATTCAAAAAGTATAGAAATTCGACTAGGATTCTGCCCAGTTACAAATACTACTGGCCAGGGATTATCTGATTTTTTATTGAATTATTTAAAAGAAATGGATATTGATATTGCTGATATGAGAGGTCAGGGTTATGATAATGGTACCAATATGAAAAGCAAACACAATGGTCTACAAAAAAAAATTGGATATTAATCCTAGAGCCTTTTTCTTACCTTGTGCGGCACATAGCCTTAATTTAGTCGTTAATGATGCGGCAAAAATCTCTCTTGAAGTAACAAATTTTTTTAACATTATTCAGGAAATATATGTCTTTTTTTCGGCCTCAACCTATCGATGGCAAATTCTTATGAAAGAACTTCCTAAGCTAACAGTTAAGCCGCTATCAGATACTCGATGGTAGAGTCGAATTGATGCTATCAACCCTTAGATTTGAATTGGAAAAAGTGTATGCCCTCTATAGTGATGATTCTAGAGATAATGACACAAAAAATCTTGCAATGTCCCTAATTAATAAAATAAAATCTTTTAAATTTATATGTTCCTTAGTTGTTTGGTACAATATTTTGGCAAAAATAAACGTAGTAAATAAGATAATGCAAAAGTCTATCGTTATTTTGCTAGAAGCTATGCGAATGTTGAAAGAAATTAAAATATTTTTAACCGAAATTAGATCTGAAAATTGTTTTATAGACATATAACGAGGCCAAAAATATTGCCGAAGAAATAGACTCCGAAATTTTTTCCCAGCTGTTCAGTAGTTAGACCAAGAAAAAAAAGATTTTTTTTAATATGAACATGAAGATGAACCCACTCAATCTCCGGAGCTAAATTTCAAAGTAAATTTTTATTTTTTTATTCTCGATATTGGCTTTTTAAATAATTTAGGTGCAATAACTAAAAATGAAATAATGGGATATTGTAAGAACTTACAAATTAAATTAACTGATTCAGAAACAGGAAATATCGATATAAGTGCTATTGATCTTTGCAACGAAATTTACACTGTCAATTCATATTATTGATAAAAATAATATGTCGGCCAAAGAATTATTAACATATCTCGTCATTAACGATTTAAAAGGAATATTCCCTAATTTATTTGTAGCCTTACGAATATTTTTAACCATGCCGGTCACTGTGGCACATGGGGAGCGATCATTTTCGAAACTAAAACTTATTAAAACCGACTTAAGATCAAACATGAGCCAATCGAGGCTTACAAATTTAGCAGTAATTACTATCGAGGAAGATATTTGTTCCAGTATAGATGTTACAGATTTAATTAAAGAATTTGCTTTAAAGAAGGCAAGAAAAGTAGATTGTAACATTTAAACTCATCTAAGAATATATTTTTGTTATTTTTTCGTTTTGTTTTGATTTTTTCTTTTCTTTTACTACCTTAAGAATGTAAATTTTATTTTTATTACGTTTTTATATATTTGTCAATAATGTTGAAAAATGTGTTTTATTAATTTTCCCAATCTAAAATGTAAACAGTAGGTGCGTCATACATACACCTCAAAATCGGCATTGAATTATCCAATTACTCCTATCTCCAGTAAGATCTAGACACATTTGCTAGAGAGAGACGATTTTCAATAATGAATATTTTCCCGGCGTAGGTAGGTACTTTTCTATCCGACTAGACTAAAAATTTACCTCATATCTCGCCTCACTAATCAAATTTCGACTAGGTACGCTAATAGGGCGGCATATTTTGTTCTTGCACCCAGGCGGCGGATACCCTAGGCTCGGCCCTGTGAGTGTGTATTTTATTAAAATTCAGCTAAGCGCTTTCAGCCATTACGCCATTCTCAAAGCTGTCGTCAATAAAAAAAACTACAACAGGTGTCAAATCCTGTGACTGTTGCATACAATATAATAAAATGTTATCTAAAATAAATAATTAAAAGGAGAATGAGAGCATATTTTGTGAATAGTGGAACGAATTGTACAGCTTAGAACATGTTCCTCAGGTTCATTAGATTATGATTTTTTCAAGGGTTTGCGATAAATTGGGTGCAGTGGGGGAGATTGCATTTGGGCGGAGAAAGTAGCTGGTTTCAGGTGATAAAAGAGTTGGGGTAGCCAGGCAGCTACCATTAGAGTGCGGTATTGTCTCACCAGATTCTGGTGATGATCCCGGATATAGGAATACAAAATGGATTGCTAGCCCACTGTTCAGTAAATGACTGTAGCATGCGTTCGGCCATCGCGTGATAATTTCTGTTGGCAGCACTGAATATTACATCAATCAGCCTTTAAAAATTGTATTTATGTTTAGTTTCTAAAAATAACCACAATTATTCCAATTTTTTGTGTCATAGCATAGTTATGATATACTGTCGTCGCAGCTGCAATGATGGCTCCCCAGCTTCACTGTAGAGACTCTCTGCGGGCGTTGTCCTGTATGCTCCAAGAGCCAGCCGTATTGCTGTACTGTGTACCGTGTTAACAATTTTCAGAACTGATTTACTTGCTGAGGCATATATTATAGAGCCATAATCGATTTTGGATCTTACTAGAGCTCGATAGAGAAGAGCGTTTGTATGTCGGAACCCCAATTTTGGTTTGACATAATTCTCAGTAGATTGATGCCGCTCTGACATAATGTTCTGAGATGGTTAAGATGAGCATTCCAGTTAAACTTTCTGTCGAAAATCATTCCTAGGTAACGCATCTGTTCCACCACTTGGATATTCCGGCCACTTAGTTTCAGATTAGGCAGTGCTAGTTCTCTTTTTTTAGTAAAAAACATGCACTTAGTTTTTTCTGGGCACATTTTGAAACCAGTGCATTCCAGCCAACTCTCAATCGAAATCACTGCCTCCTGCAAGTTATTTTGGATTGTGGTAAGATTTTCCCGGCGAGTATACCACAAGATCGTCAGCATAAAGGCTAGCTTCTACAGGTTGTTTGATATTCTTCACAGCTTCATTTATCGCAATTAGAAAGAGGGTGACGCTCAAAACCGAACCTTGAGGGGTACCATTCTGTTGCACTCTTTTTCCGGAAAGTGTTCCGTTAACTTTAACTCTGAAGAATCTTTCTCCCACGAAGTTTTCAGCAAATTTTAGAAGATTGCCATTTATACCCCAGGAGCTCAGCTTTCTAAGAATGTTGTATCTCCAGGTCACGTCATAAGCTTTACTTATATCGAAGAAGATTGCTATGGTGTTTTGTTTGTTAGCATACCCTTCGTGAATATATGATTCTAAGTTAATTAGATTGTCTGATGTTGATCTACCTTTCCTAAAACCACTTTGTTTTGGTGTGAGCAGGTGGTTTTTCTCCAGGAACCAAGTGAGTCGATTGTTAACAGTTTTTTCCATCAGCTTACACATTGTACAGGTTAAGGATATTGGTCTGTATGATTGAGGATCTGTCTTTGGTTTACCATGTTTTATTGACGGAACTATGGTTGTCTCTGACCACTTCTCAGGAAAGACCCCTTCTGTCCATATCTTATTAAATATTTTCAGGAGAATATGCTTAGCTGTATCTGGCATGTTTTATAGGAAAATGAACGGGATATCATCAGGTCCTGAGCTGGAGTTTTTGAAAGAAACCAGAGCTTCGAGGAATTCTTCATAGGATATAGGTACATTCAAAGGGTTCATTTCATCTTGGGAAGCATCAATCCCTTCAGATTCTTCATTATTTTTGTAGTTCAGAAATTCGGGTGTGTAGTTTGCACTGTTAGAATTCTTTTCATAGATGTCTGAGAAAATTTGAGAAATTTGGGTACAACTGGAAGTTGATTTTCCCTGATATTCAATCCGTGAGATTCCATGGTCTGTTTTATAACATTTAATACGTTTCACTTTGTCCCAGATCGTACTTAGTGGTGTTGAACTGCTAATGGCTGATACATATCTTGCCCATGATTCTTTTCTACTTTTTCTCATGATCCATCGAGCTTTTGCCCTCAGACTCTTAAAAGTTATCAGGATTCCTGGTGTGTGGTGCCTTTTTAGTCTGTTGAAAGCGTGTTTAGAGGATTTTATTGCCTGGTCGCATTCTTGATTCCACCAAGGAACGGGAGTGTGGTTGTTCAGTTGCTTTGTATTTCCTATTGCTAGTTGGGCTGCATCCGTTATGATTTTGGTAATATCATCAACACATTCATCGATACTATCTCGCATGTGGAAGTGACTAACCCTGGTTTCTATGATATTTGCAAAAAGATTCCAGTCAACTCTTTTTAGTTTCCATTTTTTTGTCACAACATGCTGTGAACTTGTGAGTAAGATGGGAAAGTGGTCACTGCCATATAGATAGGGAAAGATGGTAAAATTGAATTGAGTGTGGAGTGAGAGGTCGCTAATGCTGAGATCTATAACACTGGAGTTTCCTGAAAACGAGTTGAAACGAGTTTTTTCTCCGTTGTTAAGTAACGCCATACTGTTATCATCGATAACATGTTCTAATATACGACCTCTTGTATGTGTGGAGTCGCATCCCCATAGGATGTTATGGCAATTGAAGTCTCCTAAGAATAATCTTGGTTTGGGTATTTGCTGAAAGAGATCATTCAGCTCCTCGTATGTCACGTCACGATTTGGTTGAATGTAGATATTACAAATATTTACCTCTTTAGGGTCCAAAATTTTAATGGCAACTGCTTCAAGGTGGGTTGTCATAGGGATTTCGATTGCACCGTAAGTTTGGTGTATGTAAGTAGCGACGCCACCGCTTGCTATGTTTTGATCTGGTCTGTTTTTATGGAAACAAAGATAGTTCCTCAGATTTTGTGAGAAGTCTTGTTTAAAATGGGTCTCCTGTAAACATATGATCGAGGGTTTGTTTTCGGAGATAATCAGTTTTAGCATTTCGTGTTGTGTGAAGAACGCATTAAGGTTCCATTGAATGATGGATAGTTCGAAAGTTGATATTATTAATGTGTTTCTTGTGACGATGCGTCGCTTTCAGAATCTGAAATGAACGATACTTCTGCTAGCAACTGTTTCAATAATGTTTTCTTAATTTTGGTACACCTACTCTTGATACATCTGTCTTTAAAATATGGGTACACACTACTCAGCATATGAATTAGACCATGGACATCGGTTGTGTACTGTTTCGCCACACTCAGAGGGTCATTAGAGCCGTATACGTTTTCAAAAAAGTCTTTGAGTTGATTGTAGTTGATTACAAAATTTTCTGAATCATTGTATGCTTTAGTTGGTTGCATGTGTTCTTCGAAACTTGTGGTTTCAGGGCGACTTTTCTTACTTATACTCGACGATGGTTTTCAGAATGGGTCAGATGGTGTATCTTCTGTAGGAGTTAATATTTCTGAGAGGTTCCTCTTATTCGATGAATTAGTTTGGTTGTCTTGGCCGGGAGTGATGGGGGAATCTTCTGGAATTAGGGAGGTTGTAGTATACTCTGGTGGTTCTTCTGGAGGGGGCATTGCAGGGGGTTCATTTAGATGTTCAGGTGTCTCAGTTGTACATTCAGAAGATATATGACCATTTTGCTTGCATTTGAAGCAGGTTAGATTATCTAATGATAAGAATATTCGATAGGAGGTATTTTCATGGTTGACCAACATAGACTCCGGGATGATAATATTTTCGGGAGGATTAATGTAGACTTGCCTTCTGAAACTCATTATATGTGCAAAATCTGGGTTGGTCATGTTGACTCTGAGAAAGGATATAGGGGATAATAGGCTGAGGCCAAGTTGTTGTAGGGCTTGCTCTAAATGTGAATGTGGGATTGTTGGGCTCATGTTAGATAGGATCAAACGTTCAGATGCAGTTATCAATCTTCTGGCTCATATAATTTGGTTGTTGACACCAATTGCACCGTGGTCATTCATAAAAGTAGTTACTAACTCTGGGCTGGCGAGGTATATACAAATTCTATTTTTCGAAATTCTGGATGTGAATAGAATGTGTTTAGGGTTGACGAGTATTCCTAAGGCTAGGAGATATTCTTGGATTTTGCTTCCTTCAATCGCAGGAAATATTATAGCTTGGTTCTTCTCTGGAAATTTTGTAGGCTGTTGTTTACTAAGTACTGAAGAATATGACATGTTTCTTTCGGTTTGTTGGTTAGATTTCTCTATTCTGGTATCCATCGTTGTGGTTTGGGGATTCCTGTAGTCAGAAATCCCCGATATTGGTGGACTCAATTTAATATTTGAAACTTTTGGCACGGGTCATGTGTACCTGAGTACGGTCCTGGCCCGTGCGATTTATCGACACTTACGAGTCTCAAATACACACAATGGTGCACTATGCACTATGATATTAGGTAGTACACTTTCTCGAATTTATATTCACTTTTATTCAAGAACTTTAAATAAAATTTTTGCCGTGGTGGAATAAATTCGGTATTTCAGTAAAAAAAACCTGGTCAGCAAATCTGTTGTTATTAAATTATTTAAATGGTTTCACACAAAAAATGTCAATGGAACAGCTCAAATCTTAGATTTTATTACTTGCCTATAGAAACAGGAGCATACAGAGGTTCACTGAATACAATGATGCACTTATTAGAATTTTAAAACTGAAAATTCACTGATTTAGATAGACTTTAATCCAGAGCAAATTTAACACTCCCAGGTCAGAACTTCATTTTAATATATTATTCATAAAAAAAAGTTCTTTAAAAAAAGCTATGTACTGTTTAGAGTATAAATATGAATCTATAGAAGAAATGTACCTAAAATTTAAATTATTCCCGAAATAACAGTAACCAATTTATGATTTTATCTCTTTTTCTCAATGATTTATTCGATATTTCAAATTCTAGAAACCTTTTTGGAAGAGGTATAAACGCATGATAGTTTTGCGTAAGACAAATAAGAACACCTATTCATGGCTTTTTGGTTTCTAGTTTTTATATACTTGCTACATTTGTATCCCAATGCAAAGAAGAAAAGAACCTAAGATACTTACTAACATACAAATTAAGCCGAAATCATTGGGAATTACTTTTCAATGTTGTAAGGTGAGTAACAGTTTTTTTACTGCCTTGCAATACAAAGTCCACTCCAGTTTTATCACATTTTTTGTCAGAAGACACTATTTTTTCCGGTTTTATATAAGTAAAATTTTTAAATTGCTTATATTTTATAATCATCCTTCCTTTCATTAGTATTTTTTTAGATCCCGAAATGGCCCCAACAACAATCTTAGCTGCTTACAATTTAAATACATAGAAGTATGATAACCCACATTGATATTCATAACAACACCAACAACTGCATATCTCAAGATTGTACTTCCAACTTTGAGTGTGGTTTCAGAGATTCAATGAATTTACAGAAAATGTAGTGGCTACATAGCTAGATTTGTCATAAGATCGTTTATGAAGAAACTATCTTGCGATGTTTGTTGTGAGATACTTGGATCATCAGGGTATGAAGATGACGCATCTTTCAAATTAATTTACAGGAAATCTAGAGGCGGCTTATTATATTCTTCTCAAAGTGGAAAAAAACATGTGTAATGAACAAATAATCAAATCTAATATTCGATAAAAATCAATAAAAACCTTATCTATACAATATTTGGTATTTTCCTATTTCAAATAAATGTATTAGAATTAAGTTTATATTGTAATATATTCAGTAAGTTGCTTTGAAATATCAATATATGTATTTTGTTACTCAATGCAAGTTTTATTTTTTATTATTTCAGATCATTCTATACAGTTGGTAATAAAATGTAAGGAAAAGAGCATATGAACATATAACTATGTGTCTCAAACATAGTATTACATATCCAGTAGATAGCTCTCAAATTTAATTATTCAGAGCTATTCAGAAATTCATCAACCACTTTAATGTTTACTTCACATCCTAATTGAACAGTACCTTAAGAAGTTACTTCTGAATTTTTCAAATTTTATGTTTAATAATTCTATTTTCGAATATCACAGGTTGAGCATCCTCGAAAATTACCTTAATGTGGTGCTAGAAGTCAAAATTAAAATTTTGAAATAGAAATATAATATGTACTATAAACATATATGGTTTCTTTTCTTGAAAAAGCGGTTGATTTAGTAAAAACAACCATGCTACTACACTTCGTTTTAAATTACTATATAAAAAACTACTAGTTTTTTGAAAAACAAACAGAAAATTAAGTAATAATAATTCAATCAGCAAAGTCAATGTTTTTACTTATTAGGTGTCAGCAGCTTAGTAATTTTTGGTAAATTCAATGTAGCCAACATAAATAGTCAAGCGATGGCGACTTGCATGCCACAGACATTTTAGTAAAAGTTTTCATAAGGGCTGGCAATTCATTTTGTTTTCCTATATCCGTGATGATGGTACGTAGGATGGATCAGAAGGATCAAGGAGGTCATCGGTGAAGGTTTGGGTATTATTTACAATGCAGTCAGTAGAGGAGAGGGGAAGATCAGATAAGGGTTCAATGGATACAAGATTTAATTGGAAAGGGGAGGATGTAGGGAAATTTGCGTAAGATTCAGCTGTGTGATTTGGTTGCTTACAGAAAAGCATTCTAATTTGTCAGTTGAAATAAAAAGTCGGTGAGGAGTGATTTCATGGGTGATAAGTATTGATGTTTGGAGGGAAAAATCATCACGACCCGGGATTGGAACATTAGAGATTAAAATTCTTTTAGATGGAGAAATAAGTCTACAAATAGGTATAATTTGAGAGTTGATTGTTATGTTAGGAGTGGTTTTAGGAGATTTTCAATTTGATCGGTAGAGGATAAATATATGTAAATATGGCCATGGGCAATGGGGGATGCAAAATGAATATTTTTGTGAGAAACAATGCTGAAAATTGCTTTAATGTAGTTGAAGATGACGGAGTTAGGAATAAATTGCATCACAATAGCTTGATCTTTAGAGAGGCGGGGGCGCTTTACTAAGGGTAGCAGCAGCAGCATATGATGAATGAGTTGTGTTTATGGCTTGAGATGTACTCTGAATTTGATTGATGGTGGAGTTGTTAGAGTGAGACAGTAGATGAGCCATACTGCGATTTTAGTTAGCAAAATCGCAGATATGAGGATGGAGGTATAAAATACGTAGAACACACCAATATGCGCTCGATGAATGAAGTTCACTCACTTACCGGACTATTGTAAATTTAAATTCACAAAAACCAAAATAAACGTTCATTAATTACCAGGTCAGCTAAAAAACGGAGGTCATTGAACAGGAAGTAAAACACGCCCATGTACTAAGAAAGTCAACTCGTTGATGAATTTTGATTTTATTTTTATATTGTAGAAAAATTAGCTTTTAAATGCAAATAGCCACTATATTTGGATTTTTAATTTCAATCTCGCTTCTTGGGACATTTAACGGAGGTGAGAGCTCACACACTGTTAATTAAAAGAATATATCAAATTTAAGAACCATTTTAAATAAAAATAACTAGATGTAAAATAACCAATTATATTCTACAAAATGTCTTAAAAAATCATCAAAATAATAAAAATTCACAAACTTAACACTGGGACTACAATTAGCAGAGTTTCGTTGGAATAACCCATGTATAAACTAATGATTTTAGACTTACCTGTAAGGTAGTTTCACACCATTTTAAATATCTAGATAATGTTAACATGGATAACTTAACAAACTGGTCAGCAAGTTGGTCTACATAAACATCTTCACCAAAACATTGAGAAACAGCATTCCAAAGAGCTATGGTAGGCTTCAAGTAACAAGAAATTTCATTTTTGGGAGAAATGAATTCATTTTTTTCAAAATAAATTGCAGTTTCAAAGTTTCCTGCAATTCGTTGATATTGAATTTCAAGATAGACAGGTAAATTGAAACGTTTTAAATGTACTATAAATGAGTAATCTTCTATTACTAGATTTTTATTACCACATTTCGTTGCAATCTTCAATAATATTTCATATGTACTTTTATATCTTTTTTGAAACAATTCAGGATTGCCAGGTGCAGTAATATATTGTAAGCCTTCACGTGATTGCTTATCAAACTCTTTCCAAAAGCTGTTATACATAAAATTAATTTTTTTGAAATCAGCGTTTGATTCCAATATTCTATGAAGGACATCCATTTTGGTATCAACGAAATAAATTACTTTATCATAAATTTGATCTAAATTTTGGCTGGACTTTTCTATACTCTTTTGACTGAATATCTTCTGAAAATATGGTTTTACTACTTCAATTTTATAGATGTCTTGGACTTCATTTTGTTTCTTTAAATTGTCATACATTCTTAAACATTTTGTAATAGTATCACTATCATCATCTTCAACAGCTTTAAGAAACATCCTGTTAATAATATTCACTAACTGATTTTCAATATTTACCATTATATCTTGCATATCTGTTGTTATAATATTTAATTCATCCATATAACTTCTTTGAAATGAGTATTTCCCAACTATACGCTCCAGACTTATTAAATCCTCAAAAGAATCTGCTGAAGATTTTAGCATTTTGTCTATATATACAGATAAAGAGATAACTCCAAGTTTTAAATTCAAATTATTCTTGTTAGCATTGTTATTTTTAATACCATTTAACATCATATTGTAGCTCATTTCAGCTGTATTTATCAATTTGAGCAGTGCCTAGAATGAAACAGAGTCTAATTAATAAGTTCACATTCTACTAAAAGGACGTCATGGCTTTTAGTGTTACAAATAATACTAATAATCATAATTGTTAATTTGTTGAATCTACAAGTTGTTCAAAGACTTTTAGTATTAAGCTCTTTAAAGTAAGCCCTTTCGTATATTGTAATATGAAATGACAATTTAAATATTCATGAATAGTTGTTTTAATGTAAAAATAGTATACAACATCAGTTTGAAACATCATCTGAAATTTTTAATTAGGTATCATAGAAGTGCATTTTTCACGTGAAAGTTTATAAAAGTTACCATAATTTCTTCTCTTAATTGAAAAAATGGAAGTGATAGGTGTTCAATCTTGGCATTCAAGTTTGTTAAATATTCTGCTAAATTCACGATTGCTTCCGTTTCATTTTTGAGAATGTCAGTCATTTGCTGCTGTAATTCAGTGCCATAACTTTTTAAATCCCGTTTTAATGTTTCTAAATCGGACTTTAGGGTAAATTTCGAAAGGCTAATGTCGACGTTAAAATCATCCTAAAAAAAATAAGTGTACAACGTCTTTAACGATGATTAGATTATGCATACAATATAATTACTTTAAAGAACGATTCTTTCCATGTAATAACTTCATTTAAAGACATTTTAAGCTTTTTAAATTATTTTCATACCAAAACATTAAACGTCAACATCAACAATGAATATAAAGGATAAAGGTGAAAGGTGGAGCTATAGACAAATAATATAAGAGACGGTTTGATACTTAAGGTGTAACCTCATGCTATCGCCCGTCGCTCGGTTTCAGCGACAAATCAGGTCGCGTGACCGAATTTTGAAATTCACGCGTCTCAAAAAAGTCGCTACAACTCACAAATCGCCGTGAAGAAAAGTAGCGACATGTCACAAATCGCTACGATGGAAAGCAGCGACAACATGGCTGCTTGTAGCGATCTCGAAAGCTGACAGACAAAGAATAATGACATATAACCTTAAAACTGATTTTCTAATTTTGTTTATTCCTAGTGGCAGTGATACAAGTGAATGAAATAGGACTGAATAAAAATAAAATAGCGTTTTAATCTATAATCAGCGACACTCTGCTATGATAGTATGAAATTGACGAGATGTCGTTTGCTTACAAATATCAAAAGTGGGTTGATCAGTGTCAACAAATTTGTATCAAAGCTCGGATTCAGAAAATTCGGCAAAAAAGAATATTTGCAGCTCTTGTAGTAAATGAAAAACGTAAAACGTTTTTGGGTTCACCCATTGTATACATTACGAATGGAACTTTTTTTAACCAGTTTTTTTCTACACCTTAGATCATATATACTACCGTGGATCAGGCAACAGCAGTAATATTCACGACGTACTTCTACGTAGGGATGTTCGATGATCATCGATTTTCGTTGATCATCGATATTTAAAGTTAAAACATCGATGTCCTAACATCGAAGTCAGATAGTAATAATATCGAAGACATCGATAATGGGGCATCGATAATAGAATATCGATAGTACCAACAAAATTCAATGGGATGAGAGGTAGACAACAAACAATACGTTAATGTGAATTATTAGTTACTAGCCTTATGATTTCCTGCTGATTATATTATTGATACGAGACTATACACACATCTCGTCAAAAAAGTAGAAACTCATCTCTATCTACTCAGAAATTTTGATTACAGCTTTAATAAATAGATGGCAAAACGTTCAGAAGTACCTAGCTTACTTTTGTTTCGGAATTGTAATTCATTGAACAGTCGGTAGCTTGAATTTTTTCTCTGGGATTTTTTCAAATATTTATAATAAATAACAAGAAGCAAGTCGTCATCGTCATTTAAATTAAATTTTAGATAATACAACAGGTTTTAGTTAAAGAATAAGTTTTTTTGATTCATTACGGAAGCTTTCATTTAACTAATTTTTAAAAGGTAGGAGAAAATAAATACCTAAAATTATTTTTATTATTTTGGTAACATAAAATACTCTTTAGATTCAAGTAATGTGATTTCTTTTTTTAGATAAATTATTAAGATGCCACCAAAAAGTAAATACAGGGAATGTTTTGAAAAAATTGATAACTCCCAAGAAAGATGTCGTTCCTGTTCAAAAATTATAAAAACTTGTGGAAATACAACAAATTCACGATTACGCATAGAAAAGATGCATCCTATAATAAAGAAGAGACAAAATTATGCAGAAACAGATGTATCAGAAGCATTAGGATCTAAAAAGCTTCGTAGTGTGGATGAATGTCCTACAACGGAAGAGATGCAAATTCACCCGCAGCAGTATGTGATTATTAAAAGTTATGTCAATCCCGAAAGTGCTCAAAGTGATATTAGCGGCACTAGCGCTACTGCTTCCAGAAATGTTGTTAAATTTAAAAACTCATTTCAATCAACATTAACATCACATTTTAGAAATATTCATGAGTATACTGAAACAGGTGCCACTTAAACTAATCCAAAAAGTTTCCACTCGTAGAAATTCAACTTTCTATATGATACAAAGGTTTTTGGAAGTACCTGCCGCAATAATTTTTTTTTAAATTGTCATGCTACGGCTCCTCCAATGATTACAGCCAAAGACATAGAACATCTAAAGGAAATTACGGATATATTACGACCAATTGAATTGGCAACTCGCGAAATTTGTGGGCAAAAATATGTTACAAGCAGTGGAGTCATTCCATTAAGCAAGATGTTATCCTTAAAAATATCCGGATTAGAACCGAAATCAGCTATTGCGATAAAACTTCACGAAAACGTAATGACAGAAATTAAAAAAAGATTACATCCAGCAGAATCTATCAATATTCTGGCTATTTCCATTTTATTGGACCCCAGGTTCAAAAATATCCACTTACAAGATACTATAGCATGTTTCAGAGCTACTAAAATTATGAAAGATTTGATAGTAATACAAGAGACTAATGAATTCGAGCAGGCAGACTTAACCAAAGAAAAAAATATTCCAAAGGTGACACCAAAAAAGAGCTTAATTTATGGGATGACCATTATAAACTTGTTCAAGAAAAACAAACAGCTCTACCTCTTCAAAGGGAATTCAGTGATATGCCTTCAGAGTTAACATATTATTTAAAAAAAAACCTAAGTGATATGAAGCAAGAACCGTTAGAAATGTGGTGCCATGGACTTGGTTGCTCGTTTCCCAAAATGAAACCGGTTGCGATAAAATATTTAACCTGTATTGCAACTTCCACGCCATCAGAAAGACTGTTTTCCAAAGCAGGAGTTGCATTAACCCAACAAAGAAACAAACTGAAAGGACCATTACTTTCAAAATTATTATTTATGCAATAAGTAGATAAACAATTGTGGGTCTTGTAAACTTTGTCATTTTTATTAGGTAAAGGTACACACTTGAACTATTTTTATTTATAATTTATATTTAGTTTTCATAACATACTTACCTCTAAACATTAGTTTATTTTTATTTTTATACTTAATTTGTATTTTCATTTCCTCACAGTTTAAACACATATTTATCATCTAAATAAACATTATATAGTGTTGCACTGTTGCAAATATTTTCCTTAAAATTCATTTTACTCTTACGCCTTACCCATTCTTACAAAAACATCGATGTTGCTGAACTTCGATGATTTGAGTTCGATGATTATCGGTTATCGATTTCAACTTATCGATGTCAATATCGATGATCTTTCAACATCGCACATCCCTACTTCTACGAGCCATCCTTGTTTGACAGTCAAAAGTTTCTAGCGTTGCATCTTTGTTTTGGAGCCTTTGACAATTTAGACGTACATAGTCGGCGCTAAATTTAAATAATCATGTATCAAATCTAGATTTTGAAAAGACTTCTAAGAAGGTGGAGGTTATCATCCGGTTGTTTTTTTGTGATGCTTCTTTCCTTAGAACTTTGTTATTTATAAACCGTTTTAGAAAATTCTTTCTTTCATTTGAAAGGAAATATTTTAAAAATATTGGTTGAGTAGTTTTGGTTTTTATATAAAGATAAATACAATAAGCAATATCATCTAACTAAATAAAATTGCGTATTTTTGCTTTCACGTCTCATTTGATTAATTTTGGTTGATTACTTTAGTACATTAAACTATTATAAAACTGAAACTATAGACCAAAACTTACAAACGTTTTAAAAGGTTATGAATTCGTTTAATTTTTTAAAAGTTTTTAAGTATATTTAATATAGGTACCTATTTCAACTTAAATTGTGAAAATTATTGAAAAAAAACAAGAAATTGTTTATAAGCTAAACATCATTTTATGTTTATTGAAACATTTCACATTTAATTCGTTCCTAAATGAAACATCAAACTTATTTCTAACTCTACAATTCCACTATTTTTCAATTTCACAATTTATTCTTATCTTGTAATAAAAATTAATATTTGATAACTTTAAAATATTACAAACACATAAACACTTGATAAGCCCCAAAAACTATACTGGCAGTATTATTATTATGATGCCGATGCGAGAAAAGAACGCTATCAACATTGCCAAATATCTAAGCTAGTTCTTATTTCTACTTATCCCGTACTACAAAAATAAATAATCAGGCAACAATTTTGTACAATAATTAGTTGGATAAAGCGTATATACATTAAAATGACATAATTGAATTTAAACATAACTATCTTAGATAATGAACAAAAAAAATTTTGTATTGAAAGTATTAAAAAAGTGGAGAATAAAAATAAATGTGTATAAATCTGGCAACAAGGAACAAGGACACAAGCTCTCAAAAAGAACATGGTCATACGTTGAGATTTTTAAAGCGCATGCTTAACTGGCAGACCGAAATAAAGACAGAGCTATGCTGAATTTCATACAGCAGAAGAAGATAGTGTAATTTAGTCATGTTATACATGTTGGAAACAGGAACGTGTATGTAGTTCTTATGGTATTGATGCATCCACGGTAGTATATATGATCTAAGTTCTACACTCTTCTGGTACGCAGGTAAATTTGAAATTTATTTGCGGATGTCCTACGGTAATATTGTAGATTTGTCTTGCTTAACCACATTGATTACAGTCATTAAACTAAATACAATTTTTCAACAGATATTTAACTACAGGTGACTGCTACAAATCAATATCGTACCACAGTATCTGGTAGAGACGACAACAGTGAGCATAATTGCAAAAATGTGCAGATCACTTTGGAGTTGTCTCAAAAAGGAAGCTTTACTTTTAATTTATGTTAAATTTTAAACGTTTGCTCATCTCCTGATAATATTATGTATAAATATAAATGTTCTAATTTTTGTATTTTAAATTATTTTGGAATATTATTATTAAACCATACACTACCCCATGGACAGGCTTTGTATTTATGGGAACACATTTGAAGTTAAATTCTTAATATTGTATGAATGCTGCATGTATATTGTTATTGTATTCTATTGTAGGATTACATTATTATATTGAGTTGTCCGGAACTGATACTAAAAAAATAAAATTTTGTATTTTTTGTTTATATGGCTAATTAATTTCTGTATTTGAAAGAAACCCAGATCCCAAGAAGTCCACAAACTCAAATGAACCTAATAGATTCTAGAAAACACCATTGTTCAATATCGCACGTGCACAAACACACTTACTTAAGGAATGAAAATTGAAACAAAATAATTGATTACAATATATTTAATTTAAACTAGGATACACAGCGATTTTTCTTATTCTCATCAGTATAAAAATGTTTCATTTATTGATGTAACAATATTATATTATTGAACTAGTCAACATGAATAGTTTGTTTCTTTTCAGTTCTTTCAATTATCACAATCATTAAAAAATTGTCCTTTTTTTGTTAATAATAAAAGAACATGAATTTATATAAATAAACAAAACAAGTACATAATTATCACAACAAAACATTTAAGAGGGGCCTCACGTTTTAGGAACCTGAAAACAGTTGGCACCCGTGATTTGCAACAAAATTTAGGTCATTTTGTACACAACAAATCTAAAGAACGCAGGGAAATTAAGTGTTGAAATTTTAACACAATATAACTTTGACCTTTGTCTTGGGGATCAGGTATTTTGGTTGAGTTTTATATTGTTATAAAAAAGATATATAAGCCATTAAGTGATGGTGTGATTTTGACAATTTGTGGTCACCAATCTGGACACCAAAACCTGATCCCCAAAAAGAATCCTAGAGAATTCGTTTCTGAAAATCTCAAATCATTGTATTTTTTGAGATTTCTTGTGCGCAAATTTTTGCAAACGAACATCTTTTTACTTTAGTTCAACCGCTCCACCGTCTTGATGCATGGCTCTGTATAGAACAATATAGAACATTGACAGAAGACTACGGTCAATTCGTAGACAAATAATATTATAACTTTCTCTATGGGTCAAATGCTGTTGTCATATGTTTTGTGTTCATAAAAATATCCCAAATTTATAGTTTAGTGTGTATTGTATTTGTAAGTGATTATAATTGAGTAATTTTCATGCTAAATAAGTAAATTTGTGCTTCGTAAATGCTATTTATATTTACTCCACAAGATTGTGTTTAGTGCTTCATGCTTCTCTTTGCAACAAAAATGCACTTTTTGCACCTATTACACAAATAACTACTTTTTAATGTTATTCTTTTTTATTGTTGGTAAATACATCAAAGTGATTAAATATATTATGTGAGAATGATTTTGAGTTTTTGTTCTTTGGAATAAATATATCATGTTCATACCTAATAATAGTAATTGTGATTCCGCTTAAATTGAATTTTATTGTTGTGTTTTTCTAGACAAATTTTGTTCTTCATGAGGTCAATTATTTCGCTTATTGTATTTGTTTGTAAATTCAGTTTTGATGCAGAGTGGAGGCATTTTATTTCAAGTAGTGCATCATCACCTACAAGCCCTAAAATATTTTATCAATAAATGTATGTCATTTAATATGCAAAAAGAATTTATAACACATGGTGATTATTTGTTATGTTAAATATATTTACCATCAGGAGAAGCACCTAGTAACCCCTGTTGAACATCTACCCACAATCCTGAATCAACCACCACAACATTTTGTACTTGTTCAAAAATGCTCTTAGCCACTTTTTCCTTAAGAGTTCCATACTCCATTACCTCTGTCATACAATAAGTCTTTTTAAGAACAGTTTTAACAAGAGAATGGCAAGGTGTATTTGTTTTTCTCTTAACAACATGTCCAAAGATTTTATAAGAAATTAGGATGGTTATCCACTTTTTAGCTTGCCTTAGCCTATGCACCATAGATAATAGTAATTGTTGAATAAAATTAATGAATGAAGTAGGTAACATTATATTTTAAAAACTTTGAACCATAAATATTTTAAAACTTTGTCTAGCTAATAGTTAAAATTTCCTTGCAAATTGTTTGATTATATAAGCATTTCAAAGAAAATAAGAAACCAAATTATTATTAAAGGATGACTTAGTAATAGTCTTAGTTGTTGATATTAAAAAAAATTGTAAAACAAAGGATGACTAAAAAGTTAATTTTGTCTACTTGTTGCCCTTCGGGGGCTGTATCGAGTTATACAGATAGGTTTTCTTTCCTAAAAACCATTTTTTTGTGTTGTTCTTGCTGAAAAACGTAAAAACAACTCAAAAAAATACAAAATTCCAACTTTTTTTGGGTAAACCTATACTTTTCTCGCATATTAGATGGGTTGGATGGAAAAATAATAATACCAATAATGTATTATACAAAAACAAAAAAAATATTTACCATTCAGGTGATCACACATATGTATATCTGTCATGGAAAAAAGAGAATGAACCAACTATTTTTTGTATAATGAAGGAAAAATGTTTCAGTTCCAATCTCCACAACACATATGATCAATCTTTGTAAACAAGGTAGAAGCAAACTTGTATATGTTGATTGTATGTTTGATTTTGTACTGTATACATCGATCTTCCCACAAAATATACATTAGTATTTGTCATTACAGATCTTTCGCTTTAAATTTTTTATTAGTTGTTATAGTTGCTTTGTAAGTTTTTTAAACGTTTGCTATTTTAAATTTAAATTCTTAACTGTACCTTACTTTCCTCTTTCTATTAAATGTAAAGCATTGTATTATAAATAAATATTTCTTTGTATAATAAATTTGGAAACGATTTGTTTATATTATTTGTTTCTAGATAAAATTGAATATATTCACACATGTAGTTGAAAAAAGAGCCTACATGAATTATGTCACCCCTTGTAGAGATGATTATATGAAGATGCTGACGACACTATATAATTTTGCTGATCATTTTGTAGTATACTTTATATCTAAATTTATTCAGACAGTAGTCAGTAGCTAACATTCAAGTAATATACACGTAAATTATTGTCGGTAGTATTCTAAGTGTAATAAAGTGATAAATAAATATTTTTAAAAATAGACTTTTCACCTCCGGTGATTTATTTGGCGCAGTCAGTAGGATATTTCGGGTCGAACATATCGTATGTGCGATTTCGTTTTAACGATTTACCGAAATAAATCGAACACTAAACTATATTGTTGAAGTTTGTGGAGGACATTCGTGCAGCGAGATACCATATCTTTGGACTACTCTTCCGTCTACCGAGGATCTGTTCGAGCCGCTACCAAACATTCAACGAGATCTGGGACCCATATTGCCCAAAATCTGCGAGGATCCAGCCGTGAATTCTCATAGCTAATTAGGCATGTTTAAAATCATCCTTTACGTTCTGTAAGTACAATTCATGAATTCTGAAGTAACTGTTAACGATCTAACTCGTGCATTTAATAGTTTATTGTTAGAAACCACTACTGACTCAAACCCGACAAATTCAATTAGTAAAGTAAATAATCAAATAGATATGGCGGTACAATCTTTTAAATGGGAATATTCAAATTGCATCCCCGATTTTGACGGGAATCCAAACGATCTAAATAGATTTATTTCTGTTAGCGAATCACTCATAAATAATTTTATTGATAGGGCAAATCCAAATAATTTTCAAAACATTTATTTGTTGAATTCTATAATTGCTAAAATAAAAGGTAAAGCTAAAACAGTCATTAATATTCAGACATGTAGCACATGGAACGAATTAAAAGACGTATTGATGAGAAACTTCTCGGATCAACGAGATGAAGTATGTCTAAATAGGGATCTCGTAATGCTAAGACAAAACTCTAATGAAAGTCCACAATTATTTTATGATAGGTGTTTGCACATTCTGAACTTACTTTGTAGTTATGTAAACTTACACGAAACAACAGAAGATGGTAAAGTTTTAAAACGACGATTATATCAAAATTTAACATTAAAAACTTTTCTTTCTGGGTTAAAAGAACCTATTGGAACTACAATTCGTTGTATGAAACCGACATCATTAAGCGAAGCAATGCAATTTGTTTTACAAGAGGAAAATGCGCATTATTTACAAAATTCATCAAAAAATAATCATAGAACAACACAACCTTTCAGACATAACTCTCGACCAACGAACGATTTCAGATCTAATTATCAACCACCTACCCAAAATCAGTATACTAATTTTAACTCACCCAGTCCCAGCTTACAAACATTCAATTCCCAAACTCCAAATAATTTTTTCGCAAGACAGAACAATTTCCCCTCACAACCAATCCCAATAAATCCAAGACCTAGTCAACAGAATTTTCCTAGAGCCTCACAAGTTTTCAAAAGGCCCAACCAAAATATGAATGTTTTCAGGCCAAATCCAAACGCTAACCTACCTAAACCAACGCCCATGTCTACTAGCACCCGAAATACTTATCCAAACAATCAAAATCAACCAATATATAAAAGACCGCCGCCATCTACTAATAATTTCAGACAAAATAAACGTCCGAATTACACTTTGGAAGAACTTTATAATGTAGATACCCTAGAAAACTATGAACCCGAAAATTGGGAATATTTAAATAATAATTACGATTATTCTGATCATACTGCTGATCAATTGTATTTAGATAATTCAAATCCTAATAACGATATTAGTGATAATAATGACACAGTTAACAAAAACGAAAATTTTTGTTAAGTGCCTCGGAAAATCCACCTTACCATAACAATCCTAAAGTAATACCTTTTAATAACGTCAAATCAAGTGAATTACCCTATATCATTTTACCCGAATATAATTTAAAATTTCTAATTGATACCGGATCAAGTCGATCATTTATAAACCCCAACTTGGCTTTCAAATATTATTCTAGTGATATTAAAAATGACCCATTCGTAGTAACAACAGTATTTCAAAAATCTGCCCATAAATACCGAGCCGACATCCTGGCTTCAAACGTATTTAATCTCCCGAATCCGATCAAATTAAAATTCTATCTCTTTAAATTTCACAATGTTTTTGATGGTCTAATTGGATTAGATAATTTAAAAATATTACAAGCCAAACTGAATTTCCAAGAAGGATTTCTTATCACTCCTTCTAGTAAAATAAAACTTCATTATCACGAGGTGAACGCTGACCTTAATCTTGTAACTGTATCTCCTAGATCGCAACAAGTTGTTGAAATAAAAACGAATGTTATACATGGAGATATTTTTATTCCTTATCAAAAGTTTCATAACTGCGAAATTCCACAATGCCTTAGCACTGCAAAAAACGGCTACGCTCTTACTACAATATTAAACAAATCTGACAGTAATTTTTGCAAACGAACATCTTTTTACTTTAGTTCAACCGCTCCACCGTCTTGATGCATGGCTCTGTATAGAACAATATAGAACATTGACAGAAGACTACGGTCAATTCGTAGACAAATAATATTATAACTTTCTCTATGGGTCAAATGCTGTTGTCATATGTTTTGTGTTCATAAAAATATCCCAAATTTATAGTTTAGTGTGTATTGTATTTGTAAGTGATTATAATTGAGTAATTTTCATGCTAAATAAGTAAATTTGTGCTTCGTAAATGCTATTTATATTTACTCCACAAGATTGTGTTTAGTGCTTCATGCTTCTCTTTGCAACAAAAATGCACTTTTTGCACCTATTACACAAATAACTACTTTTTAATGTTATTCTTTTTTATTGTTGGTAAATACATCAAAGTGATTAAATATATTATGTGAGAATGATTTTGAGTTTTTGTTCTTTGGAATAAATATATCATGTTCATACCTAATAATAGTAATTGTGATTCCGCTTAAATTGAATTTTATTGTTGTGTTTTTCTAGACAAATTTTGTTCTTCATGAGGTCAATTATTTCGCTTATTGTATTTGTTTGTAAATTCAGTTTTGATGCAGAGTGGAGGCATTTTATTTCAAGTAGTGCATCATCACCTACAAGCCCTAAAATATTTTATCAATAAATGTATGTCATTTAATATGCAAAAAGAATTTATAACACATGGTGATTATTTGTTATGTTAAATATATTTACCATCAGGAGAAGCACCTAGTAACCCCTGTTGAACATCTACCCACAATCCTGAATCAACCACCACAACATTTTGTACTTGTTCAAAAATGCTCTTAGCCACTTTTTCCTTAAGAGTTCCATACTCCATTACCTCTGTCATACAATAAGTCTTTTTAAGAACAGTTTTAACAAGAGAATGACAAGGTGTATTTGTTTTTCTCTTAACAACATGTCCAAAGATTTTATAAGAAATTAGGATGGTTATCCACTTTTTAGCTTGCCTTAGCCTATGCACCATAGATAATAGTAATTGTTGAATAAAATTAATGAATGAAGTAGGTAACATTATATTTTAAAAACTTTGAACCATAAATATTTTAAAACTTTGTCTAGCTAATAGTTAAAATTTCCTTGCAAATTGTTTGATTATATAAGCATTTCAAAGAAAATAAGAAACCAAATTATTATTAAAGGATGACTTAGTAATAGTCTTAGTTGTTGATATTAAAAAAAATTGTAAAACAAAGGATGACTAAAAAGTTAATTTTGTCTACTTGTTGCCCTTCGGGGGCTGTATCGAGTTATACAGATAGGTTTTCTTTCCTAAAAACCATTTTTTTGTGTTGTTCTTGCTGAAAAACGTAAAAACAACTCAAAAAAATACAAAATTCCAACTTTTTTTGGGTAAACCTATACTTTTCTCGCATATTAGATGGGTTGGATGGAAAAGTAATAATACCAATAATGTATTATACAAAAACAAAAAAAATATTTACCATTCAGGTGATCACACATATGTATATCTGTCATGGAAAAAAGAGAATGAACCAACTATTTTTTGTATAATGAAGGAAAAATGTTTCAGTTCCAATCTCCACAACACATATGATCAATCTTTGTAAACAAGGTAGAAGCAAACTTGTATATGTTGATTGTATGTTTGATTTTGTACTGTATACATCGATCTTCCCACAAAATATACATTAGTATTTGTCATTACAGATCTTTCGCTTTAAATTTTTTATTAGTTGTTATAGTTGCTTTGTAAGTTTTTTAAACGTTTGCTATTTTAAATTTAAATTCTTAACTGTACCTTACTTTCCTCTTTCTATTAAATGTAAAGCATTGTATTATAAATAAATATTTCTTTGTATAATAAATTTGGAAACGCTTTGTTTATATTATTTGTTTCTAGATAAAATTGAATATATTCACACATGTAGTTGAAAAAAGAGCCTACATGAATTATGTCACCCCTTGTAGAGATGATTATATGAAGATGCTGACGACACTATATAATTTTGCTGATCATTTTGTAGTTTACTTTATATCTAAATTTATTCAGACAGTAGTCAGTAGCTAACATTCAAGTAATATACACGTAAATTATTGTCGGTAGTATTCTAAGTGTAATAAAGTGATAAATAAATATTTTTAAAAATAGACTTTTCACCTTCGGTGATTTATTTGGCGCAGTCAGTAGGATATTTCGGGTCGAACATATCGTATGTGCGATTTCGTTTTAACGATTTACCGAAATAAATCGAACACTAAACTATATTGTTGAAGTTTGTGGAAGACATTCGTGCAGCGAGATACCATATCTTTGGACTACTCTTCCGTCTACCGAGGATCTGTTCGAGCCGCTACCAAACATTCAACGAGATCTGGGACCCATATTGCCCAAAATCTGCGAGGATCCAGCCGTGAATTCTCATAGCTAATTAGGCATGTTTAAAATCATCCTTTACGTTCTGTAAGTACAATTCATGAATTCTGAAGTAACTGTTAACGATCTAACTCGTGCATTTAATAGTTTATTGTTAGAAACCACTACTGACTCAAACCCGACAAATTCAATTAGTAAAGTAAATAATCAAATAGATATGGCGGTACAATCTTTTAAATGGGAATATTCAAATTGCATCCCCGATTTTGACGGGAATCCAAACGATCTAAATAGATTTATTTCTGTTAGCGAATCACTCATAAATAATTTTATTGATAGGGCAAATCCAAATAATTTTCAAAACATTTATTTGTTGAATTCTATAATTGCTAAAATAAAAGGTAAAGCTAAAACAGTCATTAATATTCAGACATGTAGCACATGGAACGAATTAAAAGACGTATTGATGAGAAACTTCTCGGATCAACGAGATGAAGTATGTCTAAATAGGGATCTCGTAATGCTAAGACAAAACTCTAATGAAAGTCCACAATTATTTTATGATAGGTGTTTGCACATTCTGAACTTACTTTGTAGTTATGTAAACTTACACGAAACAACAGAAGATGGTAAAGTTTTAAAACGACAATTATATCAAAATTTAACATTAAAAACTTTTCTTTCTGGGTTAAAAGAACCTATTGGAACTACAATTCGTTGTATGAAACCGACATCATTAAGCGAAGCAATGCAATTTGTTTTACAAGAGGAAAATGCGCATTATTTACAAAATTCATCAAAAAATAATCATAGAACAACACAACCTTTCAGACATAACTCTCGACCAACGAACGATTTCAGATCTAATTATCAACCACCTACCCAAAATCAGTATACTAATTTTAACTCACCCAGTCCCAGCTTACAAACATTCAATTCCCAAACTCCAAATAATTTTTTCGCAAGACAGAACAATTTCCCCTCACAACCAATCCCAATAAATCCAAGACCTAGTCAACAGAATTTTCCTAGAGCCTCACAAGTTTTCAAAAGGCCCAACCAAAATATGAATGTTTTCAGGCCAAATCCAAACGCTAACCTACCTAAACCAACGCCCATGTCTACTAGCACCCGAAATACTTATCCAAACAATCAAAATCAACCAATATATAAAAGACCGCCGCCATCTACTAATAATTTTAGACAAAATAAACGTCCGAATTACACTTCGGAAGAACTTTATAATGTAGATACCCTAGAAAACTATGAACCCGAAAATTGGGAATATTTAAATAATAATTACGATTATTCTGATCATACTGCTGATCAATTGTATTTAGATAATTCAAATCCTAATAACGATATTAGTGATAATAATGACACAGTTAACAAAAACGAAAATTTTTGTTAAGTGCCTCGGAAAATCCACCTTACCATAACAATCCTAAAGTAATACCTTTTAATAACGTCAAATCAAGTGAATTACCCTATATCATTTTACCCGAATATAATTTAAAATTTCTAATTGATACCGGATCAAGTCGATCATTTATAAACCCCAACTTGGCTTTCAAATATTATTCTAGTGATATTAAAAATGACCCATTCGTAGTAACAACAGTATTTCAAAAATCTGCCCATAAATACCGAGCCGACATCCTGGCTTCAAACGTATTTAATCTCCCGAATCCGATCAAATTAAAATTCTATCTCTTTAAATTTCACAATGTTTTTGATGGTCTAATTGGATTAGATAATTTAAAAATATTACAAGCCAAACTGAATTTCCAAGAAGGATTTCTTATCACTCCTTCTAGTAAAATAAAACTTCATTATCACGAGGTGAACGCTGACCTTAATCTTGTAACTGTATCTCCTAGATCGCAACAAGTTGTTGAAATAAAAACGAATGTTATACATGGAGATATTTTTATTCCTTATCAAAAGTTTCATAACTGCGAAATTCCACAATGCCTTAGCACTGCAAAAAACGGCTACGCTCTTACTACAATATTAAACAAATCTGACAGTACCGTATCACTAGATTTTTCAGAACCATTTCAAGTAGAATGTTTTGACGAAAATGAAATAGAAAACATTGATTTAAATAATATTGATTCACATCAAATACCCTTAGACCTTAATAAAATTAGAACTGATCACATGAATAGTGAAGAAAAAGAAAAAATATTAAAACTTTGTCAAGAATATAGCGATATATTTTATAAAGAAGGTGAACCACTATCATTTACAAATAAAATTAAACATAATATACGTACGACAGATGAAATACCTGTATATACGAAAACTTATCGGTATCCTTTCGTACATAAGCAAGAAGTTGCTAATCAAATCCAAAAAATGTTAGATTCAAAAATTATTCAGCCATCTAATTCGCCATGGAGTTCTCCAATCTGGGTGGTAAGCAAGAAATTAGATGCCAGCAATCAACAAAAATGGAGAGTGGTCATCGATTATAGGAAACTAAACGAGAAGACTATAGAAGATCGATACCCCCTACCAAATATCACAGAATTACTTAACAAATTGGGCAATTGCCAATATTTCTCTACAATTGATTTAGCCAGTGGCTTCCACCAAATTGAGATGGAAAAAACTGACATCGAAAAAACGGCATTTAACACCGAAAATGGCCATTGGGAGTTCCTGCGCATGCCTTTTGGATTGAAAAATGCGCCAGCAACTTTCCAGCGCGTCGCTGACAACATACTAAGAGGTATACAAAATGAGATGTGTTTAGTATACCTAGACGATATTATTGTATATTCCACCTCATTACAAGAGCATTTAGAGCGCCTAAAAACGGTTTTCCAGAGACTCAGAGAAGCAAACTTTAAAGTCCAGCTAAATAAATCTGAATTCTTAAGGAAAGAAGCGGCTTATCTAGGTCACGTAGTGACACCTGACGGAGTTAAACCAAACCCCAAAAAATTTATGCAATACTTAACTATCCGATACCTAAAACACCCAAGCAACTTAAAGGATTCTTAGGATTGCTTGGATACTACAGACGTTTTATCAAGGACTTCGCACGACTAACCAAACCTTTCACGAAATGTTTAAAGAAAGGTGCAAAAATCGAACTTAACGACGAATACATAACATGTTTTGAGACTTGTAAAACTTTATTGACTAACGAACCGATATTACAATATCCAGACTTCAATAAAACATTTAATCTTACCACCGACGCTTCTAATGTAGCACTAGGTGCTATCTTATCCCAAGGTCCTATTGGACAAGATCTCCCTATAGCATATGCTTCGAGAACGCTTAACGACTCAGAGCAAAATTACTCCACGATTGAGAAGGAGTTACTTGCTATAGTTTGGGCAACAAAATATTTCCGTCCATATTTATATGGTCGTCAGTTCAATATAATAACAGATCATAAACCTCTCGTGTGGTTAAACTCTTTAAAAGAACCAAACTCTAAATTACTACGTTGGCGAATTAAATTAGAAGAATTTGACTATAAGATTTTTTATAGAAAAGGGAAATTTAATAATGTAGATTCTCTATCGCGAATAGAACTTCACACTAAAGATACAAATTCAATTTTGAGAGATAAGTCATTTTGGAAACGTATTGATGAAATTTTAGATGAAACATCAAACTACCATAATAATCCAAATACATCCGAACAAGCATATCAAACTTTAAATACCCCTTCACCAACTGCTAATGAACTAATAAGCGACACTCCAACCACATCTGACAATGACAATTTTTCAATGATAGTTAACATTGACGGAACAATTTCAGATGACAACATCGAGCACCAACATCAAGAGACACAAAATAATACTAGCGATAGACAAAACGAAAATATTACTGATGACAATATTACTATACACTCAAATGTCGATGAAAATCCAATTATCGGCATACCGTCTATTGAATGTGCTGTAAATTATGGTAAAAATCAAATATTTATTAAATCAGTTTTACATTCACCTGCAAAATTAAAAAGAATCACCTTATTTAGCGATAAACAACGGTTTTTAGTTCAGCTCTCTAAAAATAATTTCGAGAACGATGTTATCAATTTTGTTAAAGAATATATAGTTCCAGATATTCAGTACTATTTATATTTCGAAGATCCTGACCTGTACGAACCATTCTCAGTTTGTTTACAGAAATATTTTAAGTCGTCATCTATAAAATTCAAAAAATGTTCTACCAAACTATTAGATGTTATAAAAAAAGATGATATTAAAGAAATGATTAAAAATTACCACGAGGGTAAAACGAACCACCGCGGAATTAATGAAACCCTTCAAAGAATTAAAGAAAAGTATTACTGGCCGGACATGAAAAAATCAATTCAAACATTCATTAACGAGTGCGAAATATGCCAACAGTGTAAATATGACAGACATCCAGTAAACTTAAAAATGAATTTGACACCCACTGCAAATAAACCGTTTGAAATCATTCATATAGATTCATTTACTTTTGAAAATTCAAAATTTTTGACGATAGTTGATAGTTTTTCTAAATATGCCCAAGCATACCATTTAAATGCACTTTCTGGTACGGAAGTAGCGAACAATTTGATAACTTACTTTTCTCATCATGGTATACCAAATCAAATTATTTGCGATAACGGCACCGAATTTAAAAATACGGTCATCACAGAACTATTAGGACTACATAAAATTAAAATTCATTTTTGCTCCCCTGATCATCCTCAATCAAACGGAATTGTAGAAAGATTTCATTCAACGATAATAGAACATCTAAGGCTATTAAACTCACAAGGATTCTCAGACACACCTGTAAAAACTAAAATGGCAAATGCTATTCTGGCATATAATAATACAATACATTCGGCTACTAAATTAAAACCTATGGACGTAATTAACGGACACATTACTGATAATGATCCATTTGATATCGCAATTGATAAACGTTTAATCAATGATTACGTTAATAGACATAAAGAACGCTCTAAATTATTGTATGCGAAAATCAATGCTGATTTATCAAACCTAAAAGAGAATCTAGTAGAAACAGTAAATGAAAACCGAGAAAGTCCTGAGATGTTTATACCAAACGAAAAGATTTTTATAAAAAAGAAAAAGAGACAGAAAAACGCGAACAAATTTCATAAGCCCGTTAGTATTAAATCAGTAAATACCAAGCGCAAAGTAGTTACAACAGCAAAACACGGAAAAATTCATATGAGTAACATAAAACGCCCACTAAAAAGAATATATTCATTTGACACATAGTTATTATTTCAGGTTTCCAGGAATACTTGGATTCAAAGAAATAATTACACTTAGAAATCTCCACGATAATCCAGGTCTACTTCCAGTGAAACTTGGCACTGCAAAAGTAACCGAATACTATCACTCGATATTTTATTATTATGATATAAATCCTATTGTCGCACAATTTCAAAATTTAAAAGATAAACAGACATATATTTTTAACACAGCTATAAAAAATAAAATTAGTCAGGAAGAGATAACTAATCACAAACGTTTCTTAAAATTTGCAGAAAGTAAAGTTGAAATAAAATTAACAGAATTACTACCTCACGAAAATAGAACCAAACGAGGGTTGTTCAATGGTCTCGGTTCAATTGTCAAAACTATTAGCGGAAATTTAGACTCCAATGACGGAGAACGTTACGACAACCTTATTAGACAACTTCAACAAAATCAAAATCAATTGTCTGATAAAATAAAAACTCAACATTCGGTAGCAATATCTCTGATAGATAACTTTAATAAGAGTATTCAACAAATAAATCATAATCAATTATTATTAGAACGTAAATTAGCAACGATCGATTCATATGTAGGGAATCAATCTCAATTCGAGAAAAATACCTTCATAAGGGATGTAATTTTTCATATTTTAAACTTGTACGAAATGCTTATTTCAATCTTACAAGATATAGAAAATTCAATATCATTTGCGAAAGCGGGAATTATGCATCCAAGCATAATAAAACCCAGCGAATTGTTCAAACTTTTGGAAGAATTATACAAGAATGTGAGTAAAGATCGAATGCCCATAAAACTTAAAATAAACAATATTCCAATTTTTGAAAATTTAATAAAAGTATCTTATTATATAGTAAATAGCAGGATTACATATATTTTACATGTACCTGTAACATATCCTTTTGGTTTAGAATTATATCATTTGTATCCAATACCTATTCAGAGCGAGAGTCAGTTAAAAGTAATCATCCCTCAAAATAGATTTATTTTAAAAAATGAATTGTATTTCAAACTATTGGATGAATCATGCATAAAATTAGCTAGACAAGAATATATGTGCCAAGAAGTCAGCCTACAACAAGTTAATTCCAACAGCCCTTGCGAAGTTCAACTTCTCAACCTCAAGATCACATCCGCCTGCAGTCAAATGCCCTTAAGCAACTCTAAAGTATTAATCAAAAGACTTGAAGAATCCAATCAGTGGATCGTCGTTCTTCCCAAGAAAACAACCATCAGGTTAATGTGTTACCAACAAGAAGAAATCCTCAACTACATCGGCACTTACCTAGCCAACATTCCGGCATCCTGTCTAATTATTACAGACTCCGAAACAATAGTAAACAATGGCCCGATAGAAGTTGAAAGCCAGCCCATTTTCATTCCAGGAGTATACGTATCCAATCATGAACATCTCATTCATAAAAATATCAATTTTAGTCTTCCAGAAATAAATTTAGATGACTAGAACCCTCCGAGAAAGGATTATCAGAAATACTCCAGTTTTCGAGACTTACACACCTTCCTATGTTCCAAGCACTTGGACGATAATAATTTATTGCCTCGTAATTCTTCTATGCCTGTACTGGGCCCTCAAAAGAATCCAATGCAAGAGACCAAAGCAAGTAAACCAATCCGAAGATGTTCACCTCCCTTAGCTGCAGCCCGCGGAAGCTGAAACTTCAGGGGGAGGAATTATGTCACCCCTTGTAGAGATGATTATATGAAGATGCTGACGACACTATATAATTTTGCTGATCATTTTGTAGTTTACTTTATATCTAAATTTATTCAGACAGTAGTCAGTAGCTAACATTCAAGTAATATACACGTAAATTATTGTCGGTAGTATTCTAAGTGTAATAAAGTGATAAATAAATATTTTTAAAAATAGACTTTTCACCTCCGGTGATTTATTTCATGGCAAATAAAATTTGAAAGCAACCAACAGGAACTCTGAAACTGATACAAATATGATTAGATTGAGGCAAAGTTGTGACATGACGTTCTGTGTTTTCAGACTAAATGGCCTATTTTAAATCATGTAAATTTGCAACTTTTCCGCAGTTTAATTTTCTTAGCATGAAACAAACAAAAATTTATAATCATGAAAACATTTTATTATGTTAATATAAATGGTACAAATTTTGAAAGGTAGAATGTTTTTAAAGTATGTATATTTTTCTTCCATTCTTAATTTCTAGCAATTTCCGCAGTGCTGTCACTTGGTATCCATATTATTAAATAGCACATGTCCTTTCATGCAATATGTAATGCACCTTGTATCAGGTTATAATAGTTATATTTTTCAATTATCATTATTATATATTCATCAAAATGAATTATGCAATTCTTGTCTTTTGAGAGCGGTTTTAATTTTTCTTCATTCAGATACTTCAAAGGTCACTTCGATCAAGCATTTTTCGCTAACAAACCCATATTATCATTAAAACGGGGTTTCAAGAGAATGTTGAAAGATGGTTTGATGATACTAGAACAAACCATCAGTATTATTTATCTCACATTTTCACAATAATCAAATAATCCAGTATACATAACCTCAAATATAGCTTTTTAAAATTAAAAAATACGGATTGCAGGATAATTTACATTATCATAAATATAATTTTTGATATCGGGTCGATACGATTACGTACTTTTTAACAATTATTCCTTTCAAAAACATTTATGTAACTCTTAAATAATCAAAAATCTACACTCAAATGCAAATTATGTCAACAAATTTTGTTTGGAACCGTGTGTATAATATTCTCTTATCTATGCACAGGTGTGCTGTGGTTTGGATGCAACATAAAAAACAGAGATAAGGTTTCTGTGCTCACAAGAAGTTGAATTATTTGAAATAAAAACATTCGAACAGAGATGTGTTTCTTTGAACCGTCAAGAGTGGAAAGACAGGGACAGAAATTAAGTGGAATAAGTAAAAGCCGATTCAGTACTACTATCGACATCTATCGTAAATATTTTGAACCAAATAATTACTAAATTAGTAACTAGTATTGTGTAGGTTTTTAGGTTTATATACCTGTGAGGAGGCCCCTCTTAATATATGTCATCTAAAAACTTTTACAAACAAAAATGGGGTTAAAAAGTTACATCATTTCTCGATAAAACTGTATAACAAAGAAACAAAATTATCGGTTTAAACGTATATTAATAATCTTTTAAAATATTTACCTCGCCTGAATCCATTGTGTACATATAACATTAACGAAGAAGTTGCAAATGAAGAAAAAGCATGTTATTATTTGATTTGGGTAGATATACTAAGCCGGTTCTGGGGCGGAAGTCGGCCATGTTGGATTACGTTGACTGTGCGCGCACACCGGAAGTGGCATCCATCTTGTGTCAATGGCATGACGCGTGTGGTATCCATCTTGTGTCAATGGCCGGGTGTGACGTATCTTGTTGGTGTGACGTGTGTCGGGACGCGTGTCGTATCCATCTTGTTTCAATGGCGGGGTGTGTCGTTGGCGGGTGATTCGAATGTGGTGCGCAACTGTGACGTCATCCGTTCTACAGCATCCATCTTATGTGACGTCAATCGTCTATTTTGCGTGGTCCATCCACCTACCACGTGTGTGACGTAACACAACACTTCCAATTTATATAATTGAAAAAATGGTCGACCGTGAGATTCGAACTCACGACACACAGCGTCTTTCTCGTTCCTAACACAATCCCTAACCGTTGCGCTATCAAGGTTATATGTATAAATTTCTTATTTGGGGTTCACCATCATCCGTTGGGCGTCAGTGACCCCACGTAATTTTGACAGTTGCGCTTTACAAATTAATATTCCATTATCGATGCCCTGAATTCACAGCATACGAGTGAAATCAAAAGTGTCTATGATTCTTTATTAGTCATAAATTGTATACAGGGGTTGTTTCTTATACGTTCCTTGTTAAAAAAGATAGTTATTTTGTTATTTTGAGTGGGACGTCTACATAAAATTTCATATGGTGTGTGTGTAAAAAAATTCACTTGAAAAAAAAATCATTTATTATTGATATAATAATTACAAAGGTAATGCATTATTTAAAAACCATTGTCGGAGACGTTGTACATTTCTGCAAGATCCTCCAGTGGCGTGACAGGAATCACGTTCAAAGTTCCCAGTTGCCAATGATGTACCATCAAACTTGCAGACGTCAATAATGATGGGAAAGACACTAAAAATGTGACATTTCTTTTGTAGAAATTCAACCTTTTGCTGTCCGCGTACGTAAATGAAGTCTGCAGCATACAACAGCTTAGTTTCCAATATTTTATTTATTTTGGTATACTCGATGTTACCTGAAGAGTATCGAATGCCATGCACATTTTTTTCCAGGTATTTCACAGTTTTTTTATCACGCTGACTTAATGTATCAAACGATTGAGGTGGCAAAAACATGTAGTGACTTTGCTTAAAGCCAATCTCGATGGTGAGTTCTTTGGGAACAAAGCGTCCATCTACGACGAACCCTTGGATGTCCACGAATGCAACTCTCATGATGATGATTGCTAGAATACTAACGTGCAGTGCGCAGTACGTTCTAATTTAAATTCTTAACAATTTCGGTGAGGGGAAAATACTCCATTACACAGTCGTGTATTATGACACAATATACTTTGGTATTTTCGGGGAAACCAATGTTTGCTTCAATGTCGAGTTTTACATCAACTGTAGATGCCTTCATGCTTTCTTCTTGTTTCGAGCAATTGATAACAAACAATGCATGCTTCTTGAAAGATGAATAATCCAACAGAGGATGCTTCTGTGTTGAATTCATATAACTAGGATAAAATTCTGTATAGGCCTCTTTGTAATCATTCTTAGTAAAGTCCAACTGCATTCTTTCATTAGGATAATATTCCCCATTTAGCGATAGTCGTATACTTTGAATATCAGCGTTGTCGAATAAAGTTGGGTCGGCTGTGCTGTTGTCACGTTTGTTGGTTTGAAAGAAAACCAAAACATAACGAGGTCGTTCGACTGAAGTTGTAGTTTTAACAGCCCATACTTCACGTCTAGCATTTCTGGTGATGGCTAGTAGTTCATGTATCTCCCACTTTCTGAATGGAATAACTATAGGCTGATCCTTTTGAATAGCCTTCATAAGTTCCAACTTAATATCATCATTAGGATAGATATGCTTGATTTTCAATTCGATGTTGGTAATATTTATGTTAACAGTTGTAGTGGAAGTAACACCAGCAACGTTTTTTTCTGTGATATATACACAATCATTATCGTTTCGAGCTCGAACCAAACTTATTGTTTGTCGTCCACATGTAATCATAGGATAGCCATTGAAAATGTTGAAAATATGCTTGAGAGGAATTTGTAGGTTAAATGATTTATCGGCAGCATTGAGGATGGGGTCTTTAGGATAATTCCAGCCAGCTATAGCCATATGATTGGAATCTTCTTGATTGTGGCACGTCGTAGCACGTACAGCGCTCACGATTCCAGGATCTCGAACTGTTTCCATTTCTCTTTCACTCTCACTGTATGTGCACGAATCGAAAAGAAAAGCACCAAAATTATTCGCCAGCTTTACATCACCAGCTCCATGTATATTGAGTGACCCTTTAATGCACAACAAAGTTTCATTCATCGCAAAAAACGAATCGACTTGATTGATACTAAACTCCACAATGTCACTGCAACTGAACGATTTGATGAACGGAGCATATGTTCTGTATTCAGCTTTGCGAATCGATTAATCGAATCTCGGCTTGCGATAGATATCAAACATTGGAGGCCTATCGTTCATACGAGAACGGTTTCCATACATGGTTGTCATCGTTTTTCTTTCAACAAAAAGCCTAAAGATTGCAAGAACAATTTGTTAGCAAACGTAAGATGCTGCTGCTGTTGCTTTGAAGGACGTCGCTTAACTAATGCAACTGAATATGCAGCGGAACGTCTTTTATGATTAATTATCAATCCCATCTGTTGCTTCTCGCAAGCTCCAACACCAAGGTACTATTTTCACCACGAAAGTTGATAGGATGTCCGTCTTGGTCCAAAGCCAACACAGTAACGTTGGTAATTTCACGTTGTGGTATAACAGGTAAATAAATTAAATTATGTGGAGTTTCGTCAATGGCGTACCCAGGATCTACTTTTATAACCAATTCGTAAATAGTATGAGCAGGTCTGTCTGCGTCGAAGGCTCCAGTGGTAATGTTACATTCGAAGCGTATGCTAGATACTTTTATAATTTTGACGGGTAGATCTGAAGAGTACCATTTTTTGGCTTCGAGTATCTGTCTAGCAAAGCCTCATATGTCACCAAGACAGTTGGGAGTATCCTGCTCCCCGAACGGAATCATATATTTACTGAAAATCATACATTGTAACGTATTATTATTGGGTTTTAACGCAAATACAGTTTCAAATGGATTGCTGCTGCTGCTGCCACCTCCTAACTTGTCTAGTATAAACGTTTCAATATCAGCGATTTCGTAACATCCTGTTGGTATATCAAAACTTTGCATCTTGTTATGATCATCGTAGTAGTAAAATTTGCGATTTTCAATGTTTGGTATACTGTGATATGAGTGAAAGGAACGTAGCGCTAACTCATAATCTTTCTCCGGATATAGTACAATAGGAGTAGGAGGTTGGAAGGTAAACATGTGATTTGTGCTATTTACTCTCAACAACTGCGACATGATGACTGATGCAAGTCAAGGGATGAAGGTGCTTTAAATAATACACAGAACTCGGTTTCATATTTATTTAATACACTTTGTCCCATCGGGGTGGTTGTAGTGAACAAAGCATGGTAGACGAATTTGTAGCTCAAAATTTGATTTGTATTCATTAGGTAGTTTATGCCATATATCTAACAATTCAGACGGACCAACATTCCTTATCACATATTGAATGGGAACTTTTTTCAGTTCTTCAGCAGTAAAACTTCGTTGATGCCGTTTTTGGTGTTGCATTAATAATTATTTAATGTCCTCCTCCATTGTTCCATGGATGTTGAAGTAGAAATTTCAAACACAAATGTCCACAATTGCTCTGATCGTAGTTTTGATACTGATTATTGTTATAAGAAATATTTCTTCCTCCTAGATACTTCACAAGTTCTTTGGGTGGTTTCAAATTACCAAATGAATCGAAATAATCGACGACATTGTTTTTCTTTATATATTCTACCCAATGTGTTCCACCATTTTTGAACGAGTCCAAGTTGTTAACCACCGCACACTCTTGTTGTCGAGGACCGGATTTAGGTAGAGTGTCATGCATAAAAACACCTCGAAAATGTGCTATTTTATATAATTTTGCATAACGGACAATATCAATGTCATACAGTGGACGATTGGGTAGCTTTATCGCGAGTTTTTGACATTTTTTTTAAATACAATCCAAATCCTCTTCCACTGGGATACTTTTTCAGATATAAACCATTTCCAACATGTTCCATAGCCTTATTATGACGGTGATCTTCTTCCAATTTCTTTCCAGCATTATTAGCATCAATGACAGTCTTTGCGATCCCAGCAGCTCCACCCGATAGTGCTCCAAGTGCTGAGAGTCCAGCAAACTGAGGTATAAGAGGTAGAAAACCTCCAGATTTTACTGGTATCACTCGAGGAACAACAATTTTCTTCGATCCTCCAAATTGTTTAATAAGTGATTTGGCTGCTCGTAAGGCAAACAAGGCGCTTTCTTTTAAAGATGCTCCTCTCTTCATTGATTTTCCCACCTTTAGCACTACGTCTCGGGCGACTTCCCATTCCCAACTTTTGTTTCATTTTTATGGTACCCGTAACAAGTAATGCGGCAGCCTTTTCACCAAAAGTTCTCTCTTTTGATTTTACTCGAGCCCAAGCTTTAGCTTCCAACTCCTTATCTGCTTTGTGACGTTCTTCAAGAGATTTATTTTGTGAATAAGCAATATCGTGTTGTTTGCAAGCGTCGTCTAAAGGATTAATGCCCACGTCACCACGTGCAAGTCGCTTTTGTAGTTTTGATCCAGCTATAAATGTAGATAGTATGTGTTTAACAGACAAAAAAGTTATATTCAATCACTTACGTCCACAGTAATTGTAGGTGGGTAAGTGAAGTTCGATTGGTAGTTTATTTATTAGAGAATTCAAAAGACCTTCTCCCTCAAACATCAACATTAAGACTGATGTATGGTGACGACATCCATATATATTTATAGGATAACACTAAAAATCCTCACAAGATGAAGATCGTTCAACAAGAGTAGACGCTACCCATTGAAAACTTGGACTTTACCTCTAATACTTCATCTGTTGGTAAACATGGTAAACTACTACCAAATTCTTTTCGTGCCATCATCTGTGGTCCCAGTAGGTGTGGAAAGACAAATGTCATGTTGTCGCTTTTATTCAATTCAAATGGTGCTAAATTCAAAAATGTTTACGTTTATTCCAAGTCGTTATTTCAACCAAAATATAAATTGTTGCAAGAAGTCTTAGGAGAAGTTAAAGGTGTTGGTTATTTTCCATTTAAAGACAATGAGGAAATTATTAGTCCCGATAAAGCGCAATCAAACTCAATATTCATAGTTGATGATGTTGCCTGCGATGGACAACAGAAAATTCGTGAATATTATTCAATGTGTAGGCATAAGCATATTGACGCTGCCTACTTATGTCAGACATATTCGAAAATACCAAAACAGCTCATACGTGACAATTGTAATATGATTGTGTTATTCAAGCAGGATGAAATTAATCTAAAACATATATTTGAGGAACATGTGTCACCAGACATGACATTTGAAGAATTTAAAAAGATTTGCTCAGAATGTTGGTCGTCTGACCGCTATGAAACATTGGTGATTGTAAAAGATTCTGCTCTAAATAATGGTAGGTACCGTAAAGGATTCGATAAATTTATAGAGCTCTAGACATTATCCTCACTCCTCATCACCATGTCCAACGATAAGGTTGCTATTGCCTTGCGTAAGAAAAAAATTAGTGAATTGGCGAGATCTATTCGCAAGAAATATTTAGCGTTAAAATTAGGAAAATCAGAACATAATACATCTCTAAATAAGCTATTTAAACCGATATCTGTACCGCTAAAAGAAATGGTCAAATCCTCAAAGTCATTACAACAAACCATAGTTCCAAAATTTACCTCCCCAAAAGAAGAAGAAATAACAAAAAAAGAAGAAGATGAGAACAGTGTCAAATCTACATCATTTCTTGATCAAAACCCATAGCTGAGACGGATGAATCAGGAAATATTATGCGTTATAATGATGATGATGATGAAGAAGAAGAAGACAATTATTATTATGATGATTATGATGTGAAAATACACCCCAACATTTCACATGAAGTCATAGAAGATTATTTAGATCAGTATCCTACAATTAGTCGACAGTATCTGGAAGATTACTTTCGCAAAGATGATGAAATTGATAGAAATTATGGACCAATACATAATGATGAAATTGGATGGATGTTGGGCAAACGTAGAATTGCGTTCGATAAAAGAAACGGTAACATAAACATATTACGGGAGAAGGACGTGGGAGAAGGAGGAAATATATCTGGGACTCCGGGGTTGTATCAGCTTATGTTTTACAATCATCCCAATGATTACTCTGATGAAGATTTGAAAAATTACAAAGCTCTGCTAACAATAACAAAAGCTCATCTCAATGTACTCGGTCGTCTGAAAAGTTCCGCTACCCAAAAATATCGCAACATAATTAAACCATTGTTTAAAACTGTATCAGGCTCATCAACTAGTAGTAGTAGTAGTAGTAGTAGTAGTAGTGTAACCAGACCTCCATCAACTTGAATATTAAAGAAACAACTACAACCGATTCAAAATTCATCATATACCAATGCTAGAAAAGGTCTTCTTTTGTCATACAACGAAAAACCGATGGAATACATTTATTGGGATGATCCCAATGAGCTGTGTAACCGTTTAAAATTACTTATTGCATCTAAGGAGGCGGGTAACACATCCTCACACAACAACGAGATAATTGCAATAATTAATGAGCTAAAAGAAGCCAATATCATTGAATAACAAACGGAAAACTTGATCATTTCAATCATGTCTGTCGATAAGTTTGGACATCGCCGCAATCATGCTAATGAGCGGGTTAAGCCGTATATGCCAAAAGTAGCATATCCACATACTCCAGACGGTAGTATTGATGCGGGAAATGTAAAAATTTGTAATGTAAGGTCACCGACTGCAAATAGCGATGTTGCTAATAAACTATATGTCGATGAGCAATTGCAAGTGTATCATAATGAGCTTGACACACTTCAAAAAACAATAATCGCCTCATTACAAACGCAATTGGTATCTCATCAAAATAAAATCAACGAAATTGATGCATTTATTTCGAGAAATCCTCCTGTCAGAGCTCGAGATATGGCAACTAAAAAATATGTCGACGAGGGAATTGTCATGGGCAAGGAATTTTTGAGAAAAGAGTTTAAGAGGTTTAAACAAGAAATACAGGATAAAGTGTCGAAAAGTAATACTCTAATCCATGATAAGATCGATATGTATAATACGTTCATAGAGCGTTCGTGTCATGTTTTGGAGGGAGACTTGAAGAAGCATAAAATTGAACAGAAGAAGAAAATAGATGAGAAGAAGAATACGAGTAATGGATCATCATCAGTTTAGAAAGTGCATGCGCTTACGAAACATGTCATCCAAAGTCCAGCTTGTTAACGAACTCCACAAACCAATACGTAGAAATTATCCACGCAGACGTACAATTGTCAAAGGCATAGATGATTTATAGCAAATGGATTTGGCAGAAATGCGACCTTACGCTAATCAAAATAAAAATCACAAAATGATACTAGTCGTCATCGATTGCTTTTCAAAGTTTTTATGGACACGTCCATTAAAGACAAAAACCGGTGAAGAGTTAACTCGTGCATTCTCAGACATTCTCACCAACACAAAACGAGTTCCTAAAAATCTCCAATCAGTCCAAGGAACGGAATTTTACAACAGCCAGTTTCAACAACTAATGAAAAAACATGGGATTAATCATTATAGTGTATTTAGCACGAAAAAAGCTTCTATGGCAGAAAGAGTTATTAGAACATTGAAATTAAAGCTTTACAAACATTTCAGTTTAAATGGTACCTATAGATGGATTGACATTGTACGTATAAGCAAGTCGAAACATGTCTTTGAAAAGGGATACACACCCAATTGGACGACTGAACTATTCAAAATCATTAAAGTTAAAATAACCAATCCCACCACATATTTGCTCGAAGACTTGCAAGGTATCCCGATCAGTGGAGGGTTTTACGAAGAAGAGCTACAGAAAACATCAAATCCACGCATTTACTTGGTGAAAAAAGTGCTTAAAAGAAAAGGCAACAACAAGATGTTTGTTAAATGGTTGGGTTTAGACAAAAAACACAACAGTTGGATAGAAAACGCAGATGTAGTCACGTAATTACTTCGCTTCACTACGCATGAATACATTGTTTTGTAGTAGTAGGACATGTGAATGGGTATAAATAGAGGAGAGAGTTGTAGGTTAGATTCTCAGTCGTCAATATGAGTTCTCAAGACAGCGGCTATTTTAGTGCTACACAAAGTCATGTTAATTATGACACACAATTAGATCATATTTTACAAGTGTATGAAATGGCAGCCAAACAGGAAAACCACTACTTATTGTACACCGAGTATTGTACAGATGGTGATTTTCGAATTGGTTGTGGTTTGAGCCCCGCAAGAACGTTCAGTACTGCGATCACTCTATCATACATCGATAAACCTAAGAAAATCAACTTCAGCTCATACGAATGGTTCACATTTATCGACATTTTAAATAATAATTAATTTATAAGTGCATCATTTCACGAATAAGAAAAAAAAGAAGAAGCTGTGTTATCCTGTGGAGACTACTGCACCATTCGACAAATAGTATTTGATCGTGTTAAATGGTCGGAGGTGACCAAACATGATATCAGTGTACCTTTAAGAAAAGAAGATATTTATCAAATTCTACAAGTGGATCGTTGCCTCATCTCCCCACGTCTCACTCATTTAGAATCCATAAATTTTGGTGAATACTATGAAAATTTGGTGGAAAACATCAGAAATTTCACTCAAACTAACGAAAATTTGACTAAATTTGAACTGATTCAAGTAATGTGTGACATCAGCAATAGCGAATTAGCCATTGCACTAAGAGAATATATGTATTTCTGTAAAATGAGCATTGTCAGTGATTTAGAGAAGTATTAAAACTAATTTGATTGAAATTATTGTGTTTTATTTCATGTTCCCATCGTATGTGAGTTGATAAAAAAATTAAACGAAAATTGTCAATGATTTTGTTTACTTTCATGTTTCCAAGTCGATAGAAGGAGATCACTAATTATAATTATTTTTTATGTATTGCTAACACTTTTGAAAATTACAGTACTTTTTATATTGATGAAATATATTTGAGAATAACATTTCATATAAGATTATCATGATATATATAGGTGTGTGTGGGTCTAAGAATAAATAAAACATACATTAACATTTTAAATCAACATTCTTTCAACTTTAATGGATAGACGTAATTATAACGGTACAGAGAAATTCGTTTTTTCGTGGGAACATCGTTTATTAAATTGCTTTTTTCAATTGGGAGAAGCTATTAATTTTTAACTTGTGTGGGTATCACTTCGTTGAGAGAATTATCTACCTTGCAAATAGTGAGGTGGGGGACATCGTTCCATATAAATATGATATTTCACATCATTCAAATTAGTTATCATTGTACAGTGATAGTAGATTAAAATTAATCTGTGTGTCGTGTGAAGGCTACTCAGAAAAAAAAGTAAGTTTTTCTTTTATTTCTTCAAATAGCAAATTGTTCATTTTTGTTTTTTTTATGATATAAAGTTCCACTAAAAAGGTAGAGTTTATTAACACATATTTATTTTTTGTAGATGGATCTACCTTCATTAAATTCAGTGTCCTTAATTACAGAGAAGAAGCCTATTATTAACAACATTTGACGCTTGGGGAAGCATACCCTATCTTAGGCGCAAAATTAGTTTCAAGCAAATTTGGTGGTGAAGTCATTTTGATAGAATTCGCAGACAATATCACATTCCTACCCAAGAGAGTGACGGAACAGTACCGATGTCAACTAGATTATTTCAAAGCTCAAAAGCATTAACTCATATTTAGAGGATTAATTGAGTTGGGAAAGCCGCATCCTGCAATTTCTTTTGAAGTAGTGCAAAATTAGTTTTCGCTTGGTGAGTTTTTATTTATTATGTATATATATATATATATATATATATATATATATATATATATATATATATATATGTATTTAAAGTAAAAAAATGGTGAATTTAATGAACAAAGCTGATCAAACGTTAACTTTCCTAAAAGAACATTATTCTAAACCGCTATCTAATTCAATAATTGAATTAATAGACCGGCATGTTAGAAGATGTGTCTTGACTTTGGTTAAGCTCAAATTTTCCATTGGTGAGAAGAGAAAAATTCAATCAAAAATTGTGGAACTTAAGCGATTACGTCATCAAATTAATTCAATTACAAAAAAAATATGGGTTATGGGTTGAGAAAACGATGTGTAAAATGGTTAGATGTTGGGGTTATTTTTAATTGTAGAATTAGGACAGGGCTTATTGTAAATTTGAAACATAAAGAAATCGATGAATTTTTCAAAGATACCTTTAATTTATTCAACGTTAAAATTTCACAAATATTGAAGGATCTAAAAATAATGAAAGTTAATACTACTCTCATTGGTGATTATATAAAGCAATCGAATGATCGGGAGGTGGTTGATCAAAAACATTTTAGTACACCCAATGCAATCATTGATGTGGGAACTGATTTAATAGAATGGTTTAAAAATAATGTCGTAGATCGTATTTTGAATAAAATGTCAGAGTTTCAAGAGAGACAGAGCGGTTGGGCCTTAAGCAAAATCGTTTCACTAGAGATAGCAATTAACAAATACGAAATGGGTAATGGTTCATCTTTCATTCGATTGCCTGAGCAAATACAGAAAAAACATGCATGCATCAACATCCAGAACAATGATGAAGCATGTTTTTTCTGGAGCGTTGTTGCAGGTTTACACGCTCCCACAGGACAGGTGAGCCGAACATCATCATATCCACACTATTCCACCGTTTTGAAAACTCGAGGCTTAGACATGCCAATGAAACTGCCTCAAATTAAGAAGTTTGTAACACTAAATGAAATTTCCATAAACATTAATATGTTCGAGTACAATGATACAGTGAACAAAACATTTTACACAGTATTGCCTGCAAGATTGACTAGGAAAAAATTAGACCGTCACGTCAACTTATTACTCATTCAAGATAAATACTTTTCGAAATTGAATGAATATGAAACAGCACCATCTCAGAATGATTACAGTACTATTGTTGAGATTAAATATCATTATTGTTTGGTTAAAGATTTATCGCGTTTAATTAGTTCACAGTTAAATAAAAATGACCATAAAAAATATGTTTGTGATAGATGTCTCAATTACTTTTCATTGTGCGAGAGACTGGATGATCATTCCGAACTTTGTGAGACTTTAAACAATGAAAAGATATCATTTCCCAAATATGATTTTGTTGAGTTTAAGAATTATACATACAAGCAAAAATGTCCTTTTATTATTTATGCTGATTTTGAATCTCAATTGACACAATGTAATGAAATCATTCCTAAAACAACAAACAAATATCAACATCATAAAACTTACAGTGCAGGCTACTATATAAAATGTTCTTTCGACGATTCTCTATCGTTTTACAAAAGTTACAGAGGTGTGGATTGTATGGATTGGTTCGCGAACGAAATGACTGATATAGCTAAATTTGTAGATTCAAAAATTAAAACAATTGTACCAATGGTAGTCAAACCAAGAACTACTAATGATGCAACTGTTTGTCATATATGAGAAAAAAAGTTTAATAAAAAAGATATAGTTGTACGTGATCACGATCATTTTACGGGGGAGTTTCGAGGATTCGCGCACCAATCCTGCAATTTCACGTAAAGGTATCTTTCCTTATAACTATGTTAATAACTTGGAAACATTGAATGATGATAAATTACCACCGACTTAATGTTTTTATAATAAATTAAATGAAGCGAACGTAACTGATGATGATTATGCTCACGCTAAAAACGTTTGGCGGTCTTTCAATGTAAAAACACTTGGAGAATATAGTGATATATACATGCGCACCGATATTCTTCTTCTAGCAGATGTGTTTGAAAATTTTAGAGAGACAGCTTTAGCAACGTATGGTCTAGATCCTGGATGGTTCTACAGTATACCAGGGTATGCGTGGAATGTGATGCTAAAGTTAACAGAATGTAAACTGCAAATTTTAAAAAATATTGATATGATAATGTTTATTGAAAAGGCTATTAGAGGAGGAATATCACAGTGTTGCAATAGGTACAGTGAGGCAAATAATAAATATATGTCTGAATATGATGTTGAGAAACCATCAATGTATATTCTCTATACAGATGTAAATAATTTGTATGGAAAAGCGATGTGTGAGCATTTGCCCTTTGATGGCTTCGAGTGGATCGAAAATGATATGGAGAAATTTAACGACATCAATTTCATAAAATCCATCGCAGATGATAACCCCGAAGGCTATATTCTTCAAGTGGATTTGTTATATCCAGACAAGTTGCATAATCTACATAAAGACTTTCCTATGTGTCCCGAACACCGCAAACCACCCGATTCAAAATTAACAAAATTAATGACAACCCTACACGATAAAAAAAGTTACACTTTACATTATAGAAATTTAAAGCAAGCCCTAGAACATGGACTAGTATTGGAAAAAGTTCACAAAGTTTTGAAATTCCAACAATCTGCATGGCTTCAACCCTACATCGAATTAAACAATCGATTGAGGACTTTAGCCACCAGCGACTTTGAGAAAGATTTGAGAACTTTAATGAATAATGCTGTGTTTGAGAAATGTATGGAATCCATCCGTAAACATAGAATTTGTAAATTGGTATCTACATATGAGGGTCGTTATGGTGCTAAAAATCTTATTGCCAGTCCGCGTTATCACAATAGAACAGTTTTCGATGGTGGTGATCCACCTTTAATGGCAATCGAATTGAAAAAGTCTGAACTAATTTTCAATAAACCGATATACGTGGGTATGGCTATTCTTGACATCTCGAAAACTGTAATGTACGACTTCCATTACAATTATATGCTTCCCACAATGGGAGTAGACAATTGTAAGTTGATGTACACCGACACTGACAGTTTTGTTTACCAACTTAGTTGTGAAGACGCATACGAACAGTTAATTCACACAAACATTGACAAATTTGATACATCAGATTATCCCACTAACAATATCTACAACATACCCCGAGTTAATAAAAAAATACTAGGTTTGATGAAAGATGAAGCTAATGGACAGATAATCACCCATTTTGTTGGTTTAAGGTCCAAAATGTATAGTTACAAAGTTCAGGGGGGTAAAGTTGTCAAAAAATCAAAGGGGATTAAAAAATGTGTTGTGAAAAATAAAATAATTTTCTATGATTATGTGGATTGTTTGAAAAATTGGAAACAGATGACAATTACTCAAAATACGATACGTTCCTTCGTCCATAATGTGTATAGCATTGAACAAACAAAAATCGCTTTGAGTCCTCACGATGATAAAAGGAAATTACTTCTCGATTCATTTGATACGCTTCCATGGGGACATTACAGTATTTTGGAATAATGTTTTTTGTTTTTAGATAAAAATGTCTCCTACTCCCGAAACTGAAGATCATGCCAAACGGCGTGTTGCAGTACAATTTATTAGGAAATCACGTAAATTAATGAGGGATTTTCGAGGTGCTATTGCAATGATTAGAGTACCTTAATCACTATCTAAAAATGATTGTCGAACAGTACTAAAACTTCATATATACTGATTTTCCAATAGAAATTTTAAATGGAATAATTCATCATTTCAATTTACCTACAGAACCTGAAGATTCAGATGAAACTATTTTTGCTGACTTTTGAATACAACTTTGTAAATTATACAATTTTTCACTTTTCACATATATTTAAATATATAATAATATAAACTCAAATATAGTATTATACTTTTATATTAAACTATTACATAATCTAAAATATAGTTTGTAACAATATTACACTTCCATATTAAGTTATAGCATGTATTACTACTTTGTGAATTATGGCATTTGTTTGTAGTATTATTACTCTTTCATATTAATTTATAACATATATTACTATACTTTCATATAAAAATGTAACATATTGTTTTTCCCAATATAATTTTAGGATATTGCTTAAATATTTTTGTTAATTAAAACATCAGGTTAATTTCCAAATAAAATCTTCTTCAATGTTCAATGATAACTTATTTCAAGAATAAATAATTTTTCAATTGAATGGATTTTTTTTACTACCTAGTATCTACTCATCAGCTGAAAAATTACAGCATGGCATTCGAAACTTTTCATGTGACATCAAGTATACCAAAATAAAAATGATTGGAAACTATGCTGCGAACACACAGCAACAAGCTGAATTTCTACTAAAGAAATGTCTCGTGTGTTTCCCTTTATTATAGACGTCTACTAGTTTGATGACACACACATCATGGGTAACTGGAAACTTTGAACCTACCACACCACTGGAGGACCCTACAGAAATATACAGCGTCTCCAACAATGGTTTTTAAATACTACATTACCTTTGTTATTATTATATCAATAAAAAATTATTTTTTTAAAGTGGATTTTTTTTATTAAAACACCCAATCTACTCATCAGCTGATATATTACATGAAGATTTAAATTTACGTTTAACAATTTTTGGTAAAATTTTGAATAATAAAACGAATATGAATGCTAATAATATACATAGAGTCACTGAAAATATATTATTAAGTTCATTTTTCATGCTATGGAACATGCTGCTAGTGTTGGTTATATTGATCATGGTGAAAGCTTTGTAGGTTGAATTCTGTTTAATGGATATATGTTGTTTGCGGAAGTCTAAAGATATAATATACAGCACTTGAAATCTCCTGTCGTCGTGCTCCGTTTTGTAATTCGTCTGGCACCCAATTTATTGTAAGCTTCTCCCTCTTCTTTTGACTTGAGTCGGTAGTATTATCATCAGCAGCAGAAAGGCACAGGTTTTCAATTTGCTTCATAACCCTCCGTTTTTCTTCATAAAATATTACATCCCTATTCAATCGATCTATTTTTATAATAAACTCCTCAATATATACTCAACTAATGACACACACACACACACACACACACACACACACACACATACACACACACACATACACACACACACACACACACACACACGCACACACGCACACACGCACACACGCACACGCACACACCACACACACACACACTCACACACACACACACACACACACGCACACACCACACACACACCTATACGTGTTTTTGAGGGCTAACGAGGACTTTCACGATAACATGGGTTGTGAGGACCATGCTTATATATACGTAAACAAATGGCACTTTAAAAAAACCTGCCTTAATTTATCGGGTTCATTCTGAAAAGTATAATACACTCGGGGATTTCTAAGTTTTTTTTTTCATTTCCACTACAATGCATGAAACGAGGACTCCAATTTTGCTACAGTTTCTGAGGACCTTTCGGATTAAATCTTATTAGGACCTTTATTAATATGTGTTTAACAAAATTTCTTACGAGGAAATATTAACGCTTGTCTATTCAAGGTTCTTTCAGGGGGATAGTTGAGGAGAGAATATATCATTATTGTACTGTTTTTTGATATTTTCACAGCTAGGTGTGTACTAACCACTGCCATTGGTTATGAGGACATCGTTTAAAATGTGTTAGGTACCTTAACTAATGTCTATAAAGACGCATACACGAAATGGGCCTTAAGGCGTTAAAAGTAATATATGGAGAGAGCATTCAGTATTTATTTCTTTGTTTATTATTTCAACCACATAAATGTGAACTATTAAACTAACGTTCGTCATATTGCTTCAGTTGTCTTTTACTGTATATGGTTATTTAGTACTACCATTCATCATCGTAATTATTACCTGTAGAAGAAGAAAACAGACGTATGCTTATGACCACACGATAACTTCTAATTTTCTAATTCTAAACTATGTATATATAGTATAGTATACTAGTAAACTACATACAAGGTGTCAATTTCAAAACATACCCCTAGACAGTTTAATGCTGCTCGTCCCGGAAAAACTACCACACATAAGTACTGTGACGTGCTTTCTTTCCTTAAAAGAATCACGGACGTCACTATGACACCCACGGCTTCGGTACTTCCTAGATTTCCTCGGGCGCCAGATTTTTGGGGTGGTTTACTCCACCGAACTCTCGAAAATACGGCGTCGAGAGTTACCAAGGTAGCCACAGATGGAGGTTCAGTAATTCCAGGGGTCTGTTGTTATTGACCTTTCCGGATACGTAGTATGAAAACAGGCTTTAATTGCTCACCACTATCAGAAAATGAAACTACTCGCTACTGGAGAAATTATAAATTTTAATTCCACAAACAAAGTTGAATTTTACATAAATGGAAATTAAACCAATTTTAGTGTTTTACAAAAATATCAGAATCTACTGCTAAAGATCTACGTTATTAATAAAACCAAAAGCGGACTGACACGAAGCAATAAATATTCTAGCTATTTTACAACGGAGGCGGAAAATAACGTGCAGAATTCTACTAGTACGGTGCAGGTGAAAACAGTACAAAGTTCCTAGTGATAATATGTCAAAATGCACAGAGAAAGCGTTATGGTTGCACTAACAGAGCGTACTAAATCGGTTCCTAGTATTTGTGTACTTTTTTAAATAAAGCGGAAGAAAATAATCAATTAACTAGTCTCGGCTGCCGGTTTAATCTCAATAGCCACCGGAATTTCTCAGCGATTTCACTAGATTCAACTAAACTAGGTTTTACTGATCAACACAACGGCCTATCGTACGAAATCAAATATTCCAGATAAAGAAAACTACCAGCAGAATGCGAAAACCTCTTGGGTATCCCTGCTCGGCAGCGAATACTTTTGAGATTATTTCGTATCCCTTAAATCAAATCTGCCTTAGAGGCCTCTCGAATTGATCCCTGCTCAGCAGCGAATCCAGACGAGATTTTTCCAAGCAAGTGCAAACGAACTAAATTTTCTCAACAGTACGACGGCCTATTCAGCGGGATTAAATACTCAGATAAACTAGACTCTAAATGTTCTAACTAAAGTTTTACTGGCAAAACAACAACAGCCTATTGTACGAACTAAACTTTTCAGATAAAATAGATTGACAGTAGAATCCGAAAACCTCTCCTTCGTATCCCTGCTCAGCAGCGAATACTCTCGATATTATTTCGTATCTCTTAAATCAAATCTGCCTTAGAGGCCTCTCGAATTGATCCCTGCTCAGCAGCGAATCCAGACGAGATTTTTCTAAGCAAATGCAAAAGAAACTAAATTTTTTTAACAGTACAACGGCCTGTTGGGCGGGATTAAATATTCAGATGAAACAGACTCTATATGTTGTATCTAAGGTTTTACTAACAAACAACAGCCTATTGTACGAAATCAAATTCTCAGATAAAATAGATTGACAGTAGAATCCGAAAACCTCTCCTTCGTATCCCTGCTCAGCAGCGAATACTCTCGAGATTATTTCGTAACTCTTAAATCAAATCTGCCTTAGAGGCCTCTCGAATTGATCCCTGCTCAGCAGCGAATCCAGACGAGATTTTTCTAAGCAAATGCAAAAAAAACTAAATTTTTCTAACAGTACAACGGCCTATTGGACGGGATTAAATATTCAGATAAAATAGACTCTATATGTTCTAACTTCGGAATTATACACAAATACTATGAATTCAAACGTTAAAAATAAAAGCGGCTAAGTGTTGGATGATAATAGTTATTCACAGAACAATTTTATATCCACTTACCTGATTCACAAAAACCAGTCACAGTATTCGGTGTAAACAAAATGTAATTTGCAAGCAGGAAAAGAAAGAAAAAGCCCTCTTTACCTGTATGCTACGTCCGTTTATTAAATTCTCCTACCTCACTTACGAAGTCTCCTCCTTAAAATTTTGAAAATGCGCGCACATTAGCAGACTGGTTTAAGTGAACTCGACAAAAGGATATACCGGATGTCTCAGAAGCAGTACATTTATATAAAAATAAATACTCCTAGTTAAATTTCGAAATAAAATGAAATGTATACTGCATGGTTGCTGGAAATGAAAACATTAAAAAGTAACATCGTTACATCCCCCTCTTTCTTCGGTTAAAAAAAAATTAGCAAATGAAAGTGAAGCTTGCATTTGTTATATTTTTTTTCCACTCATTCTTAAAACTAACCGTTACCACCTAAAACAAAAGATTATTCAAAAATAATTAAATACAGTATCTGGTCTTGCGGCAGGGACATCTATCCAAATTCCTCACGGGGTTACTGGAGCCTAGAGCTCCTCGTACTTAGGCTGGGATACCGCCGGGAAGAACGTGTCCTCACTCTTCTTACGGTGGAGGCGTTCCGCAGAATCGTATATCACGGATGGGCCCTAGTGGCGTAGTCCGGAATTTTCATGGCACAGTCACAGAGGTCACTGAATGCCCACATCTTGCCGGAATCGGGATATTTGCGGAGCTTGGATTGTTACAGAACATATTCCTGGCTCCGGTGTAGGTCTGGAAATTTCTCGGCTGGTACAGGTACAGTCTTTCGTCGGCCGTCCGGAACGACCGCAGCTGGGACACTTAAGAAACGTCTTCATTAATGTGGTTCTGAGAGTCAGCTTCGTATAAGTACAGTCCCGGGATATCTTACCAAAACGTCCGCAACGGGAGCAAAATAATATGGTTTTTACACGGTTACAGGTATTGCGACGGTGTCCAGGGTATCCACATCTCCAACATAACTCCCTTTCAACGGGCAAGAAAATGTCATCGGATGGTTGATTGTCAGATGTGGATTGGCGCTGGCCGTGTTTCCCGTCTAATCTTCTTCGGGACCCCCTCTAGTACTAACGGCCTTCCTGATCTCACATGGGTATTTGAACTTGATTCGTTAACCGGAGATGACGAGCTCATTGATAGTTTGGTTCGAATTGGAGAGCTTTCGGTCATACCAGGATTGGAGTCAGATCGGTCAGGATCGGCAGCTGGTTCCTCGGATCGCAGAACTGATTTGGATAGGAGATCGTCCTCATCCCAACTTTCCACCTCGGACATGTCTAGTATTTCGATTGACGATTCGGAAGCCATGCTGTAAGAAGCAGTCCGGAAATCTAGAAATGAGAAACAGTTTTATAATCAAGTAGCGATAGTAGGCACGAGCAACACTTCGCGAGCGGAGAGCACCACACTTCGCGTAGGTTTGGCGACAGTAGTTTTAAGCGGTTTGACCCAAAAAGAAAAGAAATTCTACACTGCCTACTACGATGGCAGTGAACTCAAAAAAAAACTTACAGTCTCGGCACTAAAACAGTACTAGGGTCCGCTGCAGGGCGGTAAATACACTTTGCAATAGCGACTTTGGTCGTCGGGTAGGTACACTCGACACCAACGGCGCGGATCGGAGCCGGTGGGCCGGAACGGACGGCTCCTATTGACCCATTCGGCCGGCCAATGATGATCTTTGGGTTGTCGGCATGCGAAATTGATCACAAGCTGCCGTTCAGATTGCCCAGCAACCATTAGGGGATGGGCAGCCGGGGCGGTTGTTGGCGCAAATACCGGTTCAAAACCATACTGGGTGTCGGTGTGCCTGGTGATCGTCTCGCTGTATCTGATCCAGTCTTCTTCGGGTGGTATGAATATTTCTCTTCGGACAACAGTCTCCAGCGTAACCGTTTCCAGATACGTGCCGGGTTCAGGACCGGGAGGTGATGGCGGCGGCGTGTTGCCCGGTATATATAGTTCCAGGGCCATCAGGTCTTCTGGAGAGGTAGGCTCGACATTCTGTATCCATTCGTCGGGGATAACAAAGTCTACCACGTCTTCCCATGGTAGTGAATATTCTTCTGAGGACAGGGAGATTGTTGGGGAAGTCGAAGGGTCAGGATGAGGCACGGCTGCGGGGGGGGGCTACAGGGACGGTCTGACTAAAAAATGTCGGGGAAGCTGCGGGGGAGGTTAGATCTATTATCTCCTCGGTCGGTCGGTGGTGCTCGGGAAAGTAAGGGATCGTTCTCTTGAGGCGGGGAATCACGTCTCGGTCTCATCCTGAAAAGTTCTAATTACTAGCGTTTCGCTGAAATCGGTTTCAAGTCTTTAATATGTATACGGTTATAACGCTTCCCTTGTGCATCTTTCAAATCGTACACAACACGAGATAAAACTTTCACCACTTTATACGGACCGGAATATTTCGGGGCAAGTTTCGCGGCCACATGATCTGCGGCGGATGAAAGGGTATGTTCTTTTTTCATTACTGAATCACCTACTGTACATCTCCAGTCACGGCGGCGTAGATTGTAATATCGGCTTTGTGTCGTAAAAGCTCTAGACAGATTCAACCGGACTAAATCGAAACACTCTTGTAATTTGTTCAAGCGAAGTAGGTACTGTTCAGAGACTTCATTTTCGGTATTTCCAGCATCAGTGAGTGTTTCGGATTCTTCATCGGTATTTCCAGCGTCTTTGGATGTTTCAGATTATTCGGTCGTCTGATTTTGTTCCACTTCTCGGCGTAGTGTATTCGGGACGTCGAGATCTCTTCCGAAATTGAGAAAGGCGGGAGAAAAGCCGGTAGAGTCGTGCTTAGAATTATTAATGGCAAACTTCAGGTCGGATAGTCTCAGATCCCAGTCTCGGTGGTCTTGTTCGCAATATTGAGCTATCATGGTCTTTAATGTACGGTTAGCTCTTTCAACGGGATTAGCTTGTGGTGTATACGGTGGGGTGAATCGATGGTATATTCCCAAGCCTCTCAACATTTCCTTAAAGAGCTTACTATCATGTTGTGTCCCATTGTCTGATAATACGGTACGTGGACATCCAAACGTGGTCAGAAGTTCTTCGTGAAAAGCGTTACTTATCGAGCTAGCGGTCGTTTTACTGATCGGTTTACACTGTACCCATTTTGTGAAACGGTCCTGGAACATGACTATGTAGCAGTTCCCTTTTTTACTGCGCGGCAGGGGTCCAACGATATCGGTACTAACAGTTTCCCATGGACGTCGGTTTCGGGACGGTTGCATTTTCCCAGCTAACTGCTGTTGAGACGGTTTGTACTTTAAGCATTGCATACAGCCACGGACGTACCTGGTTATGTCCCTAAACATTCCTGGCCAGTAGTAAATCTTAGCAATCTTCGCTATTGTTTTTGCAATCCCTAAGTGTCCGGCGGTAGGGGCATCGTGATTTTCCTGTAAAATACGGGATCTTTGTGACTTCGTCACACATAGCTTCCACGGGTCAGACAGTTCAGGCTCACTCAGATCATTCAGGTCCCAAAAATGTCGGTACAGTCGTCCTTCCTTGATGCAGTAATCCGGAAATTTACCTGGGTCTCTTAGCACTTCCTCTTTCTTGTTTCGGAACCAGGAACATTCCTCTGGAATATCGGCTATGCACACTTCCGCTGATTGCTCAGGAGTGTCCGGCAGCGGGTTCCTAGATAGTGCATCGGCCACTCGATTCATGGCACCTCGTCGGTATTGGATCTCGAAATCGTATTGTTGCAAAAAGATGCTCCAGCGGGCTAGACGGCCAGACGGACTAGATATAGAATGCAGCCATCTTAAGGATTGGTGGTCAGTTAACATCGTGAAATGATATCCCTCCAGATAGGGGCGCATCTTATCAATCCCCCATACTATGGCAAGACACTCTTTTTCGGTCACTGAATAGTTCTTTCGGCTGGACTTAAGGTTCGGCTCGCGTAAGCTATCACATGTTCATTGCCATCTATCTGTTGTGTCAGGGCCACCCCTAAACCGTGTTCGGACGCATCGGTCTGCAGCGTGAACGGTAAACAGAAATCCGGGCGCTTCAGACAGACATTTCTTGATTTTAGCGAAAGCACCCTCCTGCTCTTCAGTCCATTTCCAACGGTGCGCCTTACGGAGTAACTTGGTTAGCGGAGCTACTGTCTGAGAAAACGCGGGCACAAATCGGCGGTACCAGGAGGCTACTCCTAAAAATCTTCGTAGTTCTCGGACGTTTCTTGGCGCTGCAAACTTCAAAATACTTTCCACTTTTTCGGGATCGGTACGGATACCTTCGCCGGTAATAACATGGCCTAGATATTTCATCGACGGTAGGCAGAAATGACATTTTCCTGCATTGATTCTCAACTTGGCTTCTCGGAGACGGCGGAAAACCTCAGCTAGATTTTACAGATGTTCTTCAAACGTTTCCCCTAATACAATAATGTCATCCAAATATGCAAATGCATTCGGATCCAAGTCAGGACCGATAATTCGATCTACTAGGCGTTGAAATGTGGCGGGCGCTGAATGTAGACCAAACGGCATAACTGTGAAATGGAAAATTCCACATCCTGGTACCGTAAAGGCAGTGATGGGTTTGCTTGCTGGAGCTAATGGGACTTGCCAATATCCACTCTTCAGATCTAAACTAGAGATATACTTTGCGCGTCGCAATTTATCCAGAATAGCATTTATGAATGGAAGAGGGTAGGCGTCCTTCTTTGTGACCTCATTGACTTTTCGAAAGTCAATACAGAAACGGTTTTTCCCATCCTTCTTCTTAACGATAACCACCGGAGAACTCCACGGACTGTTTGAGGGTTCGATTACCCCTTCTTTCAACATCAGGTCCACCTCGGTGTTACAAATCTCTTGCATCTTTGGATTCTGCGGACGGTGTCGTTGCTTAATCGGGGTTGAGTGCAAGAGGCGAATCTCGTGATGGACTAGGTCTGTCGGTCCTTGAACTTTCTCGAACTTCGGTAACTCTATGTCTAGAAATTTTCTCAGCGTTTTCTCTTTTGTTACAGTCAAATCTCGGTCTTGTAACGGTGTTATAGCTTCTAGAGGAGATTCTTCTCTAGCTAACTCCTTATTCTCGTCATATTCTTCTAAATCAGACCGGGATAAGCTGGTGAATGTCCTGAGTTTGTGACAGTCAGTAATCTTATCAGTCTTAACGTCGCAGGTTTTTCTATCAGTGGATCCTAGAGGATATTCAGAACTAGATCTCCCTGTATCACCTGGGGGTTCTGCCCAGGCTAACGGGAAGATATCGCTTAATATCCTCTCAGTTTTTCCAGGAGGATGTTCAGTACTAGATCCCCTTTCATCACCTTGGTTTCCTACCAAGGCTGACTGGGAGATATCGGTCGATATCCCATCAGTTTTCCCTAGAGGATATTCAGTACTAGATCTCCTATCACCTTGGTTTCCTTCCACGGCTGACTGGGAGATATCGGTCAATATCCTATCAGTTTTTTCCAGAGGGTATTTCGTGTTATAACAGTCCATACTCTTATCAGTTTTTCCTAGAGGATATTCAGTACTAGATCTCATATCACCTTGGTTTCCTTCCACGGCTAACTGGGAGATATCGGTCAATATCCTATCATTTTTCTCCAGAGGGTATTTTGTGTTGTAACAGTCAATATCCTTAACAGTCTTTACATCTTCAAAGATTTTACTAGCAGTGTCCAGTTCTAGACGAGTTTTCGCATCAGATCCTCTTTCCTTCTTCGGGATATCTCCAGATGTCCTTCTAGTGGGGTCGATAACAGAAAAATTTGTTGCAGCAGGGCCAACAACAGGCGAATTCTCCTCAGCAGTTTCGGTAACCATACCATTTCTTATAGTGGTATCAGCAACCATACAGTTTCTTCTAGTGGTATCAGCAATCATACAATTTGTTTTAGCGGTATCAGCAACAATCATTTCGCATGACAACCCAGGATTGTTCTCTCCTGGCGGTGGCATTACTACGTCTATAATTCCTATGGGAGAGAACATTGTATCTGGCTCTTGACAGTTAACTAGCTTTCCGTCCTGGTAGATCTTCCCTGTACCTAGTTCTAAGCAGAAATTATACTTCTTCAGTATATCAAGATCAAGAACCATATCAGCGACTAAACCTGGAAAATGTTCCAACGGTTCCTCCATGGTGACGTCATTTAACATAAGCTGCAGATCATAGATGTCAGTGATAGAAACCAAATTTCCATTAGCTAAACGTGCTCTTGTCGAATGACTGACCGTTCGCTTTCGTTGGGAAAATTGCTTCGCTACCGAATCACCCACGTACGATCTGATAGCTCCAGTGTCCATCAAGGCTTTAAACTTGAAGTGTTCTATTTGGACGTCAATTTGGGGTCGCGGATCTGACGGTTCGGAAGTCGGATGTTCTTGAGAGACTAAAAGATTAGGAAACTGTGACGGCCTCCCTTCGGGACAGTTTCGGTTTAGTTTTCCTGCTTCGAGCATGAACAGTCTCTGGTAAGGACTCCTTCCTTACGGCAGCGGGAACAGAATATTTTAGGCTGGTTTCTACAGTTTGTTCGGACGTGGCCTGTCTCACCACAGCGCCAACACAGTGTACTAGAATTTCTCGGTATAGGTGTTCGACTAACTGGATCAACTGGGCGAGAGCTACTGGTACTAGCTATGGGTTCTCGGGGCGGACTGGGGGCTGCATTCGTATTCCGTTATGTATTTGCTGGTTGAAAACGTCCATTTGTCCCTCTTTGCCATCCACTGGTGCTAGGAATATTTTGGAGTTCCTTTCGCAGCAACTCGTATTCCTTTACCTCTTGGCAAAAAGAAGTAAAATGTTTAAAGTCTGCTGTCGGTATTCTGGTAGCAGGTTACGATATAACCAAGCCAACTGTTGTTCGTCAGATAGCTTCCCATGTCTACGCATCAAGGTTTGCAGATCAGTGATGTATGCCGACACTGCCTCGCTTCTCCTTTGCAGACGCTTGCTAATTTCCGCTTCTAGGTCCACGTCGTGATTAACAGGGTAGAAGAAAATGCGGAAAGCCTTTTCAAAATCATCCCAGTTTGTCCATCGGTGCCGGTTGTTGCGGAACCACAGTGCTGGTTCTCCAGACAGGAACTCGGGAAGCAAATTATCCTGTTTCACCTTCTTAGCAGTGCAGATTTCTTCAAATCGTTCTAATAAACTTGCCGGATCATCGCGATTTCCAAAAGATACTTTCCAATCGTGGACGTTCAGCGGAGGTGTAACTGGAGGCGTAGTAGTCATGGTTACTTCAGAACTCGGGTCTACAGCAACAGATTCCTTGAGAAAACTCACTAGTCGTCTTCTTTGTTCTCTTACAGATCCAGACGAAGATAGTTGTCGCTTATTTAATTCGGCAGAGAGTTCTCCTTTCTTAAGGTTATATACCCAGCCTACAAGCGGTGTGTCTTTAGCTACCTGATCGTATGTACGGTGTTCGTTATTAACAGAGGAATCACTATCCTCACTAGCTGTCATCAATTCAAAATCCTTAAACCGGTACGGACGGTATATCCGAACAAAACCAAAACCCAGAGAAAGTTGTGGTATTAGTCCACTCTGTACAGTAATCAAAATAAAACAAGTCCAGTTCGGTTGATCAACAATAGGGAATTTTAATCAACAACATTTCAATCTATGATTTCAAATTAAATAAAAACAATTAAAACCAATGAAGACCAAGCATATGCAACCTAGAAAATACTTTCCCGTAAGAAAAAAAAAAAATATATATATATATACACAAGAATGCAAATATAAATTTGGAAAAGGTATTCTCTACGATATTTTCTAAAAAAAAAACAAAGTCTAAAACCAGCTTCTTTTCCTCTTAATCTATACAAAAAATTACAATTAAAACGAAATAATAGTTTTCACTTCAAAATATTATTGCCAATAATAAAAGATGATCATTATCGTGGGACAATCGGTACCATAATTATTAAAATATTTGCATGTAAAATCTATCAAATTTATTTCAATAACACTAATTACTTTCTAGAAATCAAAGTTCGCACAAATAATAAAAAGCAATTGTTATTGATTGTTATCTAGAACTGGCCCACAAAACAAAACTGGTCTTCTTATCTGAAAAAAAAAATTGAGCTGGCAATATTTATTGTAACTTCAAAATATAAACTTCCACGTCGTTATTCGCTTATAAAAATGAAAGAATTGTTAATAGATACTTAATTTTTAAAATAAATCAATCACAGGTGGTTTTCGGACTGTTGACCAAAAATGTAATTCCAGATTTAAGTCGGTTTAAACAATCGTAGTATTTTTCAGGTTCAATTACTTCGGATTTGTACTTTTATATTCAAAATTTACTCAATTTCAAATACAGGGTTATCCCGATATACAGAACAATATTCTTATTACAGCGGCAGTTGCACGGCTTTCCTTTCTTTTCCCAACAACGCTTGTAGATAAGACAAAACAACGGTTTCTGTTGTGCCCTTTTGCACGCTTTCCTCTATTGCTTAAAAAAACGATTATTCTTTAAAACAAGGGTCCCTGCTCGGGCGCCATGTGTGACGTGCTTCCTTTCCTTAAAAGAATCACGGACGTCACTATGACACCCACGGCTTCGGTACTTCCTAGATTTCCTCGGGCGCCAGATTTTTGGGGTGGTTCACTCCACCGAACTCTCGAAAATACGGCGTCGAGAGTTACCAAGGTAGCCACAGATGGAGGTTCAGTAATTCCAGGGGTCTGTTGTTATTGACCTTTCCGGATACGTAGTGTGAAAACAGGCTTTAATTGCTTACCACTATCAGAAAATGAAAATACTCGCTACTGGAGAAATTATAAATTTTAATTCCACAAACAAAGTTAAATTTTACATAAATGGGAAATTAAACCAATTTTAGTGTTTTACAAAAATATCAGAATCTACTGCTAAAGATCTACGTTATTAATAAAACCAAAAGCGGCCTGACACCAAGCAATAAATATTCTAGCTATTTTACAACGGAGGCGGAAAATAACGTGCAGAATTCTACTAGTACGTAGCAGGTGAAAACAGTCCAAAGTTCCTAGTGATAATATGTCAAAATGCACAGAGAAAGCGTTATGGTTGCACTAACAGAGCGTACTAAATCGGTTCCTAGTATTTGTGTACTTTTTTAAATAAAGCGGAAGAAAATAATCAATTAACTAGTCTCGGCTGCCGGTTTAATCTCAATAGCCACCGGAATTTCTTAGCGATTTCACTAGATTCAACTAAACTAGGTTTTACTGATCAACACAACGGCCTATCGTACGAAATCAAATATTCCAGATAAAGAAAACTACCAGCAGAATGCGAAAACCTCTCTTGGGTATCCCTGCTCGGCAGCGAATACTTTTGAGATTATTTCGTATCCCTTAAATCAAATCTGTCTTAGAGGCCTCTCGAATTGATCCCTGCTCAGCAGCGAATCTAGACGAGATTTTTCTAAGCAAGTGCAAACGAACTAAATTTTCTCAACAGTACGACGGCCTATTCAGCGGGATTAAATACTCAGATAAACTAGACTCTAAATGTTCTAACTAAAGTTTTACTGGCAAAACAACAACAGCTTATTGTACGAACTAAACTTTTCAGATAAAATAGATTGACAGTAGTACCCGAAAACCTCTCCTTGGTATCCCTGCTCAGCAGCGAATACTCTCGAGATTATTTCGTATCTCTTAAATCAAATCTGCCTTAGAGGCCTCTCGAATTGATCCCTGCTCAGCAGCGAATCCAGACGAGATTTTTTATAAGCAAATGCAAAAGAAATGTGATGTTTTTGTTATTTATTCAAACAATAAACGGGTGGGCTTCTTGTCCATCATACTTTTTATTAAACTGACGAACTGGTCAAATCTGTCTTCGTCACCTTCTTCTTGGATGGTCCTGATTTTGTTATATCCTGAAGCCTTCGTTGCTGCTTCATATTCAAGAGCAGCTGTCAATGCGTCAACTAATGTTTTGGGATGGGCTAAACGAAACGTCCTCTGCATATCGGGGTCTCGTAAGCCATCAATAAAGGCCTGGATGCCCAGACATTCTTCCATCATATTCTCTGGTGCTGACGGATAAGCAAATCGAACGAGTCGGGCAATATCCACTTCATACTCTTGAAGGGCTTCATCGCGTTTCTGCCTTCGGTTCTTCAGTTGGGACTGGTACAAATGTTCTAGATGTTCGTGACCGTACCGCATGTCCAACCTCTTCTTCAGCAGCTCGAAATCATCCGTTTCTTCCAGAGGTATCGTCTGAAGTATATCTAAGGCATCTCCCCGAAGCGCGATAGTTAGGTTCACTGCTTTCTCCTTATCGGATCAATTATTCACTCTAGCGGCTGCTTCGAACTGTTTTACGTAATTGGTCCACGACATCTTTCCATCGAACGTTGGGGCCTTGACTCGGGTAAAACTGCCAATATCATCTGTCTTGGGTTGTGTTTGTGACTTGCAGATCTCGATCTTCTTTTCTTATGCTGAAGTGTCCTGTGTTCTTAAATCGGCAATCTTTGTCTCTAACTTCCTAATTTTCTCGTCCATCTGATTTTCCATCGTTGCCATCTTATTCTCCATGTCTGATTTTATTTCCTCGTTCATCTTATCCTCAATATCCGATTTTAGAGACGTGATTTTATTCTCGACTTCAGCAGCAATATCATTTTTCAATGATAAGATATCTGCAGAAATATCGGTCTTCATGGTTGAAATCTTCTCGTCCATGGCAGAAATTGACGAGATTATGGTGGAAGCCTCGTCATTGAATAAAAATAATTCTTGATTAAAGCCGTCATTTTCCAGTGCCACTTTAAGTCTTTCTACTAATTCACTTTTCTTACTGGACGTTTCCAACTCACGATCTTCCAATTCTGCTCTTAATTCCGTGACTTTCAGATCACATAGTCTCTTGGCCATTTTTACGTAGCAATTTATTTGAATTATCCCACTTCTGACACCAATGTAATGTTTTTGTTATTTATTTAAACAATAAACTGGTGGGATAAATTTTAAACACTCGGTATGGCTACTTACTAATTTATTTAAACACTAACTCACTAACACTAATTTATATGCACACTAACTTATTAATTTATAACACTTTTATATTCACTTAATTACTGTTTATTTGTCAAGATCACTTTATCAACTCATAAAAAAACTAAACTCATCCGCTGATCGGTCCTGTATTTATATCAAAGCTTGCTTTACTAGAACATTCCGGATGGGACAAATGCCTTTCGCGATATTTCTTAAAATGCCTTTCGAGAACATGTTTAAAAAGGACGGTCACAATAAATCCCAATAGACCTTCTCAGAATTCGGCGCGCTCGCCATTTTCTTAACTCCGTTAACATAAGGTTACAGAGCCGTACTTACTATCTGCTTCGGTGTGCGAGTTCGTAACATTACCCCCTCCTTAAATGAAAGTTCCTCCTGGAACTTTTGTGTAGCCGAGACTGGATGTTTGAATCGGCAACTAGCCCCATTTCTACACTTTCCGATCTTATGAAAATAGCAGGGCACCGTCTTCATCGGATACTGATAACGGGGGTTGTAGCTGCAAATCAATATCTGGACACCGGTATCTTGAAAGATAATCTCTACCATGTTCCTGATGATTCGCCAATCCAATTGGTTACTCGCTATCTTAGGCATAGCCAGTTTCTTCACGTTGGATTCCAACACATGGTCTCGGAGGTTTCGAAGTGCTTCCCACACATCGCGGTAGGTAGATCGATCTTGGAATTCATTTTTAGTTACCACGTAGAAGACGTACCGCGAATTATGTTTCAGTTTCAGTGTCTTGCCAGGGGCTGGAATCTGGTCTTCAAGTTTTTTTAATTGCACGAACTTCTTTCGAAAGACGGTTGCCAACCCTCGTGCGTTCTTGATACGGGCGGGGATGTTGTATGCCAGTGAATAATCTTCTGTGAGAGTGAACAAATCTTGTTGTTGTTCCGAAGTGACTCCATATCTAGCTTTCCCGGTACCTCCATACGCGCCCATAAATTCATCGAAGGTGGGGTCAGACACATCTCGAATAAGGTTTACTCCTTCCTCTATGTCATGGTCTCCTTCGAATGGCGCTAGACGGTTTCGGTGAACTACTTTTGGTTTTCCGTTGGGGATCTTGCTTATGCGATATAAAACATCATTGATCCTTTTCTTGATCAAGTATGGACCTTCCCAGGATTTTTGTAATTTTGGAGAAAATCCTTTTCTCCTCGCCGGGTTGTGTAACCATACTTTGTCCCCTTCTTTGAAACCGCCCTCTGTGGCCTGCGTGTCGTACCGACTTTTCATTCTGTCGCTGGCAACTTTAAGATTTGTTCGAACTAGTTCATGAATATCGTCCAGCCTTCTTCTCAATTGGATCACGTAGTCTTCGCCTGCTATATCTTCTCCAGGCCGTCAGCCAAATTCCAGGTCACAAGGAAGCCTCATTTCACGTCCAAACAGGATTTTCGCAGGTGTTTCACCCGTGGACTCATTGACGGCAGATCGATAAACCAATGCGAATAGGGAGAGATACTGGTCCCAATCTCTCTGATGGCTAGATACTACTTTGGACAGGTATTTTCCAATAGTCCTGTTCATTATCTCGACCATTCCATCTGACTGTGGATGTAATGCTGTTGTTCTGGTCTTCTTCATTCCCAGCTTGTCGCAAATCTCCTGGAATAGATGGCTTTCGAAATGTCTTCCCTGGTCACTGTGGACTTCCATGGGCACTCCTTATCGGCTGATGAATTCTTTCACCAATACATCCGCGACAGTTGTGGCCTCTTGGTTCGGGATAGCGTAAATTTCCACCCACTTTGTAAAATAATCCATTACAACCAGTATGTACTTGCTACCATTTTCTGTCGTCGGAAATGGTCCAGCGATATCTAAAGCAATCCTTTCGAAAGGGCTTCCAACATTGTACTGTTTCATGGGTGCCTTTCTCTTGCGATGTGGTCCATTACTCGTAGCACAAGTCGTACATTTCTTACACCAGTCCTTCACATCTTCGGAGCTGTTCATCCAATAAAACCTTTCACGAACTCGCTGAAGGGGTTTCTTCACTCCCAGATGACCTCCCGATGGACTGTCGTGTAACTTCTTCAGTACCTCAGCTACTCTTGTTCTCGGCATAACTAGCTGTCTCCTCATCTCAGAACCATCATCGTTTTCAAGGACTCTTTTCAACAGCCCTTCTTCCAGGACAAGGGAGTCCCACTGAGCCCAATACGCCTTGAGTTTCGGTGAAAATCTTGACACTTCTTGCCAGGTAGGTCGCCGGTTTTTTTTCTTCCATTGCCGGATCATCTTCAGGTGAGGATCATTCTCCTGATCTTCTCTGATCCTGGTGGGTGACCATTCCTCGTAGACTACAGTAGTTCTTGAAACTGCAGCTTCCCTAGATTCCACCTTGTTGCAGTGGGAGCAGTCTGTTGGGCACGGCCGTCTGGACAGGGAGTCGGCATTTCGGTGACTCACACCAGCTCGATGTTCGATGTTGAAATCGTATTCTTGGAGTCGTTCAATCCATCTAGCGATCTGGCCCTCGGGATTCTTGAACTGCATCAACCACTTAAGTGCTGCATGATCAGTCCGGATTAAAAACTTCCTACCATAGAGATACTGGTAAAAGTGTTCCACGGACTTCACTACTGTCAAAAGTTCTCTTCTTGTGACGCAGTAGTTTCGTTCTGGTTTGGAGAGGACTTTACTGAAATATCCTAGTACTCTTTCTTGCCCTCCTTGGATCTGTGAGAGCACTCCACCAATTCCTACGTTGCTTGCGTCAATGTCAAGAATAAAGTCTCCCTCTGGTAATGGATATCCTAATATCGGCGCCGAGGTTAAATGCTTCTTCAAAGTTTCAAAAGCCGTTTGACAGTCTTCGTCCCATTGGAAAGCTCTTGCTTCTTCTGTAAGTCGCGTTAGAGGCTTGGCAATATCCCCAAACTTCCTGATAAATCTTCTGTAATACGTACAAAGTCCAAGGAAACTCCTAATTTGATGTTTGTCGTTTGGTTGCGGCCATTGCTGAATGGAAGCAACTTTCTCTGGATCCACCGCCACTCCTTCATTGCTCACTATATGACCTAGATAGTTGACTCGGTTTTGGAACAGCTGACATTTCTTCGGGTTTAACATGAGCTGGGCAGCTTGGAGTCGTTTGAATACGTCTTCCAAATTTTTCAGATGTTCGTCAAATGTCTTCCCCAGTACTACGATGTCGTCCAAATAGACCAGGCATGTCTTCCAAGACAACCCTCTCAAGACATTTTCCATAAGTCTTTCAAACGTCGCAGGCGCATTACAGAGCCCGAATGGCATGACGTTGAATTGCCATAATCCAGATCCGGTGGTAAAAGCAGTCTTCTCTTTGTCTTCTGGGTCCATTTCCACTTGCCAATAGCCAGACTTCAGGTCCAAGGTGGAAAACAGTTTGCTGCCGGCCAAAGTATCTAGCGTATCGTCAATTCGAGGCAGAGGATAGCTGTCCTTCTTCGTCACGTTGTTAAGCTGGCGATAATCCACGCAGAATCTCGTAGTTCCATCTTTTTTCTTGACGAGCACTACTGGAGACACCCATGGACTAGTAGATGGTTCTATTACTTTTTCTTCTGCCATCTCTCGAATTATTATTTTAGCTTCCTCTCTCTTCGCTCGTGGAAGTCTTCGAGCTGATTGTCTAATTGGCTTAGCATCACCAGTATCGATTTTGTGTTTGACGGCTGATGTTCTGCTAGTCTTTCCTCCCTTTGGTACGAATAAGTCCCGATACTGCAAGAGAAATTTTCTCATTCTCTTTCTTTCAGCTCGATCCAAAGATTGACCAGCTACTGATAACATTTGTTCGAATCTGGCATTAGAATTATCAGTGGTCGTTGTTTGACGAACTATTTACGTCACTGGTACGCAGGATCCAATCTTGGTTTCCTTCTTGATTGTAGTTGAGTAATAGTTCACGTTTATCACACGTACTGGGATCTCTTTCGCCGACGTGACCAACCCTTTTCCAATTAGTACTCCTTTGCCAACTTCTTCGTCGTGGTTCCTTGGCTCCATCATAACCGGTGTACCTTCCTCCATGATTCCCTGTAGCCGTGCTACTATCATGGTTTCGCTTCGTGCAGGTAGAACGGTATCTTCCTGTACAGCTGCCAACACCGCGCTGCCTTCATATGGATGCAGGAATACCTCCTCGGAACCTACTTTAATGGTTCTGTTTCTGAAGTCTAATTGGAAACCATGTACAGTCATTACGTCCATTCCCAGAATCACGTCTTCTTCAATGTCAGCTACGATTACCGTATGCGTGAACTTTTCTGCGCCAATTCCCAATTGGATTTGTGTTTCCCCGTGAACGTTGGCACTTTCGCCTGTGGCGGTCCGCAGTCGCAGTCTCGTTGGTAGAAGCTTCTTCTTGGGGTTTATTATCTCTAGTCGTATAATGGTTCTAGTTGCTCCAGTGTCAACCAGCAGAGCATATTTCTTGCCATTTACTTCGCCATCCACATATACACTGTCGTTGCGACATCTGAGAGAAGCTATCAGTATGAGAGGGTCTTTGGATTGATCATGGGTCGGTGCTGCCCCCTCGTAGCCGACCCGTTCTAGTTTTCCTGTGACTGGGGTTCTTGGTTTGCAGGAGTCTTGGGGCGCTTACACGAACTACGTACATGCCCTAGCTCGCCACAATTCTAGCATCTGATCTTTCTTGGCTTCTTGTCCATCATACTTTTTATTAAACTGACGAACTGGTCAAATCTGTCTTCGTCACCTTCTTATTGGATGGTCCTGATTTTGTTATATCCTGAAGCCTTCGTTGCTGCTTCATATTCAAGAGCAGCTGTCAATGCGTCAACTAATGTTTTGGGATGGGCTAAACGAAGCGTCCTCTGCATATCGGGGTCTCGTAAGCCATCAATAAAGGCCTGGATGCCCAGACATTCCATCATGTTCTCTGGTGCTGACGCATAAGCAAATCGAACGAGTCGGACAATATCCACTTCATACTCTTGAAGGGCTTCATCGCGTTTCTGCCTTCGGTTCTTCAGTTGGGACTGGTACAAATGTTCTAGATGTTCGTGACCGTACCGCATGTCCAACCTCTTCTTCAGCAGCTCGAAATCATCCGTTTCTTCCAGAGGTATCGTCTGAAGTATATCTAAGGCATCTCCCCGAAGCGCGATAGTTAGGTTCACTGCTTTCTCCTTATCGGACCAATTATTCACTCTAGCGGCTGCTTCGAACTGTTTTACGTAATTAGTCCACGACATCTTTCCATCGAACGTTGGGGCCTTGACTCGGGTAAAACTGCCAATATCATCTGTCTTGGGTTGTGTTTCTGACTTGCAGATCTTGATCTTCTTTTCTTATGCTGAAGTGTCCTGTGTTCTTAAATCGGCAATCTTTGTCTCTAACTTCCTAATTTTCTCGTCCTTCTGATTTTCCATCGTTGCCATCTTATTCTCCATGTCTGATTTTATTTCCTCGTTCATCTTATCCTCAATATCCGATTTTAGAGACGTGATTTTATTCTCGACTTCAGCAGCAATATCATTTTTCAATGATAAGATATCTGCAGAAATATCGGTCTTCATGGTTGAAATCTTCTCGTCCATGGCAGAAATTGACGAGATTATGGTGGAAGCCTCGTCATTGAATAAAAATAATTCTGGATTAAAGCCGTCATTTTCCAGTGCCACTTTAAGTCTTTCTACTAATTCACTTTTCTTACCGGACCTTTCCAACTCACGATCTTCCAATTCTGCTCTAAATTCCGTGACTTTCAGATCACATAGTCTCTTGGCCATTTTTACGTAGCAATTTATTTAAATTATCCCACTTCTGACACCAATGTAATGTTTTTGTTATTTATTTAAACAATAAACGGGTGGGATGAATTTTAAACACTCGGTATGGCTACTTACTAATTTATTTAAACACTAACTCACTAACACTAATTTATATGTACTTAACTAGTCACTTAAATTTAATTTATATGCACACTAACTTATTAATTTATAACACTTTTATATTCACTCAATTACTGTTTATTTGTCAAGATCACTTTATCAACTCATAAAAAAACTAAACTCATCCGCTGATCGGTCCTGTATTTATATCAAAGCTTGCTTTACTAGAACATTCCGGATGGGATAAATGCCTTTCGCGATATTTCTTAAAATGCCTTTCGAGAACATGTTTAAAAAGGACGGTCACAATAAATCCCAATAGACCTTCACAGAATTCGGCGCGCTCGCCATTTTCTTAACTCCGTTAACATAAGGTTACAGGGCCGTACTTAGTATCTGCTTCGGTATGCGAGTTCGTAACAGAAACTAAATTTTTTTAACAGTACAACGCCCTGTTGGGCGGGATTAAATATTCAGATGAAACAGACTCTATATGTTGTATCTAAGGTTTTACTAACAAACAACAGCCTATTGTACGAAATCAAATTCTCAGATAAAATAGATTAACAGTAGATTCCGAAAACCTCTCTTTCGTATTCCTGCTCAGCAGCGAATACTCTCGAGATTATTTCGTAACTCCTAAATCAAATCTGCCTTAGAGACCTCTCGAATTGATCCCTGCTCAGCAGCGAATCCAGACGAGATTTTTCTAAGCAAATGCAAAAAAAAACTAAATTTTTCTAACAGTACAACGGCCTATTGGACGGGATTAAATATTCAGATAAAATAGACTCTATATGTTCTAACTTCGGAATTATACACAAATACTATGAATTCAAACGTTAAAAATAAAAGCGGCTAAGTGTTGGATGATAATAGTTATTCACAGAACAATTTTATATCCACTTACCTGATTCACAAAAACCAGTCACAGTATTCGGTGTAAACAAAATGTAATTTGCAAGCAGGAAAAGAAAGAAAAAGCCCTCTTTACCTGTATGCTACGTCCGTTTATTAAATTCTCCTACCTCACTTACGAAGTCTCCTCCTTAAAATTTTGAAAATGCGCGCACATTAGCAGACTGGTTTAAGTGAACTCGACAAAAGGATATACCGGATGTCTCAGAAGCACTACATTTATATAAAAATAAATACTCCTAGTTAAATTTCGAAAGAGAGGCGATTTATTTATTTAAATAAAATGAAATGTATACTGCATGGTTGCTGGAAATGAAAACATTAAAAAGTAACATCGTTACAGTACGTAACTGAATTAATGATGAAGATTTCAGAAACAGGATCAGTTAAGAATAAAAAACATCAACCACAACGAGTAGTTAATAACGACGCTGTGGAAATTGCCGTTTTCAGAATTTTGCATAAATACGATCGTTACAAAATTAAATTACTCCATGAGCTACATCAAGACGATTCCAACAGGCGTCTACAGTTTTGTGAATTGATAAGTGAACGACTGAACAACGATCCAGATTTATTGTACAATATCTGCTTCTCGGATGAATGTTCATTTGCACTAAATGGTGTAGTGAACAGGCACAATTGTAGATACTGGGCAGAAACGGACCCACACGTAATGCGAGAGTTTCGTACTCAAACACGACAAAAATTGAACGTCTGGTGTAGCATTCTAGGTGATCATATTGTTGGACAATTTTTTCTAGAGGGAAGTTTAAATGGCGAGGCTTATCAACAATTACTCAGAGAAGCTGTTGATTCCGAAATGACACATATACTAGAAAATGATGATAATATATCAGAGAAGCTTTGTTGGCGTTCCAACAAGAAGGGTCACCTCCACATTACGCTCGCGCGGTACGACAGTATTTAAATGAAATATTTCCTGATCGTTGGATATGCAGACGAGGCCCAATGTTGGAATGGCCACTCATATCACCCGATTCAACCCCACGAGACTTTTTTATGTGGATATCTGATAACTAAAATTATTGCCTCTCATTGTTATGCAAACTTGTTAATAAGTGAACGTTCTCTATCAGTAAATTGAAATTGCCCGTAACTCCCAAATGATCTACCTTTCACTTTAGGTATTAGATATTTTTGGAATAACCTTTCAGAGGAGAATCCAAAAATTTGGAATTATACAGGTTGTTCCATTGAAAAAATGGGAGACGGGACCATAGGGAGGAGGGAGTTAAAGTTATATGAATACATATGAGCAAAAAGACGTCCCTCTTTATATGATTTTTGACGCATTTTTGTATTTTTTCATAAATGTGACGGTTTCCGATTTGTTGAGGGTGGATAGTTTTCATCGAAATGCTCTGTTTATATATATTTATATTGAAGAGTTCAAGTTTGCGGTCATAAGAAATAAAAAACTGTTTTTCTTATCTGCTCAATATTTCTCCATTATTCAATGGCTTCATCAGGAGCGAACTACGAGATTTATTGTATGAAACAATATAATAATAAAATATTTTAAATTTACTATTTACAGACATTGGCGCCAGTTACTTAAAATGTAAATGTAAAAACAAAAAACATTCATCACATTTTCAGACGGTAGGTACTTTTTAAAATTAAACATGTAGATAAAATTAGAAAGAGAGAACAGATATAAGAATAAGTTATTTCTGGAAATGTGATATATTAATAAAACAAAATACACCATAAATTATGAATCTGACATCAATCAACTAAGTAATATCTATTGTAACATCCTTAATAAAATTTAAATATCACCCTATACAATTAAAAAGTAAGTTAGTTTTATCGTCTTATGACTAATTCGTCTCTACACTTTATATAACAGAAATAACTAGTTTTTATTTTTCAACATGTTTAATTTTAAAAAGTACCTACTGTTTGAAAATGTGTTGAACGTGTTGTGTTGTCTTTTGTTTTAACATTTTAATCAACTGACGCCAATTTCTGTAAGTAGTAATTTTTTAAATTATTTTATTATTATATTGTTTCATTCAATAAATCTTGTAGTTTGCTCCTGATGAAGCCATTAAGTAATGGCGAAATATTGAGCTAATAAGAAAAACAGTTTTTTATTTCTTATGACCGCAAATCTGAAATCCTCGCTAAAAATTAATATTTCGCTGTCGAAATATATATATATATATATATATATATATATATATATATATATATATATATTTCATTTATATTTCTTGGGCATTTTTGGTCCTGGATTAATTAAAACATTAGATGGTTTTTAAATTTATATTGTATTTCATTAACGTTTCGGTCGTTTTTGACCTTCATCAGAATATAAAAACACTAAAAGAGAAATTGGTTCTTAAAATCCTAGTGTATACTGTGACGCGTTTTCCTCCCCACAAGAGAGGCGAAGACTGCGCGCTGCACTGCGCGTGGAACGCCTCGGAAACGTCACTCCTGACACCTTTGAAACCTTACACTTTCTCGGGCGCCAGATTTTTAACGTGGTTGTCTCCACGGCCCCTCGACTTCCCTCGTCGAGAGTTCCAGGTAGCCTCAGATGGAGGTACGGTAAATTCCAGGGGTCTATTGTCGTCAAAATTCGGGATATTCCTAAATATATAAAACAAATGTTCTCGCTAGTCCTGAAATAACTGTTATTATCCTGATCCACACTACGGAGAAGCTAAAATTCGTGCTGCCAAACAACTACGCTACCATAAGGAAATACTAGTCTATAATAGGTCAATAAAACACAACACCGGTTTATTTCAGTTTTATTACATTAATACCTTCTAAGTTGTTATATACATACAAAATAAACAATACTCAAAAGCACATATGTATTATTAGCGACGAAGCGGGCAGGACATAAGCGAGAGTGGTTTGTAATTATAAAATAGCGTTCATGCAAATAAAAGAAGCGGTAAAAAAGGCAAGCAAAACTATGTTAAGCTTGGTGGTCTTTTCATTCATGTATTTGATAGACCCTTATGTAACGAACGGGTCCGGTGCTACTAAAAAAACTATCCAATCGGGAAAACAATACTATAGATCGGGGACTCTATATCTACTCGTCAGACATTTCGCTAAGCTTTTAACAAAATCAAGAAGGGTATCAAAAGGGCGGAACTAATATCACGAAATCCCACTAAAAGAAAATTCGGGGAAGGTAATGAAAACGGAAGGCAATTCTAGAGTTAACCAGATTTAAATATAAACCAAATTTGTGTTAAAGAACGGGCGACTATCAACCAAATTCAAAGAAATGAAACTCGGAAAAGTATTGCAATTGGGAACTCAAGATTTAAAATATCCGGGAGCCCTAGCTTGGGTATGCCTGGCGCAGACGGATATTTCAATCAGGAATTTTTCCTTGCAAAATAGAAGAATAAAATATTCGAAACGGGACTAATATAAGCCAAATTCGTGTCAAAACACGGGGCGAATATCAACTAAATTCACACAAAAGGAGACTCGGAAAAAGTATTGCAGTTGGGAACTCAAGATTTAAAATATCCGGGAGCCCTAGCTTGGGTATGCCTGGCGCAGACGGATATTTCAATCAGGAATTTTCCTTGCAAAATAGAAGAATAAAATATTCGAAACGGAACTAATATAAGCCAAATTCGTGTCAAAACACGGGGCGAATATCAACTAAATTCACCAAAAAGGAGACTCGGAAAAAGTATTGCAGTTGGAACTCAAGATTTAAAATATCCGGGAGCCCTAGCTTGGGTATGCCTGGCGCAGACGGATATTTCAATCAGGAATTTTCCTTGCAGGATAGAAGAATAAAATATTCGAAACGGGACTAATATAAACCAAATTCGTGTTAAAACACGGGGCGGATATCAACTAAATTCACAAAAGGAGACTCGGAAAAAGTATTGCAATTGGGAACTCAAGATTTAAAATATCCGGGAGCCCTAGCTTGGGTATGCCTGGCGCAGACGGATATTTCAATCAGGAATTTTCCTTGCAAAATAGAAGAATAAAATATTCGAAACGGGACTAATATAAACCAAATTCGTGTTAAAACACGGGGCGGATATCAACTAAATTCACAAAAGGAGACTCGGAAGAAGTATTGCAATTGGGAACTCAAGATTTAAAATATCCGGGAGCCCTAGCTTGGGTATGCCTGGCGCAGACGGATATTTCAATCAGGAATTTTCCTTGCAAAATAGAAGAATAATATATTCGAAACGGAACTAATATAAGCCAAATTCGTGTCAAAACACGGGGCGAATATCAACTAAATTCACAAAAAGGAGACTCGGAAAAAGTATTGCAGTTGGGAACTCAAGATTTAAAATATCCGGGAGCCCTAGCTTGGGTATGCCTGGCGCAGACGGATATTTCAATCAGGAATTTTCCTTGCAAAATAGAAGAATAAAATATTCGAAACGGGACTAGAATAAGCCAAATTCGTGTCAAAACACGGGGCGAATATCAACTAAATTCACAAAAAGGAGACTCGGAAAAAGTATTGCAGTTGGGAACTCAAGATTTAAAATATCCGGGAGCCCTAGCTTGGGTATGCCTGGCGCAGACGGATATTTCAATCAGGAATTTTCCTTGCAAAATAGAAGAATAAAATATTCGAAACGGGACTAATATAACCCAAATTCGTGTTAAAACACGGGGCGGATATCAACTAAATTCACCAAAAAGGAGACTCGGAAAAAGTATTGCAGTTGGGAACTCAAGATTTAAAATATCCGGGAGCCCTAGCTTGGGTATGCCTGGCGCAGACGGATATTTCAATCAGGAATTTTCCTTGCAAAATAGAAGAATAAAATATTCGAAACGGGACTAATATAAACCAAATTCGTGTTAAAACACGGGGCGGATATCAACTAAATTCACAAAAAGGAGACTCGGAAAAAGTATTGCAGTTGGGAACTCAAGATTTAAAATATCCGGGAGCCCTAGCTTGGGTATGCCTGGCGCAGACGGATATTTCAATCAGGAATTTTCTTTGCAAAATAGAAGAATAAGATATTCGAAACGGGACTAATATAACCCAAATTCGTGTTAAAACACGGGGCGGATATCAACTAAATTCACCAAAAAGGAGACTCGGAAAAAGTATTGCAGTTGGGAACTCAAGATTTAAAATATCCGGGAGCCCTAGCTTGGGTATGCCTGGCGCAGACGGATATTTCAATCAGGAATTTTCCTTGCAAAATAGAAGAATAAAATATTCGAAACGGGACTAATATAAACCAAATTCGTGTTAAAACACGGGGCGGATATCAACTAAATTCCCCAAAAAGGAGACTCGGAAAAAGTATTGCAGTTGGGAACTCAAGATTTAAAATATCCGGGAGCCCTAGCTTGGGTATGCCTGGCGCAGACGGATATTTCAATCAGGAATTTTCCTTGCAAAATAGAAGAATAAAATATTCGAAACGGGACTAATATAAACCAAATTCGTGTTAAAACACGGGGCGGATATCAACTAAATTCACCAAAAAGGAGACTCGGAAAAAGTATTGCAGTTGGGAACTCATGATTTAAAATATCCGGGAGCCCTAGCTTGGGTATGCCTGGCGCAGACGGATATTTCAATCAGGAATTTTCCTTGCAAAATAGAAGAATAATATACTAATATTAAGAAAACTACGAAAAAGGAAAATCGGAAAAAGTATTAAATCAGATACGATATATAAATGGTTTACCACACTCTAATGTACTAGATATATCAACGTATTTTAGAATGAAAGTCAACTATCTAAATGTTTTAAATTATCATTGAAAAGACCACATATTTTCGGAATTATTATTGTTTAAAGTTCTTACCTTCACAGTAATAAGTTATCACTGAAATTTTTTTCCCAACGGAAAAAAACTCAAAAGAAAAGTTAAAATAATTTACAGCGGACGATGAATAAGTTACACTTCTGGCTCGGTCGGCTGGCACTTCGATACTCTCTCTATTTTTAAAAATAATATCAGCCGTCTAACCTCACGGTTCCACCTCCCTCTCGACCTGCGCGCTTCTATCCATATCTACCTTGTTGCAGTGGGGCGACCAGTACCTTCAAATGTTGAATTTTAAAATTGAAGTAAATACTTTACTCCCGAAAAAAAATTGATCCCTCCATCGCAACTAGGAAGAAAATAAAAATATCGGAATTTGGATAAATATTAAACTATTATAACATTTGGTTCTAACCCGAAACCAGGGGATAAAATAAAATAAAATGTTCACGAAGATTTACAATACTTTACCCTAATTATAAGTCAATATACAAATGATTAGATACACTCGTCGACATAAATTGTAAAATGAAAATATATTCGGCTCATAAAATATTAAATGAATTATAAGTAAAGAAACGAATATGTGACGGGTGATACATAATATCAATTAAATATATACAATGAAATATTTTAAATTAAATATATATTCGGTGACATAAACCATCAAATGAAAGTATAACAAAGTAACGAATATGCAATGAGTGATACATAATGAAAATGAATATATACTCGGTGACATAAACTATCAAATAATTTAACTCAAATATATACTCGGTGACATAAACCATCAAATGAAAATATAACAAAGAAACGAATACGTGACGGGTGATATGTAATATAAAACAATTATACTCAGCGGCAGAAAACTAAAAATGAAATTACACTCGACGCATAAACTTTAACATGATTAGGTACAAAGAAACGAATATGTGACGGTTGGTACATAATATAAATTAAATATATATACTCGGCGACATAATCTAAAAATGAAATTACATTCGGCGCATAAACTTTAACATGATTAGGTACAAAGGAACGAATATATGACGGTTGATGCATAATATAAATTAAATATATATACTCGGCGACATAATCTAAAAATGAAATCACACTCGGCGCATAAACTTTAACATGATTAGGTACAAAGAAACTAATATATGACGGTTGATGCATAATATAAGTTAAATATATATACTCGGCGACATAATCTAAAAATGAAATTACACTCGGCGCATCAACTTTAACATGCCAGTAACGAACACTTCGTTACATCCCCCCCTTACTTCGGTAAAAAAAATTAAAGGACGCGAGCACCGCTCGCGGGCTTTACATTTTTTTCAAACAATCTATCAAAGCTACCAGTTCTTACTCTAAAGTCTTTGTTCCATGATCCGGGCTTGTCTTCCACGGTGCGAACTATTGTGGCCTGGTTTTCTTTAGTCGGTAGCCCCTGCTACGGACGTTGAAGCAAGGCCTAAATCCTCGGGCTCTGGTGTATCGGCGCAGACGGGAACATCTCTCCTGTAGGCGGAATTAATCATTCAACGGTTTTAAATCCTTAATGTGGATTCGGTTATGTCGCTTGCCGGTTTCGTCTCTTAAGTCATACACTACCGGGGAGACGACTCGGACCACTTCGTAGGGCCCAGAGTATTTTGGAGCTAATTTCGCGGCGACATGATCAACGGCTGAAGACAAAGTATACTCTCTTTTCATAACCTTTTTCCCCAGCTTGCATTTCCAGTCACGACGGCGTAGATTATAATAATGGCTTTGACTGGTAAATGCTCTGGACAGATTTAAACGTACGAGGTCAAAACACTCTTGCAATTGATCCAGCCTCGTGCGGTGCGGTATTGTATCTTCCTCCTTAGGATTTTCGGTTACGGTACCTTCTTTCGTAGTGCTCTCCGGGTTGTCTTCAGTTTCCCTCCTAAGGGATTTCGGAATGTCAGGGTCTCGTCCAAAATTCAAAAAGGCCGGCGAAAACCCAGTCGAATCGTGTTTGGAGTTGTTCATCGCAAACTTCAAGTCGGCTAGTCTGATATCCCAATCTCGGTGATCTTGCTCGCAATATTGCGCAATCATCGTCTTCAAAGTGCGATTGGCTCTCTCTACCGGGTTAGCTTGCGGCGTGTACGGGGGTGTGAAGCGGTGTCGGATTCCTAATTCTTTCAACATATTCTTAAACAACGTATTAGTATACTGGGATCCGTTATCGGTTAAAACGGTACGGGGACATCCAAATACGGTCAGTATCTCTTCGTGAAATGCGGTACCGATACTACTGGCAGTGGCACTCCTCAATGGTTTGCACTGTACCCACTTGGTAAATCGGTCCTGGAAAATTACAATATAGCAGTTCCCCTTCTTGCTCCTCGGCAATGGTCCAATGATATCGGAACTAACAGTGTCCCAAGGTCGTTGATTTGGAGATGGCTGCATTTTTCCAGGAGGCTTTTGTTGGGATGGTTTGTACTTCTGGCATTGTGAACATCTGCGAACGTACTTGGTGATGTCTCGGAACATTCCCGGCCAATAGTAAGATGTGGCTATACGAGTAATGGTCTTGGCGATTCCCAGATGTCCAGCATGAGGGGCATCATGGTTTTCTTCGAGAACTCGGGTTCGGTCGGATTTCGCTATGCATAGTTTCCATGGATCACTCATCTCTGGTTCTCTTAAGTCATTTATATCCCAAAAATGACGGTACAAACGGCCTTCTTTGATGCAGTAGTCAGGGAACTTTTCTGGATCCTTCAGGACTTCTTCCTTCTTTTTACGGTACCATGAACATTCGGCGGTTACCTCGGTCACACAAAGTATCGATGGTGGATTAGTTTCTGCTGTCATTGGTAGCGGATTTCTGGACAACGCGTCAGCCACGCGATTTAGAGCACCTTTACGGTACTGTATCTCGAAATCATATTGCTGCAGAAAAATACTCCATCGGGCTAAACGTCCGGACTCACTATGGAATGCAGCCATCTAAGAGATTGATGATCGGTAACAACCGTGAAATGGTAGCCCTCTAAATAAGGACGCATCTTTTCAATTCCCCAAACAATGGCAAGACATTCTTTCTCAGTGACGGAGTAATTCTTCTCGGCAGGACTTAGCGTGCGACTTGCATATGCTACCACATGTTCCTGGCCACTCTTCTGTTGGGTAAGGGCTATTCCCAAACCATATTCGGAGGCGTCGGTCTGTAGGATGAACGGTACGGAGAAATCAGGACAACTTAAAACAGGGGATTCTGACAGACATGTTTTAATCTCAGCAAAGGCAGCTTCTTGCTCTTCAGCCCACTTCCATCGCTGGGATCTGCGGAGTAATTTCGTTAACGGGGCCACCTTTTGTGAAAACGATGGCACAAATCTCCTATACCAGGATGCGACTCCCAAAAATCTTCGTAACTCTCGGATATTTCTCGGCGCTGCAAATTTAATTATGCTCTCGACTTTTTCTGGATCGGTACGGATTCCATCTCCAGTGACTACATGGCCTAAATATTTCATGGACGGTAAACAGAAGTGGCATTTCTCCGGATTCAGTTTCAACCGTGCTCCTCGCAATCGACGGAACACCTCAGACAGATTTTCCAAATGCTGTTCGAACGTTTCCCCTAGAACTATGATGTCATCCAGATAGGCAAAGGCGTACGGATCTAAATCTGGGCCTATTAGTCTGTCAACCAATCTCTGGAAAGTGGCAGGTGCGGAATGTAAACCAAATGGAAGGACCGTGAATTGGAACAATCCACGTCCCGGTACGGTAAACGCGGTAATGGGTTTGCTCTCCGGTGTTAATGGAACTTGCCAATACCCACTCTTCAAATCTAAACTGGAAATATATTTGGCTTTTCGCAGTTTATCCAGTATAGCATTAATAAATGGAAGCGGGTAAGCGTCCTTCATCGTAACTTCGTTCACTTTGCGGAAGTCGATGCAGAAACGGTTCTTTCCATCTTTCTTCTTCACAATTACAATTGGAGAGCTCCAAGGACTGGTAGAAGGTTCTATCACTCCTTCATCTAACATCGCGTCTATCTCGGTATTGCACACTTCCTGCATCTTTGGATTTTGCGGTCGGTGTCTTTGTTTAATCGGACGGGACTGTAGCAGACGGATTTCATGCTCAATAAGCGTAGTCGGACCTCTAATCTTCTCGAACAGCGGAAGTTCCTGGTTCAAAAATGTATTCAAATTTTCTTTTTGATTTTTGGTCAAATTGATTTCTTCACTCGGAATGATTGTTTCGAACGGGCATCCTATGTAGCCATAATTGGTGTTATCTCCTAACTCCTCCGGAGATAACTTCAATCTTCCAGGTTTATTATCATATTCATTTTCTCTAACCCTTATCAGAGACGACGAAAGGACTTCAGTATTAGATTGCTCCTTGTCAACCCCTAAACCACCCAGGGTGGACGCAGAGACATCGGAAATAGCTTGCTCCTTGCCAACCCCTAACAACACCGGGGAGGATGCAGAGACTTCAGAACCAGCTTGCTCTTGATCAACCCCTAACACCAGGAAAGACGCAGAGACTTTAGAAAAAGACTGCTCTTTGTCAACCCCTAAACCACCCAGGGTGGACGCAGAGACATCGGAAATAGCTTGCTCCTTGCCAACCCCTAACAACACCGGGGAAGACGCAGAGACTTCAGAAACAGACTGCTCCTTGTCAACCCCTAACACCAGGGAAGACGCAGAGACTTCAGAAACATCAGAAACGGATTGCTCTTTGTCAACCCCTAACACCAGGGAAGACGCAGAGACTTCAGAAACAGACTGCTCCTTGTCAACCCCTAACACCAGGGAAGACGCAGAGACTTCAGAAAAAGATTGTTCTTTGTCAACCCCTAACACCAGGGAAGACACAGAGACTTCAGAAACAGACTGCTCCTTGTCAACCCCTAACACCAGGGAAGACGCAGAGACTTCAGAAACGGATTGCTCTTTGTCAACCCCTAACACCAGGGAAGACGCAGAGACTTCAGAAACAGACTGCTCCTTGTCAACCCCTAACACCAGGGAAGACGCAGAGACTTCAGAAACAGACTGCTCTTTGTCAACCCCTAACACCAGGGAAGACGCAGAGACTTCAGATACACGGTCTTCTGAGAGACACTTGTCGGTATTGTCCATACTTAGGGTCGGTTTAGCAGCATCGGATTCTTTAGTGAGTGGGCTCACTACTTCCAACATCTCAACAGGACTGGTTGATGGTGAGTGCATCACTAGTTTGTCTTCCATGTATATTTTCCCGCTTCCTAGCTCCAACCGGAAATTATACTTTTGAAGGACATCGTGTCCTAACACAATATCAGTTATCAGACCAGGGAAATGTTCGAATGGCCCTTCCATAATGACGTCATGGATGTTCAGTTTTAGCTTGTATGTGTCGGTGATAGGGACTGAAATTCCGTTAGCTAAACGGGCTCTCGCAGCTTGACGGGCTATGGTTTGCTTTCTTTGGGAAAATGTCCTAGCTATCTGATCACCGATGTATGATTTAGCAGCTCCAGTATCCAATAGGGCTCTGAACTTGAGGTTTTCAATTTCAACGTCGATGTGCGGTCGGGAATCGGTCATTTCTTCTGGCGTTTCGGCATGAGAGGCAAATATCTGCGGAAGCTGTGTCGGCCTCTCCTCGGGACAGCTTCGGATTAGTTTTCCTGCCTCCTGCAGGAACAGTCTCGGGAAAATACTCCCTCCTTATGACAACGGGAGCAGAATATCTTCTGAGGGTTCTGGCAATTGCTTCGGTAGTGTCCGGATTCACCGCAGCGGAAACAGGTTGGTGGGCGTGAAGACGAGCCAGACGGTCGTTGAGTATTATCACGTGTCGGACCGTGATGAGTATCGTTCGGTAACGGACGGCTGGTACCAGGGATGGCTTCTCTTACTGGATCGGACGGCGGATTGTGGGACTGTCCATATCTAGGGGTACTCACTGGCTGCGGACGGGCTGGTCCACGGTTCGGTCCACTGGGGTTGGGTGCGTTTTGGAGTTCCTTCCTCAGGAGCTCATATTCCCTCACCACTTGACAGAACGTAGGAAAGTCCTTGAAGTCTACTTTTCGGATCTGCAGCCGGTACTCGGGTAAAAGATTTCGGTACAGCCATGCTAGCTGTTGTTCGGAAGTTAGCTTCCCATGCCTCCTCATCAGGGTCTGTAGCTCGGTCATGTACGTTGCAGCGGATTCATTTCGTCTTTGAAGACGTCTTCCTATCTCGGCTTCCAAATCGACTTCATAGTTGATTGGATAAAAGAAAATTCTGAATTCAGCCTCGAATTCGTCCCAGGTTGTGAACCGACTTCGGTTGTTGCGGTACCAAGAGGCGGGTTCATCTGATAGTAATTCCGGTAATACCGGAAGCAAGTTGTCTTTCTGGACATTCTTTGCAGTGCAGATTTCTTCGATCCTTTCTATGAAAGCGGCCGGATCTCCTCGGTTCCCAAAAGACACCTTCCAATCGTGTACATTTATCGGTTGGGTCGCCATATCGGTCAGATAATCCACAAGATCTCCTTGGTTTCTAGCGGGTGGTGGGGAAATATGTCTTCGTCTCAAAAAGTTGACGAGCCTTCTTCGTTTGTCAGGAACGGTTCCAGCAGTCGATAAATTCCTCTTTCGTAGTTGGGCAGTAAGACCCTCGTTTTTCAGTAGATATACCCAATTTACGCGATGGTCTGTAGTTTCTTCTATGGAATTTACGACGGGTAATTGGGTCGATGCTGACGGAACGGGTAATGTTTCCTCTGCCACTTCACGTTCAAATGGTAAAGCAATGTCCAATTCCTCGGTACTTCCTCTTGACATCTACTTTTATCTCTTCTTTCTGTATCCCTCGTAGTCGCAACTTCTCGTCCCTCCTTCGCCTATTTACAGCCACAGCAAGGCAGAACGGCTCCCGCCTTCACAGCAACTAAGCTTCTTCTTCAACCTTCACAGCAATGAAGCCTCTTCCTCAACCTTCACAGCAACGAAGCCTCTTCCTCAACCTTCACAGCAACGAAGCCTCTTCCTCAACCTTCACAGCAACGAAGCCTCTTCCTCAACCTTCACAGCAACGAAGCCTCTTCCTCAACCTTCACAGCAACGACAAGATAATTCGAAACGAGATATAAAATCCTTGTTTTAATAAACACTCAACAATAAGACGGAAAACAGTCAAAACAGTATATAACGGTACGCCGTGGAAACCAAATTATCACCGGACTCCTTCGATAATCTCAAGGTCCCTACACAAATCTTCACACTGAAACAATAAAATTCCACAACCAAATACAGCGGTTCCGGTTTTGACAAACAGCCAGTGTCCCTGCTAACTAGTGGATCAACAATACGGGAAAAGAATATTATTCAATAATCAAGAATACGCAAAACCTGAAAAATAATAAAACAGTTCGTATTCAACCAACAATACAAGATCCCTGCTTAATCAGCATCAAACAACAATTCAAGATCTCTGCTCAACCAATAAATCGGCAATACGGGAAAAAATATTATTTAATAATCAAAAGTACGGAAAACCTGAAAAAGAATAAAACAGTTCGTACTTAAACAACAATTTAAGGTCCTTGGTCAATCAATAAATCAGCAATACGGAAAAAAAAATATTCTTCACTAATCAAGAATACGGATAACCTGAAAAAAAAATGAAACAGTTCCTACTTAAACAATAAATTAAGGTCTCTATTCAATCAATAAATCGGCAGTACGGGAAAAAATATTATTTAATAATCAAGAATCCGGAAAACCTGAAAAAAATAAAACAGTTCGTACGTAGGCAACAATTTCAGGTCCTTGCTCAATCAATAAATCAGTAATACGGGAGAAAAATATTCTTTACTAATCAAGAATACGGAAAACCTAAAAAAAAAATTAAACAGTTCCTATTTAAACAACAAATTCAGGTCCCTGCTCGGGCGCCAAGATGTGACGCGTTTTCCTCCCCACAAGAGAGGCGAAGACTGCGCGCTGCACTGCGCGTGGAACGCCTCGGAAACGTCACTCCTGACACCTTTGAAACCTTACACTTTCTCGGGCGCCAGATTTTTAACGTGGTTGTCTCCACGGCCCCTCGACTTCCCTCGTCGAGAGTTCCAGGTAGCCTCAGATGGAGGTACGGTAAATTCCAGGGGTCTATTGTCGTCAAAATTCGGGATATTCCTAAATATATAAAACAAATGTTCTCGCTAGTCCTGAAATAACTGTTATTATCCTGATCCACACTACGGAGAAGCTAAAATTCGTGCTGCCAAACAACTACGCTACCATAAGGAAATACTAGTCTATAATAGGTCAATAAAACACAACACCGGTTTATTTCAGTTTTATTACATTAATACCTTCTAAGTTGTTATATACATACAAAATAAACAATACTCAAAAGCACATATGTATTATTAGCGACGAAGCGGGCAGGACATAAGCGAGAGTGGTTTGTAATTATAAAATAGCGTTCATGCAAATAAAAGAAGCGGTAAAAAAGGCAAGCAAAACTATGTTAAGCTTGGTGGTCTTTTCATTCATGTATTTGATAGACCCTTATGTAACGAACGGGTCCGGTGCTACTAAAAAAAACTATCCAATCGGGAAAACAATACTATAGATCGGGGACTCTATATCTACTCGTCAGACATTTCGCTAAGCTTTTAACAAAATCAAGAAGGGTATCAAAAGGGCGGAACTAATATCACGAAATCCCACTAAAAGAAAATTCGGGGAAGGTAATGAAAACGGAAGGCAATTCTAGAGTTAACCAGATTTAAATATAAACCAAATTTGTGTTAAAGAACGGGCGACTATCAACCAAATTCAAAGAAATGAAACTCGGAAAAGTATTGCAATTGGGAACTCAAGATTTAAAATATCCGGGAGCCCTAGCTTGGGTATGCCTGGCGCAGACGGATATTTCAATCAGGAATTTTTCCTTGCAAAATAGAAGAATAAAATATTCGAAACGGGACTAATATAAGCCAAATTCGTGTCAAAACACGGGGCGAATATCAACTAAATTCACACAAAAGGAGACTCGGAAAAAGTATTGCAGTTGGGAACTCAAGATTTAAAATATCCGGGAGCCCTAGCTTGGGTATGCCTGGCGCAGACGGATATTTCAATCAGGAATTTTCCTTGCAAAATAGAAGAATAAAATATTCGAAACGGAACTAATATAAGCCAAATTCGTGTCAAAACACGGGGCGAATATCAACTAAATTCACCAAAAAGGAGACTCGGAAAAAGTATTGCAGTTGGAACTCAAGATTTAAAATATCCGGGAGCCCTAGCTTGGGTATGCCTGGCGCAGACGGATATTTCAATCAGGAATTTTCCTTGCAGGATAGAAGAATAAAATATTCGAAACGGGACTAATATAAACCAAATTCGTGTTAAAACACGGGGCGGATATCAACTAAATTCACAAAAGGAGACTCGGAAAAAGTATTGCAATTGGGAACTCAAGATTTAAAATATCCGGGAGCCCTAGCTTGGGTATGCCTGGCGCAGACGGATATTTCAATCAGGAATTTTCCTTGCAAAATAGAAGAATAATATATTCGAAACGGAACTAATATAAGCCAAATTCGTGTCAAAACACGGGGCGAATATCAACTAAATTCACAAAAAGGAGACTCGGAAAAAGTATTGCAGTTGGGAACTCAAGATTTAAAATATCCGGGAGCCCTAGCTTGGGTATGCCTGGCGCAGACGGATATTTCAATCAGTAATTTTCCTTGCAAAATAGAAGAATAAAATATTCGAAACGGGACTAGAATAAGCCAAATTCGTGTCAAAACACGGGGCGAATATCAACTAAATTCACAAAAAGGAGACTCGGAAAAAGTATTGCAGTTGGGAACTCAAGATTTAAAATATCCGGGAGCCCTAGCTTGGGTATGCCTGGCGCAGACGGATATTTCAATCAGGAATTTTCCTTGCAAAATAGAAGAATAAAATATTCGAAACGGGACTAATATAAACCAAATTCGTGTTAAAACACGGGGCGGATATCAACTAAATTCACAAAAAGGAGACTCGGAAAAAGTATTGCAGTTGGGAACTCAAGATTTAAAATATCCGGGAGCCCTAGCTTGGGTATGCCTGGCGCAGACGGATATTTCAATCAGGAATTTCCTTTGCAAAATAGAAGAATAAGATATTCGAAACGGGACTAATATAACCCAAATTCGTGTTAAAACACGGGGCGGATATCAACTAAATTCACCAAAAAGGAGACTCGGAAAAAGTATTGCAGTTGGGAACTCAAGATTTAAAATATCCGGGAGCCCTAGCTTGGGTATGCCTGGCGCAGACGGATATTTCAATCAGGAATTTTTCCTTGCAAAATAGAAGAATAAAATATTCGAAACGGGACTAATATAAGCCAAATTCGTGTCAAAACACGGGGCGAATATCAACTAAATTCACACAAAAGGAGACTCGGAAAAAGTATTGCAGTTGGGAACTCAAGATTTAAAATATCCGGGAGCCCTAGCTTGGGATGCCTGGCGCAGACGGATATTTCAATCAGGAATTTTCCTTGCAAAATAGAAGAATAAAATATTCGAAACGGAACTAATATAAGCCAAATTCGTGTCAAAACACGGGGCGAATATCAACTAAATTCACCAAAAAGGAGACTCGGAAAAAGTATTGCAGTTGGAACTCAAGATTTAAAATATCCGGGAGCCCTAGCTTGGGTATGCCTGGCGCAGACGGATATTTCAATCAGGAATTTTCCTTGCAGGATAGAAGAATAAAATATTCGAAACGGGACTAATATAAACCAAATTCGTGTTAAAACACGGGGCGGATATCAACTAAATTCACAAAAGGAGACTCGGAAAAAGTATTGCAATTGGGAACTCAAGATTTAAAATATCCGGGAGCCCTAGCTTGGGTATGCCTGGCGCAGACGGATATTTCAATCAGGAATTTTCCTTGCAAAATAGAAGAATAAAATATTCGAAACGGGACTAATATAAACCAAATTCGTGTTAAAACACGGGGCGGATATCAACTAAATTCACAAAAGGAGACTCGGAAGAAGTATTGCAATTGGGAACTCAAGATTTAAAATATCCGGGAGCCCTAGCTTGGGTATGCCTGGCGCAGACGGATATTTCAATCAGGAATTTTCCTTGCAAAATAGAAGAATAATATATTCGAAACGGAACTAATATAAGCCAAATTCGTGTCAAAACACGGGGCGAATATCAACTAAATTCACAAAAAGGAGACTCGGAAAAAGTATTGCAGTTGGGAACTCAAGATTTAAAATATCCGGGAGCCCTAGCTTGGGTATGCCTGGCGCAGACGGATATTTCAATCAGGAATTTTCCTTGCAAAATAGAAGAATAAAATATTCGAAACGGGACTAGAATAAGCCAAATTCGTGTCAAAACACGGGGCGAATATCAACTAAATTCACAAAAAGGAGACTCGGAAAAAGTATTGCAGTTGGGAACTCAAGATTTAAAATATCCGGGAGCCCTAGCTTGGGTATGCCTGGCGCAGACGGATATTTCAATCAGGAATTTTCCTTGCAAAATAGAAGAATAAAATATTCGAAACGGGACTAATATAACCCAAATTCGTGTTAAAACACGGGGCGGATATCAACTAAATTCACCAAAAAGGAGACTCGGAAAAAGTATTGCAGTTGGGAACTCAAGATTTAAAATATCCGGGAGCCCTAGCTTGGGTATGCCTGGCGCAGACGGATATTTCAATCAGGAATTTTCCTTGCAAAATAGAAGAATAAAATATTCGAAACGGGACTAATATAAACCAAATTCGTGTTAAAACACGGGGCGGATATCAACTAAATTCACAAAAAGGAGACTCGGAAAAAGTATTGCAGTTGGGAACTCAAGATTTAAAATATCCGGGAGCCCTAGCTTGGGTATGCCTGGCGCAGACGGATATTTCAATCAGGAATTTCCTTTGCAAAATAGAAGAATAAGATATTCGAAACGGGACTAATATAACCCAAATTCGTGTTAAAACACGGGGCGGATATCAACTAAATTCACCAAAAAGGAGACTCGGAAAAAGTATTGCAGTTGGGAACTCAAGATTTAAAATATCCGGGAGCCCTAGCTTGGGTATGCCTGGCGCAGACGGATATTTCAATCAGGAATTTTCCTTGCAAAATAGAAGAATAAAATATTCGAAACGGGACTAATATAAACCAAATTCGTGTTAAAACACGGGGCGGATATCAACTAAATTCCCCAAAAAGGAGACTCGGAAAAAGTATTGCAGTTGGGAACTCAAGATTTAAAATATCCGGGAGCCCTAGCTTAGGTATGCCTGGCGCAGACGGATATTTCAATCAGGAATTTTCCTTGCAAAATAGAAGAATAAAATATTCGAAACGGGACTAATATAAACCAAATTCGTGTTAAAACACGGGGCGGATATCAACTAAATTCACCAAAAAGGAGACTCGGAAAAAGTATTGCAGTTGGGAACTCAAGATTTAAAATATCCGGGAGCCCTAGCTTGGGTATGCCTGGCGCAGACGGATATTTCAATCAGGAATTTTCCTTGCAAAATAGAAGAATAAAATATTCGAAACGGGACTAGAATAAGCCAAATTCGTGTCAAAACACGGGGCGAATATCAACTAAATTCACAAAAAGGAGACTCGGAAAAAGTATTGCAGTTGGGAACTCAAGATTAAAAATATCCGGGAGCCCTAGCTTGGGTATGCCTGGCGCAGACGGATATTTCAATCAGGAATTTTCCTTGCAAAATAGAAGAATAAAATATTCGAAACGGGACTAATATAACCCAAATTCGTGTTAAAACACGGGGCGGATATCAACTAAATTCACCAAAAAGGAGACTCGGAAAAAGTATTGCAGTTGGGAACTCAAGATTTAAAATATCCGGGAGCCCTAGCTTGGGTATGCCTGGCGCAGACGGATATTTCAATCAGGAATTTTCCTTGCAAAATAGAAGAATAAAATATTCGAAACGGGACTAATATAAACCAAATTCGTGTTAAAACACGGGGCGGATATCAACTAAATTCACAAAAAGGAGACTCGGAAAAAGTATTGCAGTTGGGAACTCAAGATTTAAAATATCCGGGAGCCCTAGCTTGGGTATGCCTGGCGCAGACGGATATTTCAATCAGGAATTTCCTTTGCAAAATAGAAGAATAAGATATTCGAAACGGGACTAATATAACCCAAATTCGTGTTAAAACACGGGGCGGATATCAACTAAATTCACCAAAAAGGAGACTCGGAAAAAGTATTGCAGTTGGGAACTCAAGATTTAAAATATCCGGGAGCCCTAGCTTGGGTATGCCTGGCGCAGACGGATATTTCAATCAGGAATTTTCCTTGCAAAATAGAAGAATAAAATATTCGAAACGGGACTAATATAAACCAAATTCGTGTTAAAACACGGGGCGGATATCAACTAAATTCCCCAAAAAGGAGACTCGGAAAAAGTATTGCAGTTGGGAACTCAAGATTTAAAATATCCGGGAGCCCTAGCTTAGGTATGCCTGGCGCAGACGGATATTTCAATCAGGAATTTTCCTTGCAAAATAGAAGAATAAAATATTCGAAACGGGACTAATATAAACCAAATTCGTGTTAAAACACGGGGCGGATATCAACTAAATTCACCAAAAAGGAGACTCGGAAAAAGTATTGCAGTTGGGAACTCAAGATTTAAAATATCCGGGAGCCCTAGCTTGGGTATGCCTGGCGCAGACGGATATTTCAATCAGGAATTTTCCTTGCAAAATAGAAGAATAATATACTAATATTAAGAAAACTACGAAAAAGGAAAATCGGAAAAAGTATTAAATCAGATACGATATATAAATTGTTTACCACACTCTAATGTACTAGATATATCAACGTATTTTAGAATGAAAGTCAACTATCTAAATGTTTTAAATTATCATTGAAAAGACCACATATTTTCGGAATTATTATTGTTTAAAGTTCTTACCTTCACAGTAATAAGTTATCACTGAAATTTTTTTCACAACGGAAAAAAACTCAAAAGAAAAGTTAAAATAATTTACAGCGGACGATGAATAAGTTACACTTCTGGCTCGGTCGGCTGGCACTTCGATACTCTCTCTATTTTTAAAAATAATATCAGCCGTCTAACCTCACGGTTCCACCTCCCTCTCGACCTGCGCGCTTCTATCCATATCTACCTTGTTGCAGTGGGGCGACCAGTACCTTCAAATGTTGAATTTTAAAATTGAAGTAAATACTTTACTCCCGAAAAAAAATTGATCCCTCCATCGCAACTAGGAAGAAAATAAAAATATCGGAATTTGGATAAATATTAAACTATTATAACATTTGGTTCTAACCCGAAACCAGGGGATAAAATAAAATAAAATGTTCACGAAGATTTACAATACTTTACCCTAATTATAAGTCAATATACAAATGATTAGATACACTCGTCGACATAAATTGTAAAATGAAAATATATTCGGCTCATAAAATATTAAATGAATTATAAGTAAAGAAACGAATATGTGACGGGTGATACATAATATCAATTAAATATATACAATGAAATAATTTAAATTAAATATATATTCGGTGACATAAACCATCAAATGAAAGTATAACAAAGTAACGAATATGCAATGAGTGATACATAATGAAAATGAATATATACTCGGTGACATAAACTATCAAATAATTTAACTCAAATATATACTCGGTGACATAAACCATCAAATGAAAATATAACAAAGAAACGAATACGTGACGGGTGATATGTAATATAAAACAATTATACTCAGCGGCAGAAAACTAAAAATGAAATTACACTCGGCGCATAAACTTTAACATGATTAGGTACAAAGAAACGAATATGTGACGGTTGGTACATAATATAAATTAAATATATATACTCGGCGACATAATCTAAAAATGAAATTACATTCGGCGCATAAACTTTAACATGATTAGGTACAAAGGAACGAATATATGACGGTTGATGCATAATATAAATTAAATATATATACTCGGCGACATAATCTAAAAATGAAATCACACTCGGCGCATAAACTTTAACATGATTAGGTACAAAGAAACTAATATATGACGGTTGATGCATAATATAAGTTAAATATATATACTCGGCGACATAATCTAAAAATGAAATTACACTCGGCGCATCAACTTTAACATGCCAGTAACGAACACTTCGTTACAATACAATGTAAAACTATGACATACCTGTGGATTATATTCCAGCGAGTGCCACATCACATATTAAAATAAGTTAAAATAAAATGAACTTTACCGATACATTTAAAAACATTTTACAATTAACGGTGTGTGTATCTCAACCTTCATAGTAGTACTGGTGTCTATGGCTAATGGTATTATTTGAAAATGTTGTTTTTTCCTTTACGCATTTATTTCTTTTTAATAACAGTTGTTATGGTTTTTGTTGGGTAACATACATGAAATAGTTGTTTACTTTATTATTCTATTTTATTATATTATTATAAATCTTGCTTAAAGATTTTGTGTCGGTTTTTTAATTTAGGTTTTTTTATTTCTCTGTATTTCTATAGTTTCATAAATTTCTCTTTTTCTGGTGTGACTTTCACTTTTTAAAATTTTTGTGTTCTCAAAATCAAAACTATGCTTTTTATCCTGCATATGTGTTGTTAAGGCAGTTTTATTTTTCTTATCGTACTTGTGACCATTTAACCGATTTTTTAAATATTGGCTAGTTTGCCCGATATAGACACTGTCGCAGTCCCCGCATGGAATTTGATAAACTATATTGCTCTTCTTTTGATCAGGAATTTTTGACTTTAATTTACTGATTCCTGATCAAAAGAAGAGCAATATAGTTTATCAAATTCCATGCGGGGACTGCAACAGTGTCTATATCGGGCAAACTAGCCAATATTTAAAAAATCGGTTAAATGGTCACAAGTACGATAAGAAAAATAAAACTGCCTTAACAACACATATGCAGGATAAAAAGCATAGTTTTGATTTTGAGAACACAAAAATTTTAAAAAGTGAAAGTCACACCAGAAAAAGAGAAATTTATGAAACTATAGAAATACAGAGAAATAAAAATACCTAAATTACAAAACCGACACAAAATCTTTAAGCAAGATTTATAATAATATAATAAAATAGAATAATAAAGTAAACAACTATTTCATGTATGTTACCCAACAAAAACCATAACAACTGTTATTAAAAAGAAATAAATGCGTATAGGAAAAAACAACATTTTCAAATAATACCATTAGCCATAGACACCAGTACTACTATGAAGGTTGAGATACACACACCGTTAATTGTAAAATGTTTTTAAATGTATCGGTAAAGTTCATTTTATTTTAACTTATTTTAATATGTGATGTGGCACTCGCTGGAATATAATCCACAGGTATGTCATAGTTTTACATTGTATACACTAGGATTTTAAGAACCAATTTCTCTTTTAGTGTTTTTATATTCTGATGAAGGTCAAAAACGACCGAAACGTTAATGAAATACAATATAAATTTAAAAACCATCTAATGTTTTAATTAATCCAGGACCAAAAATGCCCAAGAAATATAAATGAAAAAAATATAAACTTTAAGGTCCAAGAAAAAAACTCGAATTTTCTAAATATATATATATATATATATATATATATATATATATATATATATATATATATATACATTAGAATTAAAGTTACGTAGAAAAGCAAATTGATTAAATAACAAGAAATGAGCCAAATTTGAATCACTAAACATAAATAATAAGAAATTTAAATATATGAAAACCATTAAAAAAAATAGTTCTTCGCAGAGTAAAATCAAGTGTCTTAAGGAATGGTAGTAATAGTATACTAAATATAAATCTTGTTTTTGCTTCCATGAATTAGATAATTCCGCTAAGTAGTTAACAAGTATTATTTAAGTGATAAAGCACCCTATATAATTGATAAAAATGGAATAATAATAAAACCCGAGTATCTGTCACGCAATTCTAAAAAACCAGGTTAAATTCATGTTGAGTTACATAAATCACAAGAACAGGTATCGTGGTTCTATTTGGTTACAGTTTGGTCTTGTAATTTTAATTCGCCTTGTATAAATTTTTGTAATATTAACAGAATTTGTGCATTTATCTATTAAGAAGAGCACTATATATATTTTCATACACTTTATATCCACATTTGTCTCAGGTTGTGAGGTCTTCAAATATCTTATGCATTAGAGGTTGCAATTTCTCGATTACTATTTATACATTTGTGATTTAAAACTCTTTTCAGTTACTTAATTCACTCTGATGGATAGACAAAATCTAATTGAATTTATTGCAAATTGTGTAATTATGGCAACTCCGAAATTAAAGGCGGGAAATTACCAAATATTACTCTTAATAGTCCTCGGAAAGCCTATAGAGTAAAGTGTATCATGAGTGTTCGAAGGCGAAATCGATGTAAGTATTTATTTTTAATACAATTTTTGTATAACTGTTCATTCATATTTCAAAACACAATGTCAACAATGTGAATTGCTTTTGGCGATAGCTAGAAGTACGAATCTATTTAATGTTTATCTAGAATTAAGGAGGGCGTTGAGAGAAATAGGTTTTAGGTTACTTAAATATTTTGTCGCATGTTGAAATGGTAGGCATAGAAAATAGTACCCGGCCAGAAAACATTTTAGTGGTAGTATATGGGAAAAATTAATATATGCGATCGATCCTGCATGGTCGATAACCTAAAAATATATTCTGACATCAGTCACGTGGCCACTGTCATGGCGATAAATTCGAAAAATTCTACGGGAAAATGCAAAAAATGGGGTTAGATGGCAACATATCGAAAAAATGTATTTGGAAAAAGTGATCAGAATGATATTTTAGGCCCTCGTGTGCAACTTGGAGCGAAAAAAAATTAAAAGTAAGTAAACTCGTATTTCTCGCCATGGCCCTCTTCTGAAATGATATTGCAGCGATTTCGTTGTTGATGTAGTTCGAGTAACAAAGTGTTCAATGTATAAGGGTAAAACAATTGAGAAATATTGATTGAGGTCATTCCTAGAGAATACAATAAAAATATTCTTTGAGCGCATGAAACTTTTCTGTAGCAATGCCTTGTATCTTGTCAGTTTGTGCGGTTTCAAATAATTTAATTGTGATATTACAATTGAAAAGAACCGTTCTCAAGTTTTTTTATGTGATATTGTATCAAAGTTTCAAAACATTGACTACTTACATTAATAATAATTATTAAAATATTATGATTTAATAAGCGTGATGATTCCTTGTTGAAACAATATTGAGAACAAAACCAATGCACTAATATTAATACTAGCGACTCGTAGTTCCATATATTTCATCATCCTAGAGCCCCTTTTCTCTGGCTATTTTGCAACAATACAATATTTTAAATTAACTAAATGGGCTTTGATATGATAAACGAATACACATGCAACATCATTGTGACATTTGATCGTAATTTTCCGTTTTCCTTAAGTTTAACTACTTCTAATTACACATTCTGCAAATATATTTTTACTAAAAATGCCGTCTATACTGTCACGCGAGGAAAAGATAGAGTTGGATCTAATTTGAGGAGAAAATTATAAATCTTCAAGAGAAGCTGCTGATATTTTTAACCAAACACATCCTGGCATAAAAGTCCATTTTACAACTGTAGCATAGCAACATTATTAATGAAGCTCAACGAAACTGGTTCAGATGAAAACAAATTTAATGAAGAAATCAGTTTGGAATTGTTTCTGACCGTTGCAGAATATCCTCAAATATGCATAGCGCAAGTTTATCAAAACACTAATATCTCTTCAACTTCAATTGGCCGTATTTTGAAAAGCAATAAGTTTCACCCGTACAAGCATGTTTTTATTCAAGTTCTGAGGGATAGAGATTATGACGCCCGATTTGATTTTTGCGCTTGGTATCAAGGAATGATAGAAGATCATCCAAATTTCACGGAAAATGTTTCATTCTCCGACGAATCTATTTTCACATCAAATAGAACAGTAAGCTCTCAAAACTGTCGTTGGTGGGCAGATACAAATCCCCATTTTGTTATAGCAAATAAAGACCAATGCAGATTCAAGGTTAATGTATAGTGCGTAAATTGGATTGGTCCATTTTGAGAAAACCGTAATTGCAGGCGTTATTTAACTTTGTTGGAAAACTAAATAACCCAATTTTTGGATGGTATCCCACTGGCAAAGGAAACCAATATTTATTTTGAACAAGGCGGTGCATCGATTCATCCAGTTGGAGAAGTAAGAAAATGGTCAGATAACTAATTTGGTGAGCATTGGATAGGTCGCTATTCAGTAAATCATTGGCCCGCTAGGTCCCCGGACCTAAGCCCTCTAGACTTTTTCTTATGGGGCTATTTAATAAATAAGGGTTATCGAGAAAGATCCTTCAGAGACATCGCACATTTAGAACAATGTATAAGGGATTGCGTGTATGTTATTAACCAAGGTTCACTCCGAAATGCTCAAAGAGAAATGAATTCCAGGACTGTGAAATGTATGGAACGAGATGGACGGACATGTAGAATTTTGAATTTTTGTTTATTAGTATTAAGTTAGTGGGTAATCTGTTAAATATTGTTTCAAAAAATAGTAATAAGTTGGTCAACTAATTCGATTTATTACTATTATGAGTAGTTAATGAGTTTTAATAATTTAATGAAATATTTATTCAAAATATCAAAAATGGTTCTATTCAATTGTGGTATCAGTACTGAATTATTTCAAACTTCACAAACTGACAACATACAAGGTATTGCTACAGAAAAGTTTTAAACGCTCAACTAATATTTCCATTACATATTCTAGGAATGATTTGAATAATTAATTTTGAATACTGTTACGTTTATACATTACATATGGTATTACTTGAACTCTTTCAACAATGAAATTGGGGTAATATCCTTTCAGAGGACCGCAATAGGGAAAAATACGAAATTTCTTGTTTTTGTTGTTTCGATATTTTTACATATAACCCCACTTTTCGCATTTTCTCATCGATTTTTTCTAATTTGCGGCCATGACAGTGTACACGTGACTAATGTTAAAATGTAATTTTCCCATATGTAGCGATCGTTACGGTGTATACTGTAATAGATAATGTTACAAAATGCTATAAAAATTTTTAAATAGATATATTATGGTAGACTTCAGTGATGTATACAAATTTTATAGGGTCATCACAAAGGAAATATTATACACACTTAATTTTTTTTAAATGGGTACCCTTTATATTTAGACATTTTCCGTTTCCATTGTTAATTCTTTTTTACCTGATGTGACATATTACACATCTATTTTCAGTGGTTGGAGTCACATGGTAAATATGAGATTACCCTCGAGGCTTTAGCAGAGAGTGGTAACATTTCGAGACTTACAAACTACTTACTTCCTGTGTTACGTACAATATTTTTTCCACTACTAAACATCAAAATCACTAATTTTTAACAAAATTGTAAAGCAAATAACGACCTAAAATTGCACTTTGATATTTGACAGCTGTCTAGTTAACAGGATTGTTAGTTTATTGATTCTTGTTGTACTCTACTTCAAAACAAATTAGAATAGTTAGTTTATAAGATAAATTTATATTAATAATCAATAAGTTCGATGATAGACAGACCGTGTCCTAAGAATACATAACCAAATCAGTCGTGATCAAACCTTAACGGATGACATCGTGGACGTTGTCAACCATTTCTATTATGTTTTCAATAGTTTTCAATGAAAATTTTTTATTAAATAATTCAATACTTTCTAATATTGGATATCATTTGGAAATTGTGAGTCCTGTGGGTATGTATTATTATATATGGATAAAAAAGATGAAGCTTTTCCGACTTTTACTTCTCCGGTGAAATATTCTAACATTGTATTTTCACTTATTCTTTCTGTATTTTTTTATTCCAGTCATTCCATGAAATTTTCATATTCCTTCATATATCGACGTTGAGATTTATTAGGAAGCAAAATCTTTTTAGTTTCATTTGCCGTTTTGCGGCATTCTAGTGGAGTGTTTTCTAATTCGGAATCGGCATCACTCATTTTTTATTTCTAAAATAATTTTCAATTTGAAATGTGACAGTTGACAGGTAAATAGTTTAGTTTATAGCAACGATTCTAAATATTTTAAAAATATTTTTTTATTGTGTTTTAGTTTTAAATTATAATTAGTAAAAAAACCAGTGTCTATTACTTATTTCAAATCCTTATACTACAATTATCTGCGTACGGTGTACACAACAAATATTTTATATAGCTCTTACTTTGCAGGCGAGTTAAAACCAATCAAATCGTTGAAAAATCAAGTCCCATGGGACTTGTGTTTTGCAAGCGTTATTAATTAAAATAGTATTTTGCAGGATAGAGAAATGTTTTTGGTTTCTTTCGTCTCTCAAAAGTAAGTTGTAATGCACTATTTTACAAATTGGTAGTAGAAGTAGATTTATAGACCAGTTTAGTGACTCGTCGTTCACCGGAATTGAATGCATTTGATTTTTTGGAGGATTTAAAAACATTATATTTATAAAACTAAATTTAACAGTAGCGAAGACTTCAAGAAGCATTTACAAAAACATCCAATGCACAGTCTTAATTAGGTAAGATCTATAAGAAAAAAGGTGTCAATTAGTATTACAATAAAACGAAGGGCATCTTGAACATACATTCAAGTTTTCACATTTTGGTAAAATTATGTCTAGGTGGATGATCGATTACGTTGTGTTTTTAAGTTTATAACCCATTCTCGGTCGAACTATCCTACAGTGCGGACGTATCGATTTGAGTTCTCTTGCGATGGGTGATTTACTTACCTAGCAGTTTCCTATTATTGTTTTTTCTGTGTTGTATATAGTTGGTGTAGCAACGATACTGTAAGTAGCTTTTATCTAATTATTTCTTTTGCCCCGGCTCTGAGGCCCAGATGTCCGGTGGCCAATATGAAAAAGGGGGCAAGGACCCACCTCTGCGATCAACGAGAAGAAATTGTCCTAATGTGCATGTGGAGGAAATTACATTATCTGGAGATATTGATATGAACAATGAAAATAACCAAAATACGATGGATTTAACAATTGATAATATTTCAAACGAATGGTGAACAAAAACAATGATGATACGGAGTCAGTAAAAAACTTGCTAATAGGTTCTAATATATCAAGTAATGTAAACAGTGGTCGTAGGCCAGTTAATACAGACAATAGATTTCTACCGACCGATTTAGGTCCATACTTTATTTTTGTAGAGCATTTAGAACTAAATATTGGTCGATTACATCCGATGAAATTAGGTGAAAAGTTGTTAGCGCTATCAAATTATGAAAATAATATTACTGAAATAACTAGTGTTGGTAAAAATCGCGTAAAAATTGAAGTAAATTCGAGTAACCATGCTAATAAATTAGTAGAAGAACCATTTTTCGAGTAAGAGGTGTTGACACATCTCTAAGCGAAAATACTCTTTTAAATATTATAAAATCGAATGTGTCAATTGAAAAGGTACAACGTTTGAATAGAACAGTGGAGAAAGATGGCGTTATACAGCGGGTTCCTAGACAGATGATAATTGTAACTTTTGTTGGCAAATTAATCCCACAATTTATTTACATTAATAAAGTTAGGTGCTCTGTCGATACCTATGTTAGTCCGGTCATGCAATGTTATCATTGTCTTAGGTACGGTCATACATCGTCTCAATGCAAAGGTAAGAAAAGGTGTGAAAATTGCGGATCAGATGAACAAACTGATAATTGTCCGAATAGCTGTAGTAGATACTGTGTTCACTGTCAAACTAGCAACCATTCCTCTTCATTCAAGAAATGCCCAGTATATATAAAACAAAGGAAAACCAAGGAAGCTATGGATAATTTGAATATATCATTTAAAGAGGCTGAAAAAGTAGTCGATAATCCCAGCTACACCAGCATTATCCAAAAAAATAGGTTTGCTCCACTAGCTAATTCAGAAGTTGATTTTCCCACTCTAAAACCTTCCAGTTATCAAAATCGTTACTCTAGCAATCCTCTAAAAGGAAATAGTCCAACCTCACCTACTCCGGAAATTAGCTCAAATCCTCGTAAAAAGAGAAAAAGTAATAATACTCTATCTGACTGCCCTCCCATTCGTAGAGAATACAATACCATCTTTTGTGCAGGTCCTGTATTCCAGTTTAGTCAAAAGAATACTGAAAGTGATTTTGATAAATTTGCCTATCAACTTAGTTCTAAAATAAAAACCATGCTTGAAAATTTTATACGAGATATGCCTCAATCTTCTTCATGTGCAATCAATAATAAGTTAATATTTAACGAAAATGATATTGATAGTAAAATTAAAAATATTGTCGATAGTTTATTCAACTAACCATGGTCAATACTAGCTTGAAAATAGTTCAGTGGAGTGCCAGATCTTTAAATTCCAATAAATTTTCGTTAACACAACTTAATGTTGAAGACAATTTTGATATTGCTCTGATATCCGAAACCTGGTATAAACCAGCGGATGTCAAAAGGTTTCAAAATTTTAATATAATAACAAAAGATAGAAACAAAGGACATGGTGGTGTGGCTATATTCATATCAAACTCAATTGAATATGAAATTATTGAATTTGTTAATAACTTCAATCCCAGAATAGAAGTATGTGGTATTTACATTACTAGTGGTGATGAAAAATTGACAATTATAAGTTTGTACAAACCTTCGACAACTAAAGCAACTGTACAAGATTATATCAATTTATTTAACCAAATTAAGCACGAGTGTATCATCGGTGGTGATTTTAACGCTCATCGCGGAATCTGGGGTTCGGAGACGTGCTCGACAGATGGTAATATACTAGTTGAAGCGTTAGATTATTTTCCTGCGTTAGCTGTAGCTAATGACGGTTGTGCCACAAGAATTTCTTCTCCAGGACAAGCTAAATCTGCTGTAGATCTGACTATTTTATCTTCAAAATTGTGTTCTTTATTTACGTGGTCCGTTTTATCGGACACATATGGTTCTGATCACTTCCCTATTAGGATTGTGATCAACGATATCCAAAAGGAAACTTTTTCGGTTAAGCGTACTTCTAAATGGTCAATGTCCAACGCTAATTGGAAGTTATACCAAACCTCTATCATTGAATCATTCCAATCCGTCCCTATTTGCAACGATTCTAACGCCATGATATCTTTTCTCACTGATACAATAACGGCAGCTGCAAATAAGTCTTGTAAGGTAATAAAATCAACTAGTCATAATACGACTAAATACGTTCCCTGGTGAGATCAAGAATGCCTCGCAGCGACAAATTCTAGGAAAAATGCGTTAAAAGCTTACAGAACAAACTTAATCCCTTCTAACTTCATTGAATATACAAGATTAGATGCTATGTGTAAACGGTTATTCAAAACCAAATCAAGAACAAATTGGGCCAAATTTTGCTCCTCACTTAACAGACAAACTCATCCAAGCAACATATGGAGAAGGGTTAATAACTTTCAAAGTGTTAAAAAATCTTGTATAGTCAACGAAACATTAGTTGAAAACTTGCTTCAAAAAATTGCACCCGACCACGTCCATTATCCAATAGACTGGCCTATTAATTCTCCAGAACAACATTGTTTACTAGCACCGATAAACATCAATGAAATAAAAACAAGTATTAAAACTTCTAAAAAGTCTAGTCCAGGAATTGACGGAATTAATTACCTTATGCTAGGAAACATGCCGGACGTAGCGTTACAGTTCTTATGCAAAATCTATAATAATATCTTGATGAAAGGAGACAATTGCGACTCTTTAAAGCAATGTCTTATCGTTCCAATTCCGAAGTTAAATGATTCAACTGCCCTCAGACCCATTGCCCTTATGTCTTGTTTATTAAAAACTTTTGAAAGGATTATGAAAATTAGACTGGAATGGTGGTGTGAAAGCAATAATGTTTTTCCAGACACACAGTTTGGTTTTTGTAGGGAAAGAGGCACAGTAGACTGCATTGCACATCTAGTCACAGATATTCAATCAACGTTTACCGAAAACAATTATCTTGCGGCATTATTTTTGGACATTACCAGTGCTTACGATAATGTTCATCTGCATTCTCTTTTTAATAAATTAATTCAAATTGGTATTCCATCCAGATGCGCGTATATGTCTTGGTTGAACTATTCATGAATAGACAAATATTTATTCGGTGCAACAACCAAACTCTTGGCCCACGACTTGTTTTCAAAGGTTTACCGCAGGGATAAGTTCTAAGCCCGCTACTCTTTAACCTATATACCTTAAACGTACATGTTATGGATATAGAGTGCAACATATTGCAATATGCAGACGATTTCTGTTTATATGTAAAGGAAAAGACTTATCAACAGTGAATTGAAACTCTAAAAGTCAATATGCAACATTGTAATAAATGTTTCTCAGATCTAAGTCTACACCTATCACCTAAAAAATCTTCTGTTGTATTCTTCACACGACATCGTCTACCAGTTGTTTCCAACCTGCAACTCACTAATATGACGATATCAGTTGATAGAAATTATACTCACTTAGGTATCACACTGGATTCAAAACTAACTTGGAATGATCACATAAACCAATGTATTGTCAAATGTGAAAAAAGTTTAAATATGCTGAAAGTTGTTAATCGTTACGATTGGGGCGCTGACCCCAAAACCAATCTTATGATCTACAGGGCCTATACGAGATCCATCTTGGATTATGGAAGTTTTTTATATGGCTCAGCCACAAAATCTCGCTTAATCAAATTAGATAGAATACAATTCAAGGCTTTACGATTGGTTTTAGGTGCTCTCAAATACACACCTACTAACACACTGTTGGCTGAATGTGGTGAACCTCCTTTACACCTGAGGCGCTTATTTCTGCAGAGAAATTTATTCTTAAATGTACATCCAATAACCAAAAAGTACTTCTACAGAAGATAGGTCAATTATCAGTCAGCAACCTAACAGAAAAATGGTGGCCAAATAAAAACTCTCCAATTTTAGCTATTGCATATCCCAATACATCACACCTGTCAATTAATAGAGATGAACAAAGTGCTTTTTTAGCGCCTTATGACATATCTTTTTTTTCGTGTACAGTAGTTATACCTAATTACGACGTACCAAGTAGCTATTGCACAACAATGGAAGAATACTTTGGAAAGCTGGGTAATCTCTGCAAAATATTTACAGACAGATCCAAATCTTCTTTAGGTGTGGGATGTGCTGTATACATATCTAACGAGGAAACAACACTACAATATAAATTAAATTGTCATTGCTCAATCTTCACTGCAGAGCTATTGGCCATATATTATGCACAATATTGGGCCTTATACAGTAATCTCCGATATCAAAACTTTGTCATCCTTTCGGATTCCCAGTCAGCTTTAACAGCCATTAAAAACTCTGCAAGAAGTATATATCGCAATAGTATAATCGTAAAAGTATTATGCATATTAGTTGAATTGAGACGACTTAACAAGTCTGTAACGTTTATCTGGGTCAAAGGCCACTTTCAAATCAAGATCTTTGTTTACCATGGAGTGACGTCATTTGCTCAAGAAAAGAGAGTATGAGACACAATTGGGAAATAGAATGGTCACAATTCTGCAACAGAAGCAATAACTCGTACTGCAAAATACACCCCACTCTTCCATCCACAAGACTTGAGGAGCATAGTCATCCTATAAGAAAGATTAACGCTATGTACTTCAGATGTCTCGTTAGTCATGCAACAGTACGCGCATACCTTTATAAAATTAAAATGAGCGACTCCGAATTGTGTGATTGTAATCAAAGTTATGATGATATTAATCATTGGATGTTTAGCTGTCAACATAATAGTCAAGCTACAAGATATCTGATGGAAACTCTGTCTAAAGAAACGGTTCCTCTCCCACAAAGTCAAGTTTCTCTGTTATTTCTCAGTCGGCGACATACTATGGTTCGCACTATATTATGGGAATTTCTTAAACGTACCAAAAGAAAAGTATAAAAACCAGTACAACTGTATTTTAGATGTAGAATGGTAGAGGTTAGTTGTAGTATACCTATTGTCTTTCCTTTGTAACAATGATATACCCCCTTACCGTTGCCTTTATTGTGTGTTGTAAATAAAGTCGCTATGACGGGCACCCTAGCGTAAAACGAGTGTCCATGTCTATTATCCTTTCTTCTCCGTTTTCTACGAATTCTGTTAATAGGGCAATGAATGATGTGTGACTTGGATATGAGTAAATATGTTTGCTGCGACATATCCTTTGTTTCTCTTTTTATGTCATATTACTTATTTACTTAGTTCGTGGCTGAATGGAATCCAACTCCCAAAGCCAAAAAACGAAAAAAAAAGTTTATAACCGTTATTTTTTTAAATTAATGATTTTATTTTTGGTAGGTAAAACAGCCAACCAATCAAATATTAAAATTCGTTACCGAGTATTTCATTTTTTAGGGATCTTTAACGTGGTATTATTAACGATATACATTTTATTTGATATGTATGGCTTCCATCATTGACAATAGATGTGTAATATGGCACTTCGGGTGATAGAGAAATAAGAATTGGAATGAAAAGTGTCAAAATATATAGGATATCCTAGCTAAAACACACATAAGTTTGTATTATATTGCCTCAGTCATAGTCCCTAATAAATTGTTTATATGACATTGAACTCTTTCACAATACATATATGCAAGAAAAGTCATTTTAACGTTCTTTTAATATGTTTCTTAATATAGAAGTTATAGAACCTTGTAGTTTTCGACAGTTCTCAATAAACGCACAGTAATTTCCATTTTGTTGCAGAATGAATTACTTTCATTAGTTTATAATGAGCAAATCAAAAATTAATTTTAATCAACTGTTTTCTTAGGGAAACTGCATTAGATTTTGGGGTGTACATTATTAAGAATATACAGAATAGTACACCTAATTTCCAGACAATAATTTTGACAATGTTCATATTTCAGGTTAAAGCCCCCTCTAAGTGTTTTCTTTATTTTTATAATAGTTTGGTTTTTCTTAAGAATCTCTAGAATCGTCCACAAAATTTTGAAACTTATGCTCTAAACTCATTGTCTGTCTATTACCTGCTATGATTACGGGTATAATTTCTTTCAAAAAATTTATTCCTTACTTGTTTGAGACAAAACTTCAATGCAAGCTGCAAAAAATGAATTGGAAAAAAACTTTAAATTGGTAATGGAGGAGAACAAAATAGGGTAAAGAAATAATTTTACTACTTCATAAAAAACTATATTTTAGAAGGCTTAATACAATAAGACGGTTTGATATACCTTGTCTAATTTAAAGCAGAAAAACGAACCGAGCGTTCATTTTCAAAAAAGAAATTCACATAATATATGTTACAATTACTTAATAATAAATAGATATAACACCTTAGGTTAGCTACATCCTTGTCAGGTGGGAATATTGTTAAATCCTTTCATAATTACATTCTTCTCAATAAAATGGCAAATTTGTCAATTTTGGTAGGAACACGATCATATTTTACCTTTTTCCCTACCTACTAACATACGTAATAAAAACATGTTTCATTTGTTACTCGTATTTTGGATAACATTGTGAATAATTTTTTGAACTCCGAAGCTAATGGTGGTACCCTTTAAAATTGTTTAAATACAAAAAATGGTACTGGCATTTCGAAACCTCTTTTGGATGTTTTTTACTAGGCTAAACATAAACATGATAAACTTCATTACATCATATAGGAGCACCCCCAGCGAAATATCACTAGATGACATTTAGTTTGGATTATTTTTAAAATATCTCAGCATCTACAGATTTTCTCTGTCATGTGTCATAAACATGTGTCGTATTAGGTAGATAGGTATATTTAGATTTACAAACCTAATTATTCGGCTGCCTTCGTATTAGCATAATATATAGTTTGGGATACAACTTCTAGATTCCTTTTAAAACATAGTAATGATCACAGTCCTAATACTAACTTCAAACAATACATGTAGATTATTGATTCTTGAAACGATTTCAATGTTTTTTTTTATTGATGCCTCATTTTACCTTTTTAAAGCACGCGTCAGCGTGTTTAAATCGAACTTTCAAACACGCGCGTTTTTTAAAGTCCCCATGGTAACAACAACAACTTGAGAAACGTAAGTATCAATGACAACTTTTTTTATTAGTTTTTAAATTGTATATTATCATTGGGAACCAATGTCTTATTTGGTTTTTTCTGCAAAATGTATTTATATATTCATATATACATTGTTTTCCTTTAAATATAAATAAAGAAACTTTTTGATTATTGATCTGACTAAAACGTCAACTAAAAATAAATACTATTTGACGTTCACGAAACTTGGCTGGGCATCGAGGATGGACTTCCATTTTTTTGTAGTAATAATATAATAATAATATTTTATGATTCCAAAGTGCACCAATAAAAAAAAATAGCGTAAAGTATTCGTGGATAACTGGTCTTTCAAACACTTGCTCTATTTCGAGCACTCGGCTGCGCCGTCGTGCTCGAAAAATCGCGCGTGTTTGAAAGACCTCTTTATCAACTTATACTTTAATATACTATTGTTTTATAACGAATTCGAGAAATTTAATTATAAACCATTTGTAGTTATTTATTTATTATATTTCGTTACATATCTTTCAGAGAATTGTATGCACCCTATAAACCAGCAGATCAGAGAAATCCTTCTCAAGAAGAAACAGTAAACGATGGTTAGTTCCGATGCATTAGTAATCAAAACATCATATTTAATTTTTAATTTATAGTTTCAGAAGTAACAATGGATAAAAATAATACACTGGAGATTACGAACTTATGGGTTGGTGATAGTAATCTAGAAGAATACGGTGTAACTTCTTCCATAGTAAATGGTGTTTGTGCTGATATAGCTGACGGCTCACAGTGTAATAAAATATTATACACTGTAAAAGAATGGCAAACCCCTTCTATAAGACCAAATGACTCAATCAGTACTTCTCAAGAAAAAGTGGCCGCTGGTAAATCTACAGGCTATTAATTTATATAATTTTCTAATTATTAATTTTATTTTAGAACAACCAACTATTGATACACGATACAAGTCAAATTTAGGTATTGATGAAAATAACTTGCCGCTTCGTACGTAGGTAATATTTGTAGTGATATGGCTGACAATTCTGATGCAGAAAAAACATATCATACTTTAGTACCTATAATAAATGATAAACCAACATCCACTCCACGAACCAGAATATCGTATACCGATTTTTTTAGCAACAGCGATAATGAACCTTTTTCATCCTCAACTAACGAATATGAGCCGAGCACAACTTTGACCAGAACAGAAGAATACTCTAATAAATCAACGAATTCCGTATTAACACAATCTATAACCGAAATTATATCCACGTCGAATCAATTAATTTGTTCTTCACAAAATCTAGATGTTAGATGTCTGAAAATCACATCTAATTGTACTACCGAAAACATGTTTGAAGAGTCTACGTCAAAATTTGCACAACATAATTTGAGTACTACATCGTCTAACTTCTTCACTGAATGTCAGTCTAGCACATCTAAAGTACCGTCGAAAGTGTTTCTGGCGAAGGTAAGACCACATTTAATAAGACACGCGAAAATAAAAAAATAACACAAAAAAAGGTTCAGGCCTTAGTAACATTGAAATGCGAACCCAGAAAGTGGGATAAACGATTTAATTGCATATACTGCAGAAAACAATTTGCAAAGCTACCGCGACATTGGTACAAATCTCACGCCGAAGAAACAGAAGTAGCAAAAATTCTTGCTCTTCCGAAAAAATCAGCAAAGAGAAATATTTTAATATCAACCTTGCAAGGCAGGGGTGCTTTTCTAAAAAATGCTGATGCCATTAAAACGAACAATGGTATTGTGGTACCGAAAAGACGACCTCCTTCAGGAAAAGAATTAGATGTACAAGACTTTGTTCCCTGTAGATTCTGCTATCAATAATTTTATAAATCATATGTAAGCCAACACCATAAAATTTGTCCCGTAAAACAAGAAAACGATTCAGATTTATTCGGGGGTAATACCACAAGAGCTCAGAATTAGCCAGATATTTTTTGTGGTTGTTTTCGAATACTTACTTTCATTGGCAATTTAACGAGAGCTGTTCTGGCAAAATCACGAGAGCGTAGCTCGAGTGATTTTGCCTGAACAGATCGAGTTAAATTGCCAATGAAAGTAAGTATGAGAAAACCACCGGAAAAAATATCCTGCTAAATCTGAGCTCGCGTGGTATTTGGTAAGACAAACCCATGAATAAAAAACTCAATTCAATTAAACTTTATTTAACAAACTAAATGAACAATGAGTAGAAACATAATGTTTAGTTAATGCTGTTGAACTATTTTTACGTTTTTGTAAATTACCTTGTAAGATCTTTCGCTTAGAATTACGTGCATCACGGGATTTTTTAAATGCCAAATCAGTGAAAGGGTTGAAAGTAACATTAAATTTTTCGAAATACATGTTTTGCAACATTTTCGCTGTTGTGTTCCACATTGTTTTCCCCACGTATTCTTTATAATCTTCTTTATTCTTTTTCTTCATATTGAAGCCCCAGTCCATCAATATTTCTGCCACATCTTCCACTAACTGTTCGGTTTCCAAATTGAAGTTTCGTTGTTTACAAAATTCACTAAATTGATTCCATATGGAGGAATGAGTTTTCTTGGTATTTTCTGGAGTTGATTTTTCAATCTCCCTTACTATTTCTGCCTTGCAAATATTTCCAAATCTCGACATACTTTTTGGAATTGTTATATGCTGTTTAATTCATTCTGTTTTGACATTTATAATTGTCAAATTGACGTGCATTGCTTGGTAAACAGACAGTACCTAAATGCTAGGGTTGCTACGGTAACGTAATTTATCCGATATTTTTATCCACTTGCAAACTCTCTTCCTTCCTATTTAGCCGACAGCAAACTACGATTTTTGTATTCACAAATGGGAATTATTATACATGAATGGGATTGTCAAAAATAAAAATATTAGATCTGCTAATTCAATGATGTTACCATTTGGACCTGATGTTTCAAAACAATTTCGAGATAAAATTCTCTCCAAAATGGATCATGACAGAATATTCCAAATAATAAGAGCAGATCAATTATTTCTACTATGTGGCGAAACAGAGTTTAGCCGTTTAGCTCATGAAGATAGATATCACAGGACCATTGTTGACCGCTGCAGGCAGCTCGGTAGACTAGTTATTACAGCTACTAGTATTAACCCAGAGATAACAAAGCTGGTACATTTGATGAATGCATCCAGATATCAATTATTAAAAGAGAGCGTAAGAAAAATAGCAGGATACTCTGAAGAAAAAAACGCTTTCAAAATTCCTTCATTGGTTCTGGAAATCGGAATTTCAATAAAAAAATGTGCTGTGCTTCTAAAGGGTGATTATCTGGAAGATGATATTCTCAGATTACAAATACCAGATTTGGATAATTTCTTAGCTGTGATAGAATCAAAATGGTCTAGAGAATTATCGACGCACGCACATCGAACACTTGTAGAACGAAAATGGAATAATCCGAAGTCGCTACCCGTTGTTAAAGATTTGCAGCTTTTACATAAATATATCGAAAATGTGATTGACCAAAGTCTGAATGATTTAAAAACAAGCAGTCAATTAGGCTCTTATCAAAATTTGACAGAGCTTCTCTCGTACAGACACTGATACTTAACAGAAGACGAGTGGGAGAAATGCAATTTATGCTCTTGGAAGACTTTTCTAAAGCAAAAAGTGCCAATACAGAGGCTGATATTTTTCAAACACTTTCACCGGCTGAGCAAGCATTGAGCAAATCTCTTATGCGCTTAGTAATAGAAGGAAAGAAAGAAAGAGGAGTTCCAGTACTCTTGACAGAAAAACTAATATCTTGTATAAAGGTATTAGTTGTGTCAAGAGCTAAAGTTGGTATCGCAAATGATAACGTCTACCTTTTCCCTTCTACAAAACACGCTTCAGGTCATTATAGAGCAGATGTACTATTTAAAAAATTCGCTACCGAAGCGGGATGTAACAATGTTGGAGCAATTACATCTACTAGATTAAGGAAGCATGTAGCCACACTTACTCAACTTATGAACTTAAAAGAAAACGAGTTAGATGTATTTGCAAACTTTTTAGGACATGATATAACTACCCATCGGCCGTTCTATAGACTTCCTGATGATACATTGCAATTGGCCAAAATAAGTAAAATTATGCTAATTTTTGAAAAGGGTGACTTAAATTCTTTAAAGGGGAAGTCCTTGGATGAGATAGAGATAGATGACATTATTCGCGATGTAGAGAATGAAATACCTGAAGATGATGATGTGGCTGTTGATGTGGATGCAAAAGAGAACTTGTTCTTGCCAAAAATAAGAGATACCAACAGCAAAAATAATTTCGATCTAAACAATGAATATAACTATGATAAGCCTTATCTAAAAAGAGAAAATCTAGTAACAAAATTAAAGAAAAACAGAATGAAAAGAAGTTTGTTAAAAATCCTTTGAGTCTCGAAGAAGCTACTACAACTCGTGCTTATTTTCAAGAAAATATCAACGCAATGACGCTTCCCGGGAAAAGCCAAATAATGAAATTTTTGGATGAGTACCATCATATCCTAAAAAATAGAGAATGGAGACATGTAAAGGATTTTCTTTATAACATCCAAAAAAAGAACAAAAATGCAAATAATAATTAGTTCTATAATTTCTTCTTATTACTTATTTTCGATTTATAATGTTAGTTTAACATACAATAGAATTATAGAATTATTTAATTAGGTTTCAGAATTTATTTCTTATGTTTCTTGTACACTGAGCCAAAGAAGTACGTGAATACAATTAAATAGTTCGTGCAAATAACAAAAAATCACGTTAAATTTGGTCCAACGCAGATAGTTGTCATCACAACGAAAGACTGCTCGTCAAATAACGAAGCACTTGCTAATCAACGATCGTTCCGTTGTAACAACGTATTTCGTTCACTAATCAACGAATCTGCTGTTCTGTAATATTACTAAACTGCGTTTGTTAGTTAACGAATATGATTTATTAATATTACGAATATTTTGTTAACTAACGATCTATATTGGTTAATAACATGAACCTATGTTCGTTAATTCAACAACAAAATTCATTAATATTATGAACTTAAATTGTCAAACCAACGATCTGCATTCTCTCACCAATAACACTTCATATTTTTGTAATTAATTCAAGAAATTCCATATACGTTGTATTAATGAATAAAGTTGATAACCAATGAAATATATTCATTTCATAATTATCAAAGTACTGTTCGTTGTATAAATGTATATCGCTCGTTAGGTTGAAATTTAAAAATCAACGTACGCAGTATGTCATCCTAACGAAATTCTCCCTTATTTGACGAAAAAAAAAACTTCTTAACAATGGACCTATTCATTAATCAAGGTAAATAATACATTCAAAAATTAACGAATGGTTATACGTCTTATTAACGAACTACTACGTTAGTTAACAAAAATAATTTAACTTTTTTGTAGTAATAACAACGAATTATTTATTGAGTCAACGAATAAACAGTTAACCAACAGTGTTCGTCAATATTACGAACCAATTTTTTTTCAGTGCATCGTATTTAGTATGTAAAACATTCCCGTTCGTATCTCTTTAAAATACTGCCTTGTATTTTAAGTAAAATATTCAAAGAAAACTTTTGTTTTTTCAAAACTTGTGACGCGCTTTCCCCGCCGCTTGCTTCTTCTTCACCTCTCGCGCAGGTTCTTAGCTACTGACGCGTCACTTTGGACACCCTCGATGCAAAGTTCTTTGGCAAAACAAATACTCGGGCGCTAGATTATTTTACGTGGTTTACTCCACGGCCCCTTGACCCTCGGCGTCAAGAGTTCCAGGTAGCCTCAGATGGAGGTTACGGAAAATTCCAGGGGTCTCGTTGAATTTAACACACCTATAGAACCTATAAACCTTAGACGGTGATGCTACGGGATATTAAGAAAACACTGATCGTATTTATTGGTATATTACAAGATTTACTTAATATGTAGACATACAGTTTAATATTCAACAATTTCTGATCAAGCGGTACCGAATCAATTCAATATATCAACAGTAAGCAAAAGTGTTCAAGCCTTATGTTATTATGCACCATGCGAAATTTGCCGGTATTAAGGAATGTGAGCAATGATACAATAAAACAGGTGTAATCAAGCAAATGCAATTTGTTAATAACACCGGAAGCGGTATAAGCAGTTTTGTAAATTATGCGGTAAGCAGCAATAAAACAATAGTTACCTATCACGGTAGTCCACGGAATAAAACTATTTTCGCGGTAGGGATAGTCAATCGGGATAGATGGAAAAATGTGACCAGACCAGTTTATAACGAAAGAAACTAAAGAAGTTAAATTGGATTACCAAGCAATCAGTGGCATCGGCCTCGTACTTGATTGAGAGTCTAATTTTTATACAGGGAAATTGACACTTTAAACTTTATATTTCCGCGGTAGGGATAGTCAATCGGGATAGATGGGAAAATGTGAAAAGCCTAGTTTATAACAAAAGAAACTAACAAATTTAAATTAGATTACCAAGCAATCAGTGGCATCGGCCTCGTACTCGATTGAGAATCTAATTTTTATACAGGGGAATTGACACTTTAAACTTTCAAATCAAACTAAATTAGATTACCAAGCAATCAGTGGCATCGGCCTCGTACTCGAAAGAGAATCTAATTTTTATACAGGGAAATTGACACTTTAAATTTTATATTTCAGCGGTAGGGATAGTCAATCGGGATAGATGGGAAAATGTGAAAAGACCAGTTTATAACAAAAGAAACTAACAAATTTAAATTAGATTACCAAGCAATCAGTGGCATCGGCCTCGTACTCGATTGAGAATCTAATTTTTATATAGGGGAATTGACACTTTAAACTTTCAAATCAACTTTAAACTTTCAAATCAAACTAAATTAGATTACCAAGCAATCAGTGGCATCGGCCTCGTACTTGATTGAGAATCTAATTTTTATACAGGGAAATTGACAATTTAAATTTTATATTTTCGCGGTAGGGATAGTCAATCGGGATAGATGGGAAAATGTGAAAAGACCAGTTTAAAACAAAAGAAACTAACAAATTTTCAAATCAAATTAAATTACGTGCTAAAACTATTTTAAAATACTGGTCGGAGAGTAGGACAGCGGTTTCCCAAATAATAGTAAAATAAAACTGTGTCTTAGAATGCAACTTGAATCTAATATGTACTTGGGTAATTTAAAATGGGACACTAGGTATAACAATCTGTATCGCAAAATTAAAATCAAAATGCTACTTCAATGTATTGAAGGCTCAGACCGGAATTCCAAAGAAACAATATACAAAACGTGGTGATAAAAACTGTAAATAACTTCGGGTTTTTTATCGTTTCAAAAAAAAATATATCGGCTTATCAGTTTTTCAAAGTACGGAATAATATTCTTGAATACGGAATTATTAGAACTATTCGTAGAATTTAAAATCAAAATATTTCAATCAGGCCCTAATTCCAGAGAAACAATATATAGGACGTGATAATAAAAAACTGTGAATAGGATTGTTTTTATTGCTTCGGAAAAAAAACTACCGGCTATCGGCTTTACCAAAATACGGAATTATATTCTTGATAACCAAACTGCTAAATTGTTTGTGGAAATTAAAATATAAAACTTTGAAACTCGGTGAAATGCTTTATCGGGTGTATAAAATAATTTCCACTTACTTGGAAGAAAAACTGGACGGTCGGACACTCGATATACGGCCAAATTATGATTCACTATAATGAATTTTACCAACAACTGAACAAAATCTTTATCGCAATACTGAATATGAAAACTTAATTTCGCTAACCGAAAATAATAACTGAGTCTCAAAACCCGAATGATAACTTCAATAATCAAAATAAGAAATTTTTAATCGCCAATCACTTAATAATTAATTCTTTTTAACGCTCGGTTTTTGAATTTATAATTTACTTCCTACCTAAATTTTGGCCATATCGGTGGTGAGGGAAAATCGATTTAATTACAGCAAGAAGTATTTCTATTTGTACGGAACGACTTATTACATTTTATATATTTCCTTAAATGATAAATCACGGTTTTTCAGTTATTAATGAAATAAATACTTAAATTAATATTAAGGGCTTGAAACGGTACCAGAAAACCGAGTTGGAAAGTAAGTAACGAGTTATATTCACTTATTGAACTTAAAATACCATCGGAAGAAAATCATATAATGCTTCAAAAAAAATAACTCGTTACAAACTGTCTATTTGTGAACACTGGTGTTAACTTCAAGAGCAAGACTTATGTTTTACTTACAGTTATAGTCTTATTAGGCGCGAAAAAATGTCTGAAATAGACTTGATACCGTCAATATTATAGGATAAAGTAAAACATCGATAATAACTCAGCAGTCCTCACAAAACCAGAGAAATACACACCGTGAAGATAAACACAGTATATGTTCTCAGAAAACGTAATCCGATTAATTAAACAATGTGTGTATGGTTAATATCGTGTGTATAAACATGTCCTCGCAACTTGTGCAGAATTTGCACTACACACATCCTCCAAAATCAACAGCGACACCTGGTAAAAGAAGCGCTCAACTAAAAACTTGTTAAATCTTCTGGTTATGAGGACATTTTAAATTAGTACATTTGTAGGTACAAGTCGACTGGAAATGACATGAATAATACGTTCTTTACAATATTTTCTTCCGAGGACCGATTTCGAGTCCTCGCAAACCCTCAAAAGCACACTCACACACACACACACACACACAATAATGTCTCAAACTCCTAGTCGGACGGAACGGTAAATTTTTTTTCTCATAAAGACCTGTGAATGAAGAAATTTGTTATAAACCCCCCCCCCACCTCCCCATTAATCCAGGTTTTTAAATGCTGCCTTTGTAATTATTATTTTTCCCACCCCCTGCGACCCCCCAAACGTCGGATGACGTCACAGTCGCGCGCCACATTCGAATCACCCGCCAACGACACACCCCGCCATTGACACAAGATGGATATGACACGCGTCCCGACACACGTCACACCCCGCCATTGACACAAGATGGATACGACACGCATCATGCCATTGACACAAGATGGATGCCACTTCCGGTGCGCGCGCACAGTCAACGAAATCCAACATGGCCGACTTCCGTCCCAGAACCGGCTTAGTATATCTACTGATTTGTCTATGAATTTCATGTCGCTCAGCTCAAGCGACATTGGGTGCGTTCATCTGAAAATTATTAATGATCGCTCCCGAGGTAGCGCTACCCTCCACTTATTCTCCTTGATCGCTCTCTTATTCTGATGAACGACAAATTTTTTCAGATTTTGTGATCAGTGATCACCACTTGCGTGCGCATATTGTTTGCTGGAAATAGAAGCCTAACCTAACCAATAGTTGTTGTTTTTTATGTTATCTGTTATTTTAGAAGTTTAGAACAGTGTGTATGTAAATCTATTCCTTTATTTATATTAAGTATCGATTTCGACTTGTGTGATTAAAAAACTATGGACGCGAATTTGTTTGCAATTATCGTGGAGCTGGCAGATGAAAATTTTAACTTAAATGCAGTAAATGCAACAATGGAAAATCTTGGGAATCATATTCCTGAAAATATGTTAGAGGGTCGATTGAGAGAAAGAAGACCACGAAATTAAAATTTTGTGGAGGAAACAGTTCACAGATTTGAAGATGTTTTATCCAAAGAGCATTTTAGAATGACGAGACAGACATTTGAAGTAAGTTATTTTAAACGTATTAATAGTGTTCTAGATCCTTAAAATGCAATAATAAATTGTGAAAGTTGTTGAATGTTTTAAATCCTGATACCCAAACTTGATAGCTTCTCATAATAACAATAGAATACTATAATTCAAGCTATTCATTTTTAGGAACTTAGTATCATATTAGGAAATAATGTTGAACACAACAGAGACCACATTGACTTTAATAAAAAATTGCTGTTCACTATATGGACACTTACCAAACCGGAAAGTTTTTTGGCTGTGGGTGATAGATTTGGTATTGCAAAAAGTACGGGACATGGCATATTCAAAGAAATAGTCAGTGCAATAGCAAACTTGCTGCCACAATATGTAATATTTCCAAATGAAGCCCAGTACAATATCTCTGAAATGGTAAATTCAAGATTATTTGTCTTTGAATAATATAGGAAGTGTTACTCACTGAAATAGTTATGTATACTTATAGATAGGTAATTTTAAATGGTAATAAGTACAAATATTGAGCTTACAAATTACATTGAATTTGTTTAGTTTAAAAATGCAAATTATTGTAAAAAGTATTGAAGGCCTGATTTGTATACTACACCTAAAAATATGTAGGAGTGTTTATTAAATATGATAGTACTTAGATGTTTTTAAATATTTTTTAGAATTTTCGCCAACGTTCCCACGGTTTTCCTGGAGTAGTTGGTGCGATAGATGGCTGCCATATCCCAATAAAACAACCTGTTGGAAATGCCCATGATTTTTACAATAGAAAGGGTTTCCATTCTATTATTCTTCAAGGTTTGTAAAACCAATTATTTATATTTAACAATACATTTTTGAAGTCATGTTCTAAATTATGTTCGACTGAATTTGAAAAATAAAATCATTCTTTTCACATCTATATTATAATATCACCAACCTATTTATCTGTACTTATGTTTTAGGTACTTGTGATCACAAGGGGAAATTTATAGACTGTTTTATTGGGCTACCAGGTCGAATGCATGATGCCCGTGTTTTTCAAAATAGTCCTTTATATGAAAAGCTTACGGATCCTCATAATCCTCTTTTGAATGATCAGTTCCATTTAATTGGGGATTCTGCGTATCCCTTGATAACAAATTTGATGTGTCCTTATAGAGATAACCATCACTTGAATGATAATCAAAAAAGATATAATACAAAATTAAGTTCAATTAGATCAGTAAAAATACTCCCAGTTGCATGGACCTCTTCCCGTTTTTTTTTATTTGTCCTTCTGCAGTTTATATGTTTTTTTAATATTTCTGAATTTTCGATCCAGGTTATCAATGGATACATTATAACCCAGCTCGTCAAATACACCCTTACTCTGTTGCCAAATATCTTATGTTTTCTTTTGGGGTTTCGGTATTCATCTTTATGTTTATGGAATTCTCTTATCAGCAGCCACGTCGTAGCTCTATTCCATATGTAAAATTATCACCTACAAAAAATATTATTGTAAATTATTTCAATAAACTAAGTTAACAGTAATACTAATTTCTATTTAATTCGACTTTTATTTTTAAACTAAATACCTATTTTGACAAGATATACTCTGGTTCAATATTCTCATGAAATTTTAAAATACTTTCATATTAACTTAGCAATAATCTTTTCATGAAAAAACCCTCTTTGTTAATAGAATTATTTTAGGTAAATGGTAATAAAATGTAATCTCCTTTTCATGAGAAACCTCTTTTGTTAATAGGATTATTCTAGGTGAATAGAACTTGATAAATTGGAAGTAGAACTTTCTTTATAAAATAAAAACATACATTTTTCTTAATAATACCATGAATGTGTTTGACAATAATTAATTCCTTTAAATGGAATAAAACCAGATTTATTAGGGGATTATACTATGTAAACAGAAATTGGGAAGTAGAAATTTCTTTACAAGGTAGACATACCTTCATGTTTTTGATTTGAGTATTTATATATTTCAACAACATTTATGTAATAAAAATGCATTTAAAATATTTAATAGCAGAAAATAATAATGATTATGAGATATATAATATAACAACCACATGAAATGTAAAAATTGAATAATAAAACATTGTAGAGCTTATAACCATATACACACAGCAGCTTGGAATTATTTAACAATGGAAGAGCTTTAGATATTACAATGTTTTCAACGGACTTGTACATACTAATAAAACTATGCATATCATAAAAGTATTTTATTATGATCATATAGATATATATGACAGTAAAAGTATTGTAGGTATTATACACTCACCATTATGAGGTGGCTCATTTTCAACATCCTTGTTTACTTCCATAATTTCAAAAAAACTTAAAACTTCTGGATTGGGGTAAACAGCAAATATTTCTTTAGCTGAAAGAAGAAACATATATTACTTACCTACATTAATTATTTTAAAACCGCACAAAATAAATAAGTAACAAGATATATGGGCATTGTGCACTTGGATGAACCATTTTTCTATAAAACATATAATATATAAATTGCCCCAAATATCGCATAATGCAAAAAGGAGTATATGTATATAATCATTCTCAAACTTTGATACAAATCAATGAATAATACCTATCTAAGCTTAGAAACTCAATATTATAACAAATCTATATTTTCTGTATTAACCCAGGGTTACCTACTTCCGTATTTTTATTTGTAATAATTGATCATTAGTACTTACTTTCTGAATTTATAATGAGCCAATTCCCTTCCTGGTCTTGTTCTACCATGCCATCATCATTTTTCAATAATTCATGAACATTTCTATCCAAACTAACATTTTCCATCTTTAAGAAAATTCAAAATTTAAAATACCACCTCTCTTACGATCACCGATACTTGACGACTGATCAACATTAAAATATGATCTTTAAAATAGCGACCGCTACCTGAGCGCTCAAGTAGCAAAGTAGGGGAAGTGTCGCTTTCATAAAATTTTTAATAATCGCTACCTGAGCGCTCAGGGATCGGTGTCTCGGATGAACGCACCCATTAGCTCAACAATTTCAGCTTTTTAACAATTTTTTTAATCGCGGGAAATTTAAAATACGGTCACGTGACCAGATTTATCGCTGGAAACTAGCGACGAGCGACTGCATGAGGCTACACCCTTTTAAGCTTAATACCAGAGACAACACATGTGTGTTGTCTAATTAGACTAGGAAAGGGAGGGGACGCGTAACTCTCTATGCAAGCTGTGGTGACGGTTTGATGCATATTTCAAAGCCCACGCCATTTTTTGGTGGGTTACGCTATAAGCTTTGTTCCTACCTTAGAATATAATTTATATTCTAAGGCTCCTACAGTAATCAGAAACAGTCGGTGACAGTCCGGATTCTGCGCAAAAGACTTAGCCGCGTTCCAACAAGGTTGTAACGTGTTGATTTTTGGATGCGCCACTGGCTTTTGGTAGAATCAGTATTTTTGATTTATTGGTACCTACTAGTTAGGCCACCAAGTGAACTTGTCAAGTATAGAGTATTTGTTAGGTTGTGGGAGAGAGACAAATGATCTTATTTCATTGGATAGGAAAGTTTTTGAATCGGCATTTGGTAGAAACCAAGAAACGAGGCAGGTTTTACCTATACCTTGTGGTATTTTTTTGTTATTGGTGAAAAACCCTTAGTAATCCCAAATTTGTGATTTGTGTGGGATATAACCCTTTTAATAAGGTGAGCTGCCTACTTAAGATCCTATCTATTCAAATTTGATTTATCCATCCATCCTTTTTTTGTCATCTCAACATCAGGAATGTTTTTTTTGGTTATTAAAAAAGAGTTTTCTTTTTAGAGTTCTAAGGTAGTTTAAAAATATCTTTTGTTGGCAAAATACGATTATTCCTCGTTGTGTTTGGTAAGACGTGTGCTTGATTTTGAGTATACACTCCACGCCCAAAACGACAAAAAAATGTCTTCATAGTGGAACTCCATTTGGTTGCTACGTCAAATGAGGATATGCTAGAGACCAAGAGAGCCTATGGGAAAATGTTGTAGGACCTACAAGAACGAGCAGGCCAGAAATTTCTTTATTTTTTTTTACTTTCACTAATTCAATTATTACTTTTAAAGTCTGAGGGAAGCTGTATGTTGGAGTTTAAATAACAGTAATTAAAATTAAGTAAATTTCACCATGAACAAATATACAATCATACTATGTAATACAAAAATATTTCTTTTGAAAGTGTAAACTATAGTACTATAGTGCTGAAAAGTTACTATTGTAGTTATTCTGGGAAATATCTAAGGTTTTATTAAGTCACTAATAAGGATTAATTAATTTTAATTTCTTACTTGAATATTTTAGTATAAACCAATAGAGTATTAACCCCCTTGTTGTAAGTAAATTTCTATACATACTCAAACCTGATTAAAGGATTGATCTTTACTATTATTCAGATAATATTTTTTTTGTTTGACCTCACCTCCTTACTAAGTTTTTATATTTTGCAATTTAGTAAAATCTATATCTTCTCAATGATTTGTTTTTGTCTATAAAACAAAAATTGCATGGCGCCGCGGGTTATGTGATACATTCCTTACTCACACCCATAACTGCTCTCCGATGAACAGCTGCCGTCGCATTTATAACCTTTAAATTTTCTCAAATATACTTAATTAATAGTTAATTTTGATAGAGTAAACAAGACCAGGTTATAAGGTTTCTGATTGTTGGACTTGTGCTAGGAAACAACCGATGCGCTGTTCCTACACGTTTCTCTGATAGTTTCCTAACTGTCAGAACAGTTTGCGGATCTTTTACAAGTAAATTGTTGGAACCATGCGCAGTTACAAAAAAAATAAAACTAATCTTCTTCTGTGTCACTTTTATAATTATTTCAAAAATATTTTTGTTTTCAAGTGTTTGAAGTGTTTTTTATTAAAAAATGAGTGATTTTGAATCATCCGACGAATCGAAGATTTCAGACTTTTCTGACTCAGATACGGATTTTGACTTAGAAGATGTATTGGCAGACCGAGTTAGACCAAAGAATCAAAACTTTTTTTAACAAACAGTACCCCAGTTCAATAGAGTTGAGTTTATAGAACATTTCCGTGTTAGCCCCGACACTGCAAATATAATTGCTGAAAGATTTGTAGCTAGCACTTATTACAAACCACAAAGTGGACCATATGGAAAACTGAGTGCATTACAACATGTATATATTTTTTTGTGGTATGCAGGGCATCAAACATCCAGCTATCGAGATGTAGATGATAGATTTAATATAACTATTAGTGCTTTATTCAGGGTAATTAAAAGAATAGAATACTTTTTGAGCAATCTTGCTCCTGAAGTCATTACTTGGCCTAATGTAGAAAAAAATGAAATAATAATAAGTTTAAAAACAATAATAAATACTGGCTAGTCAAGCACTTCAAAGTGAGGTTATATCACTAATCGCAAGTGTCACAGAGAAATAAAAGCTATGCGGACGTTGATCAGATGTTCCTACACCTAGTTTCAAACTTGTTTGGAATCGATCCAAAACAGACATGCGCATTAAAGTTGGTTTGAAAACTGTCATGGACTTGTTGGGGATTCTTTGTAGGAACAAACCTATAAGTGAACACCGGAGAGTTTTTTGCGACTATTGAGCGGTTAAAGCGATTTTAAAGTGGACTTTTGGTTTTGTTAAGATGGTTAATTGTTGTGATTACCAGCGTAAGAGTTCTAGCAGAAAGAAAGCACCTGAAATTTCGTTTCATAGGTAAGTTATCCTCAACTTATTTTTTTGGTAGCTACTTTTTTCTTTATATCTTATAAAATAAGCTTTTAATCATAAAACCCCACTAGTGAGTTAAAACGTATTTCACAATAATTTAAATTATGTTAGTAGAAAAGACATTACGAAACTTTTTCCTAGAAAATTAACGAATTTATTGTTCAGTTTCTCGGAATTCCTAACCCCAAAAGAGCATAATTACTAATTACTAATGCCTACAATTTTGATATAAGTTAAATAAATCAATATTGTGTAATGAAGTTTTCGTTGCTACAAGGTTATTTTGTGTAACTGAGTGTATTTTCATTTTGTATTTTCTGCCGCTGAGTATAATTGTTTTATATTACATATCACCCGTCACGTATTCGTTTCTTTGTTATATTTTCATTTGATGGTTTATGTCACCGAGTATATATTTGAGTTAAATCATTTGATAGTTTATGTCACCGAATATATATTTAATTTTAATTATTTCATAGTATATATTTAATTGATATTATGTATCACCCGTCACATATTCGTTTCTTTATTTATAATTCATTTAATATTTCATGCGCCGAGTATATTTTCGTTTTAAAGTTTATGCCGACGAGTATATATAATCATTTGTATATTGACTAATAATTAGTGTAAAGTATTGTGAATCTCGGTGAACATTTTATTTTATTTTATTCTCTGACTTCGCGGTAAAACCAAATGTTGTAATAATTTAATATTTATCCAAATTCCGATATTTTTATTTTCTTCCTAGTTGCGATGGAGAAATCGATTTTTTTCGGGAGTAAAGTATTTACTTCAATTTTAAAACTCAGCATTTGAAGGTACTGGTCTCCCCACTGCAACGAGGTAGATATGGATAGAAGCGCGCAGGTCGAGAGGGAGGTGGAACCGTAAGGTTAGACGGCTGATATATTTTTAAAATAGAGAGTGTATCGAAGTGCCGGCTGACCGAGCCAAAAGTGCAACTTATTCATCGTCCGCTGTAAATCGTTTTTAACTTTGCTTTTGCCGATTTACTTTTGAGTTTTTTTCACGTTGGAAAAAATTTCCGTGATAACTTATTGCTGTGAAGGTAAGAACTTTAGACAATAATAATTCCGAAAATATGTGGTCTTTTCAATGATAATTTAAAACATTTAGATAGTTGGCTTTCATTTTAAAATACGTTGATATATCTAGTACATTAGAGTGTGGTGAACCATTGATATATCGCATCTGATTTAATACTTTTCTCGATTTCCCTTTTCGTAGGTTTCTTGATATCAGCTCCGTTTCAAATATATCATTCTTCTATTCTGCAAGGAAAATTCCTGATTTAAATATCCGTCTGCGCCAGGCATACATAAGCTAGGGCTCCCGGATATTTTAAATCTTGAGTTCCCAATTGCAACACTTTTTCCGAGTTTCCTTTTTGTGAATTTAGTTGATATCCGCCCCGTGCTTTAACACGAATTTGGATTATATTAGTCCCGTTTCAAATATATTTTCCTTCTATTTTGCAAGGAAAATTCCTGATTGAAATATCCGTCTGCGCCAGGCATACATAAGCTAGGGCTCCCGGATATTTCAAATCTTGAGTTCCCAATTGCGATACTTTTTCCGAGTTTCATTTCTTTGAATTTGGTTGATAGTCGCCCGTTCTTTAACACAAATTTGGTTTATATTTAAATCTGGTTAACTCTAGAATTGCCTTCTGTTTTCATTACCTTCCCCGAATTTTCTTTTAGTGGGATTTCGTGATATTAGTTCCGCCCTTTTGATACCCTTCTTGATTTTGTTCAAAGCTTAGGGAGATTTCTGACGAGTAGATGTAGAGTTCCCGATCTATAGCATTGTTTTCCCGATTGGATAGTTTTTTTTTTAGTAGCACCGGACCCGTTCGTTACATAAGAGTTTGACAACTACATGAATGAAAAGACCACCAAACTTAAAATAGTTTTGCTTGTTTTTTTTTCTCCGCTTCTTTTAATTGCATGAACGCTATTTTATAATTAAAAAACCACTCTCGCTTATGTCCTGCCTGCTTCGTCGCTAATAATACATATGTGCTTTTGATTATTGTTTATTTTGTATGTATAACGGCTGGGTAGAAAGGATTACTGTAATAAAACTGAAATAAACCTGTGTTGTGTTTTATTGACCTATCATAGACTAGTATTTCCTTATGGTAGCGTAGTTGTTTGGCAGCACGAATTTTAGCTTCTCCGTAGTGTGGATCAGGATAATAACATTTATTTCAGGACTAGCGAGAACATTTGTTTTATATATTTAGCAACATCCCGAATTTTGACGACAATAGACCCCTGGAATTTACCGTACCTCCATCTGAGGCTACCTGGAACTCTCGACGAGGGAAGTCGAGGGGCCGTGGAGACAACCACGTTAAAAATCTGGCGCCCGAGAAAGTGTAAGGTTTCAAAGGTGTCAGAAGTGACGTTTCCGAGGCGTTCCACGCGCAGTGCAGCGCGCAGTCATCGCCTCTTGGGGAGGAAAACGCGTCACATCTTGGCGCCCGAGCAGGGACCTTAATTTGTTGTTTAAGTAGGAACTGTTTTATTTTATTTCAGGTTTTCCGTATTCTTGATTATTGAATAATAATTTTTTTTCCCGTATTGCTGATTTATTGATTTAGCAGGGACCTTAAATTGTTGTTTAAGTACGAACTGTTTTATTCTTTTTCAGGTTTTCCGTATTCTTGAAAATTGTATAATATTTTTTCCCGTATTGCTGATTTATTGATTGAGCAGGGACCTTAATTTGTTGTTTAAGTAGGAACTGTTTTATTTTATTCCAGGTTCTCCGTATTCTTGATTATTGAATAATATTTTTTCCCGTATTGCTGATTTATTGATTTAGCAGGGACCTTAAATTGTTGTTTAAGTACGAACTGTTTTATTTTTTTTTTCAGGTTTTCCGTATTCTTGATTATTGAATAATATTTTTCCCCGTATTACTGATTTATTGATTGAGCAGGGACCTGGAATTTTTGTTTGAATACGAACTGTTATTTTTCAGGTTTTCCGTACACTCAGATTATTGAATTATATTTTTTTTCTCGATTTTGCAGGGACACTGGCTGTTTGTTGAAACCAGATCCGTTGTATTTTGGTTGTGGAATTTTATTGTTTCAGTGTGAAGATTTGTGTAGGGATCTTTAGATTGTCGAAGGAGTCCGATTGATAATTTGGTTTTCACAGCGTACCGTTATATACTGTTTTGACTGTTTTCCGTCTCATTGTTGAGTGTTTATTAAAACAAGGACTTTGTATCTGGTTTTGAATTTTTCTGTGCTGTATTGTTGTTTGTGAAGGGACTGTTGCGTTCCGTCTTCGATTGTGAAGGTGGAAGAAGAAGCGCAGTTGCTGTGAAGGTGGAAGAAGAGGAGCAGTTGCTGTGAAGGTTGAAGAAGAAGCTTAGTTGCTGTGAAGGCGGGAGCCGTTCTACCTTGCTGTGGCTGTAAAGAGGCGAAGGAGGGACGAGAAGTTGCGACTACGAGGGATACAGAAAGAAGAGATAAAAGTAGATGTCAAGAGGAAGTACCGAGGAATTGGACATTGCTTTACCATTTGAACGTGAAGTTGCAGAGGAAACATTACCCGTTCCGTCAGCATCGAACCAATTACCCGTCGTAAATTCCATAGAAGAAACTACAGACCATCGCGTAAATTGGGTATATCTACTGAAAAACGAGGGTCTTACTGCCCAACTACGAAAGAGGAATTTATCGACTGCTGGAACCGTTCCTGACAAACGAAGAAGGCTCGTTAACTTTTTGAGACGAAGAAATATTTCTCCACCACCCGCTAGGAACCAAGGAGATCCTGTGGATTATCCGACCGATATGGCGACCCAACCGATAAATGTACACGATTGGAAGGTGTCTTTTGGTAACCGAGGAGATCCTGCCGCTTTCATAGAAAGAATCGAAGAAATCTGCACTGCAAAGAATGTTCAGAAAGACAACTTGCTCCCGGTATTACCGGAATTATTATCAGATGAACCCGCATCTTGGTACCGCAACAACCGAAGTAGGTTCACAACCTGGGACGAATTCGAGGCTGAATTCAGAATTTTCTTTTATCCAATCAACTATGAAGTCGATTTGGAAGCCGAGATAGGAAGACGTCTTCAAAGACGAAATGAATCCGCTGCAACGTACATGACCGAGCTACAGACCCTGATGAGGAGGCATGGGAAGCTAACTTCCGAACAGCAGCTAGCATGGCTGTACCGAAATCTTTTACCCGAGTACCGGCTGCAGATCCGAAAAGTAGACTTCAAGGATTTTCCTACGTTCTGTCAAGTGGTAAGGGAATATGAGCTCCTGAGGAAGGAACTCCAAAACGCACCCAACCCCAGTGGACCGAATCGTGGACCAGTGAGTACCCCTAGATATGGACAGTCCCACAATCCGCCGTCCGATCGAGTAAGAGAAGCCATCCCTGGTACCAGTCGTCCGTTACCGAACGATACTCATCACGCTCCGACGCGTGATAATACTCAACTACCGCCTGGCTCGTCTTCACGCCCACCAACCTGTTTCCGCTGTGGTGAATCCGGACACTACCGAAACAATTGCCCGAACCCTCAGAAGATATTCTGTTCCCGTTGTCATAAGGAGGAAGTATTTTCCCGAGACTGTTCCTGCAGGAGGCAGGAAAACTAATCCGAAGCTGTCCCGAGGAGAGGCCGACACAGCTTCCGCAGATATTTGCCTCTCATGCCGAAACGCCAGAAGAAATGACCGATTCCCGACCGCACATCGACGTTGAAATTGAAAACCGTAAGTTCAGAGCCCTATTGGATACTGGAGCTGCTAAATCATACATCGGTAATCAGATAGCTAGGACATTTTCCCAAAGAAAGCAAACCATATCCCGTCAAGCTGCGAGAGCCCGTTTAGCTAATGGAATTTTAGTCCCTATCACCGACACATACAAGCTAAAACTGAACATCCATGACGTCATTATGGAAGGGCCATTCGAACATTTTCCTGGTCTGATAACTGATATTGTGTTAGGACACGATGTCCTTCAAAATTATAATTTCCGGTTGGAGCTAGGAAGCGGGAAAATATACATGGAAGACAAACTAGTGATGCACTCACCATCAACCACTCCTGTTGAGATGTTGGAAGTAGTGAGCCCGCTCACTAAAGAATCCGATGCTGCTAAACCGACACTAAGTATGGACAATACCGACAAGTGTCTCTCAGAAGACCGTGTTTCTGAAGTCTCCGCGTCCTCCCCGGTGTTGTTAGGGGTTGACAAAGAGCAGTCTGTATCTGAAGTCTCTGCGTCTTCCCTGGTGTTAGGGGTTGACAAAGAACAATCCGTTTCTGAAGTCTCTGCGTCTTCCCTGGAGTTAGGGGTTGACAAAGAGCAGTCTGTTTCTGAAGTCTCTGCGTCTTCCCTGGAGTTAGGGGTTGACAAAGAGCAGTCTGTTTCTGAAGTCTCTGCGTCTTCCCTGGTGTTAGGGGTTGACAAAGAGCAGTCTGTTTCTGAAGTCTCTGCGTCTTCCCTGGTGTTAGGGGTTGACAAGGAGCAGTCTGTTTCTGAAGTCTCTGCGTCTTCCCTGGTGTTAGGGGTTGACAAAGAGCAATCCGTTTCTGAAGTCTCTGCGTCTTCCCTGGTGTTAGGGGTTGACAAAGAGCAGTCTTTTTCTGAAGTCTCTGCGTCTTCTCTGGTGTTAGGGGTTGATCAAGAGCAAGCTGGTTCTGAAGTCTCTGCGTCCTCCCCGGTGTTGTTAGGGGTTGGCAAGGAGCAAGCTATTTCCGATGTCTCTGCGTCCACCCTGGGTGGTTTAGGGGTTGACAAGGAGCAATCTAATACTGAAGTCCTTTCGTCGTCTCTGATAAGGGTTAGAGAAAATGAAGATGATAATAAACCTGGAAGATTGAAGTTATCTCCGGAGGAGTTAGGAGATAACACCAATTATGGCTACATAGGATGCCCGTTCGAAACAATCATTCCGAGTGAAGAAATTAATTTGACGAAAAATCAAAAAGAAAAGTTGAATACATTTTTGAACCATGAACTTCCGCTGTTCGAGAAGATTAGAGGTCCGACTACGCTTATTGAGCATGAAATCCGTCTGCTACAGTCCCGTCCGATTAAACAAAGATACCGACCGCAAAATCCAAAGATGCAGGAAGTGTGCAATACCGAGATAGACGCGATGTTAGATGAAGGAGTGATAGAACCTTCTACCAGTCCTTGGAGCTCTCCAATTGTAATTGTGAAGAAGAAAGATGGAAAGAACCGTTTCTGCATCGACTTCCGCAAAGTGAACGAAGTTACGATGAAGGATGCTTACCCGCTTCCATTTATTAATGCTATACTGGATAAACTGCGAAAAGCCAAATATATTTCCAGTTTAGATTTGAAGAGTGGGTATTGGCAAGTTCCATTAACACCGGAGAGCAAACCCATTACCGCGTTTACCGTACCGGGACGTGGATTGTTCCAATTCACGGTCCTTCCATTTGGCTTACATTCCGCACCTGCCACATTCCAGAGATTGGTTGACAGACTAATAGGCCCAGAGTTAGATCCATACGCCTTTGCTTATCTGGATTACATTATAGTTCTAGGGGAAACGTTCGAACAGCATTTGGAAAATCTGTCTGAGGTGTTCCGTCGATTACGAGGAGCACGGTTGAAACTGAATCCGGAGAAATGCCACTTCTGTTTACCGTCCATGAAATATTTAGGCCATGTAGTCACTGGAGATGGAATCCGTACCGATCCAGGAAAAGTCGAGAGCATAATTAAATTTGCCGCGCCGAGAAATATCCGAGAGTTACGAAGATTTTTGGGAGTCGCATCCTGGTATAGGAGATTTGTGCCATCGTTTTCATAAAAGGTGGCCCCGTTAACGAAATTACTCCGCAAATCCCAGCGATGGAAGTGGGCTGAAGAGCAAGAAGCTGCCTTTGCTGAGATTAAAACATGTCTGTCAGAATCCCCTGTTTTAAGTTGTCCTGATTTTTCCGTACCGTTCACCCTACAGACCGACGCCTCCGAATATGGTTTGGGAATAGCCCTTACCCAACAGAAGGGTGGCCAGGAACATGTGGTAGCATATGCAAGTCGCACGTTAAGTCCTGCCGAGAAGAATTACTCCGTCACTGAGAAAGAATGTCTTGCCATTGTTTGGGGAATTGAAAAGATGCGTCCTTATTTAGAGGGCTACCATTTCACGGTTGTTACCGATCATCAATCTCTTAGATGGCTGCATTTCATAGTGAGTCGGTCCGGACGTTTAGCCCGATGGAGTATTTTTCTGCAGCAATATGATTCCGAGATACAGTTCCGTAAAGGTGCTCTAGATCGCGTGGCTGACGCGTTGTCCAGAAATCCGCTACCAATGACAGCCAAAACCAATCCACCATCGATACTCTGTCTGACCGAGGTAACCGCCGAATGTTCATGGTACCGGAACAAGGAGGAAGAAGTCCTGAAGGATCCAGACAAGTTCCCGGACTACTGCATCAAGGAAGGCCGTTTGTACCGTCATTTTTGGGATATAAGTGACTTAAGAGAACCAGAGATGACTGATCCATGGAAACTGTGCATAGCAAAGTCCGACCGAACCCGAGTTCTCGAAGAAAACCATGATGCCCCTCATGCTGGACATCTGGGAATCGCCAAGACCATCACTCGTATAGCCAGATCTTACTATTGGCCGGGAATGTTCCGAGACATCACCAAGTACGTTCGCAGATGTTTACAATGCCAGAAGTACAAACCATCCCAACAAAAGCCTCCTGGAAAAATGCAGCCATCTCCAAATCAACGACCTTGGGACACTGTTAGTTCCGATATCATTGGACCATTGCCGAGGAGTAAGAAGGGGAACTGCTATATCGTAATATTCCAGGACCGTTTCACCAAGTGGGTACAATGCAAACCATTGGGAAGTGCTACTGCCAGTAGTATCGGTACCGCACTGCACGAAGAGATACTGACCGTATTTGAATGTCCCCGTACCGTCTTAACCGATAACGGATCCCAGTATACTAGTACGTTGTTTAAGAATATGTTGAAAGAATTAGGAATCCGACACCGCTTCACACCCCCGTACATGCCGCAAGCTAACCCGGTAGAGAGAGCGCATCGCACTCTGAAGACGATGATTGCGCAATATTGCGAGCAAGATCACCGGGATTGGGATATAAGACTAGCCGACTTGAAGTTTGCGATGAACAACTCCAAACACGATTCGACTGGGTTTTCGCCGGCCTTTTGAATTTTGGACGAGACCCCGACATTCCGAAATCCCTGAGGAGGGAAACTGAAGACAACCCGGAGAGCACTACGAAAGAAGATACTGTAACCGGAAATCCTAAGGAGGAAGATACAATACCGCACCGCACGAGACTGGATCAATTGCAAGAGTGTTTTGACCTCGTCCGTTTAAATCTGTCCAGAGCATTTACCAGTCAAAGCCATTATTATAATCTACGCCGTCGAGACTGGAAATGCAAGCTGGGGGAGAAGGTTATGAAAAGAGAATATACTTTGTCTTCAGCCGTTGAACATGTCGCCGCAAAATTAGCTCCAAAATACTCTGGGCCCTACGAAGTGATCCGAGTCATCCCCCCGGTAGTATATGACTTAAGAGACGAAACCGGCAAGCGACATAACCGAATCCACATTAAGGATTTAAAACCGTTGAATGATCAATTCCGCCTACACAAGAGATGTTCCCGTCTGCGCCGATATACCAGAACCCGAGGATTTGGGCCTTGCTCCAACGTCCGTAGCAAAGGCTACAGACTCAAAAAGACCAGACCGCAGTAGATCGCATCATAGCAGACAATTCCGGAGTTTGGAACAAAGACTGTGATAAAGAAAGAAAATTGTAGTGGTGATAGTTTGTTTAAGAAAAAAAATGTAAAGCACGCGAGCGATGCTCGCGTTCTTTAAATTTTTTTTTACCGAAGTAAGGGGGGGATGTAACGAAGTTTTCGTTACTACAAGATTATTTTGTGTAACTGAGTGTATTTTCATTTTGTATTTTCTGCCGCTGAGTATAATTGTTTTATATTACATATCACCCGTCACGTATTCGTTTCTTTGTTATATTTTCATTTGATGGTTTATGTCACCGAGTATATATTTGAGTTAAATCATTTGATAGTTTATGTCACCGAATATATATTTAATTTAAATTATTTCATAGTATATATTTAATTGATATTATGTATCACCCGTCACATATTCGTTTCTTTATTTATAATTCATTTAATATTTTATGCGCCGAGTATATTTTCGTTTTAAAGTTTATGTCGACGAGTATATATAATCATTTGTATATTGACTTATAATTAGTGTAAAGTATTGTAAATCTCGGTGAACATTTTATTTTATTTTATTCTCTGGCTTCGCGGTAAAACCAAATGTTGTAATAGTTTAATATTTATCCAAATTCCGATATTTTTATTTTCTTCCTAGTTGCGATGGAGAAATCGATTTTTTTCGGGAGTAAAGTATTTACTTCAATTTTAAAACTCAACATTTGAAGGTACTGGTCTCCCCACTGCAACGAGGTAGATATGGATAGAAGCGCGCAGGTCGAGAGGGAGGTGGAACCGTAAGGTTAGACGGCTGATATATTTTTAAAATTGAGATAGTATCGAAGTGCCGGCCGACCGAGCCAAAAGTGCAACTTATTCATCGTCCGCTGTAAATCGTTTTTAACTTTGCTTTTGCCGATTTACTTTTGAGTTTTTTTCACGTTGGAAAAAATTTCCGTGATAACTTATTGCTGTGAAGGTAAGAACTTTAGACAATAATAATTCCGAAAATATGTGGTCTTTTCAATGATAATTTAAAACATTTAGATAGTTGGCTTTCATTTTAAAATACGTTGATATATCTAGTACATTAGAGTGTGGTGAACCATTGATATATCGCATCTGATTTAATACTTTTCTCGATTTCCCTTTTCGTAGGTTTCTTGATATCAGCTCCGTTTCAAATATATTATTCTTCTATTCTGCAAGGAAAATTCCTGATTGAAATATCCGTCTGCGCCAGGCATACATAAGCTAGGGCTCCCGGATATTTTAAATCTTGAGTTCCCAATTGCAACACTTTTTCCGAGTCTCCTTTTTGTGAATTTAGTTGATATTCGCCCCGTGCTTTAACACGAATTTGGCTTGTATTAGTCCCGTTTCAAATATATTGTTCTTCTATTTTGCAAGGAAAATTCCTGATTGAAATATCCGTCTGCGCCAGGCATACATAAGCTAGGGCTCCCGGATATTTTAAATCTTGAGTTCCCAATTGCAATACTTTTTCCGAGTCTCCTTTTGTGAATTTAGTTGATATCCGCCCCGTGCTTTAACACGAATTTGGATTATATTAGTCCTGTTTCAAATATATTTTTCTTCTATTTTGCAAGGAAAATTCCTGATTGAAATATCCGTCTGCGCCAGGCATACATAAGCTAGGGCTCCCGGATATTTCAAATCTTGAGTTCCCAATTGCGATACTTTTTCCGAGTTTCATTTCTTTGAATTTGGTTGATGGTCGCCCGTTCTTTAACACAAATTTGGTTTATATATAAATCTGGTTAACTCTAGAATTGCCTTCTGTTTTCATTACCTTCCCCGAATTTTCTTTTAGTGGGATTTCGTGATATTGGTTCCGCCCTTTTGACACCCTTCTTGATTTTGTTCAAAGCTTAGGGAGATTTCTGACGAGTAGATGTAGAGTTCCCGATCTATAGCATTGTTTTCCCGATTGGATAGTTTTTTTTTAGTAGCACCGGACACGTTCGTTACATAAGAGTTTGACAACTACATGAATGAAAAGACCACCAAACTTAAAATAGTTTTGTTTGTTTTTTTTCTCCGCTTCTTTTAATTGCATGAACGCTATTTTATAATTAAAAAACCACTCTCGCTTATGTCCTGCCTGCTTCGTCGCTAATAATACATATGTGCTTTTGATTATTGTTTATTTTGTATGTATAACGGCTGGGTAGAAAGGATTACTGTAATAAAACTGAAATAAACCTGTGTTGTGTTTCATTGACCTATCATAGAATAGTATTTCCTTATGGTAGCGTAGTTGTTTGGCAGCACGAATTTTAGCTTCTCCGTAGTGTGGATCAGGATAATAACTTTTATTTCAGGACTAGCGAGAACATTTGTTTTATATATTTAGCAACATCCCGAATTTTGACGACAATAGACCCCTGGAATTTACCGTACCTCCATCTGAGGCTACCTGGAACTCTCGACGAGGGAAGTCGAGGGGCCGTGGAGACAACCACGTTAAAAATCTGGCGCCCGAGAAAGTGTAAGGTTTCAAAGGTGTCAGAAGTGACGTTTCCGAGGCGTTCCACGCGCAGTGCAGCGCGCAGTCATCGCCTCTTGGGGAGGAAAACGCGTCACAATTATTTTATTTTTAAATTTCCCATCTATAAAGATTAATTTATAAAATAAAATTTTTAGTCCTTTAGAACTATCATATAACGATAATGAAGTTTATTACTTGGTGGGCATTGGTATCACAATAGTTGACAGCGTTACGAGCCCCCTCTCTTTCCTAGTCTAAGATTTGATGCATATAATAGGTGGCAAGTGGCACAACGTTTCTGCGCCGCCTCCCGCGCATGGAGTCTCTGCAGTCGCGCGAACTACAAGACTGTTTTACATAAACAAAATAGAATAAAACAATTTAAAATATTATAAATGACAATAAATTTCAACAAATTACCTTTAATGTGGATAAATATTATAAAATATCCTAGTATATTTACTTTTAAGACATTAAAAATGAAAATATACAAAATCAATCCTACATTGGTTGGTGTGAATATGACTTATGTTTGTCAAAGTATCAAAATGATCAAAATGGGACGGATGAATTGAACCTCGCCTTATATGTATATCTCTTTTGTTAATATTTGTATGTTTCCTTTTCTAAAAATTAATAAAGGCATTATTATTATTATTAAATAAAAATTGTTGAAAATATGGTTATAGCGTGACAAACAATGGGGAGTATTTTAGGGTAGCTTTTAGTTTGTTTCTTAATTTACTTAGGATTTTGCTTCTAATAAATTAGATAGAACTATGTGAACCTTTAAAATGTCATCACCAGGACACCAGGTATAATTCGACATATAGTTGTATACGCGAGATTAGTGTGATGTCACAATTTGAAACTGTATCCTAACAAAACTTGTTGCCATAGGAATTTCCATTTGAGTGTAAAATTTTGATTATTTAAGCGTGTCATACGTGTTTTTGAAAGGAATAAATTGTTGAAAAGTAAGTAATCGTGTCGTTTGCTTCTACTTTGTTTGCAAAGATTCATCATGTGCAAGAAATAGTTGGCTAATTTTCTTTTCTCCATCCATAAAATGACAGCTACACAAAAAGTTCCGGGATCTGGTTCTATTGTTCTACAAATATTGTATAAACACACACACACAAAATAAAATGTTATATTTATCATTATGTAGGTACCTTGTCAGCTTCATCCATTATTTGCTTCTTACTTTTGGATCCTTTGGAAATCTATAAAACTTACAGTTCTCTCTGACATTATAATGCTTACAGCCTGGTGGCCAGGACAGTACCATTATTCTTTATGTGAAGAGACCTAAAATTAGATAATACAGATAGAAAAAGAATTAAAACAATTTTATTTCATAAGTTTATGTTTAGGTTAGATCACTCTTTTATTAAAAGTTTATTGTTATACATACCTATTTTGGCTGGAATCGAATATATCTCTTTGTAAAAGTCTTAGTGTGTTTCTAAATGCCTAAATCATCAGTTATATTCAAAATATAAGGGAACAATCTCTGGTCCAAAATCACACCAATGGTATCTAAATGGCTAGTTATGTTTATTTGGATACAAAATTGACATAACCTAAGATTATGACGTCACCACTGATAGCGCATATACAAATAAAATAGTGTTCTTATCACGGACTTAGGATCCTAAGTCCGTGGAGGTTCTTATCACAGATAACCCACAGATAGATGAGACACTGATTGTGGCGCCATCAAACGGAATGGTCTATCAAGATACACCTCGAGAAGCCCGAAAGTTAGGTGCACCATGTACTTCCACGGAATGTGTACGAAGAAAGAAGCGTCAGTGTTCACGTATAACAGAAGCACAACGTCAGAAAATCTTTCATCAATTTTGGAATCAAACCACTTGGGATCAGCGGAGAACACTTGTTGCTAGTCATGTGCAACTTATTTCAAAAAAAAGATATACACTGACAATGATGCTAGTAGACGGAAAAGCACTCTGGTGTATCACTTAACTGTTGATGGAGAAAAGTTGGAGGTGTGTAAAAAATTGTTTTTGAGTACAATCAGTCTCGGAGAATTCACTGTTCACTCGTGGCTGAAGAAAGATGAAAGCACTGCTTCTGGCATGTCAAACAGTTCGGAATTTAAGAATAAAAAACGACAAAGGTCCAGTCGCCCTGATCTGAAAGAAAGTTCGAATTTTGCAAGTGAATTTTTAACTAGTTTGCCAAAATTACCATCACACTACGCGCGATCATCTACAACCAAGCTATATTTGGAGCCAGTAATTCGAAGCTTGAATCAGTTGTACCAGTTATATACTGATGCTTGTAAAGCTGAAGATAAAAAACCACTATCAAGATGGTCAATCAGTAATCTTTTTCATTATATGAATTTGTCTATACACCCGGTGAAAAAAGATAAGTGTGACATGTGTGTCAAACATGAGGTAGGACAACTATCAGATGAAGAGTGGCAAATTCATGTAAACCAGAAAAATCGTGCACGATTAGAAAAAGATCAAGATAAAGTAAGAGCACAACAAAGAGAGTGCAGAGTCCTTACCACGGATTTGCAGGCGGCAAATGTGAGTCCGTGGGTTCAGGCGAGCGCTATTTTCTACAAGACAAAATTGTGTTGTGACAATTTTACTATGTACGATCTTACTTCTCGTGAAGTATGCTGTTTTTGGTTCGATGAAACTGCAGCTGATTTGACAGCGTCTACGTTTGTAACTTGTGTGCTGGAATATTTGCAGCAGCATTGTAATGAAGATTTGGGTCCGATAATACTATACAGTGATGGCTGCACCTATCAGAATAGGAATGCGATCTTGTCGAATGCTCTTTTATCGTATGCCATTGACAACAACAAAGAGATTATCCAAAAATTTCACGTAATCGGTCACACGCAAATGGAATGTGATGGTGTACATTCTCGAATAGAAAACGAAATAAAAGGACGCGATATTTACATTCCACAGGACTACATTAGATTTACTAAAGAAGCTCGAAAACATCCGTGTGCCTATGTTGCCAGAAAAATGGTTTTCTCTGACTTCAAGAATTACACCATTAAGGAATATCAGCGATATTCTTCCATACGACCGGGCAAGGTAAAGTTACTTAATTATTTTGGTTCTCAATTGTATCCAATTTTGTTATTAGGTGGCCAGCGATCCAATGGTAACAGACTTACGTGCACTACGATACTTACCCACGGGTGAAATACAGTATAAATTGGACTTTGATCATGAATGGTCACTGTTGCCTCAAAGAAGTAAAACAGTAACGAACAAGGCATGCTGGCCATCCATGTACCAGGAAGAAAGAAAAATTAAGAAGGAAAAATGGTTGCATTTACAACAGTTGAAAAAAGTTATACCGGAAGAATACCATAGTTTTTATGATAATTTAAAGTTTACTTAAAAAAAATTTGCAAGTTTTTTCCAATCGAAAAGAATCATTAATTTGACATTTTCTTTTGAGAATTATTGTTATTTATTATTTATAGATATATAACTTTTTGAATTTTTACCCACATCAAAAAATTGTCCCTTGTAATCATCATTATTTTATAAGGAAATACCTTGTAAACCAAAGAATACAATAACGGTAACATAAACAACCAGTAACTGTTTAAATTATCTACACACAAAAACGTCCTATATATATTTTACAGGGAAAACAAGTTTGTATTAAAAAAATCGGAATCCTAGAAATTTTCAGGAGGACTAACAAAACAGCTTTTTAATTTTTGGCAATGATATACATACTAGTTCTGTGGTTTCCTTGATTCCAGTTCTAGCTCAAGGATTTGAATTTTTAAACTATTTTCTTGTCTTTAAAAATTTATATCCATATTTACTTGGCTAATCTGTTTCTCAATTAAAACTAATCTCTTATCCAAAAATAAATTGTACTTTTCACTGATTTTAGAAGATGTAAGGGTCTGAATTGTTTTCACTGGCCTACGTCTGTGTGAACTTAGAGGTTGGCGAGGAGTTTGGCAAGAGGAGCTTCTTGGATTGTTGACTTCTAGGGCTGGATTAATTGGTTTCTGTAAAGAATTGTCCTGGAATTTCACCAGTGTAATAAATTGTAGATTTGAAAACCCCTGTCACCAGTGTAATAAATTGTTTTTCCTATGTTCTAAATTGGCGTTTGGTTATCCGCTGTCAGACGGTGTAGTGAATTTGTTTATTTATTATTTTTTTTGTTCCATCCTTCAAAGATCATTGCAGCGTGCTGTCACCAGTGCCTTGCGGCACAAAAATTGTAGAACCAGGAACTCTCCCTGCGGGGTTACCTCGAGGGAGGGGTTGTTCGAGGCTCGAGCGATCGAGGACGTCGTGGGGCCCCTTGGGCTTATACAGGGTGCCAAGCCCGAGTTCGTAGTGCAGGTCCTTCCTACCTGACGGGCACGGAAGGGGGGGGGGTGTGAGGATGCAGTTATGGAAATAAATTGAGAGGTTAAAATACGTAAAACATATATTACAAAATAAAATAAAGAAAGGAATAATTTAATATAACACTATACATACGTTTCGTTGTTAAAGAATATTGCAATGTGGCTTTCTCCTGGTTCCTAGGATAGCCTACGTAACCTACCCTCCATACATGAAAGGCTAACAACTGATATATATATATGACAGAAAAGAGTAAAAAAAAGGACATGAACGAACGGGAAGTTCTTACCCCCCTCGTTCTAGCGTAAAATTTCACTTCTTGCAGAGAGTGAAGCAATAAACTATAGAAATTACTCTTTATATCAAACAAAGTTCAGAAAATCATTTATGAAGACAGGATTTTCTAAGATCCCTAGTGAAGTATAATTATTTCTAGGTTATTATCCGAATAGGATTAACTATGACCCTTAGTAAAACATAAATAAACGTTGTGCTATTAGCAAAATCCTAAAATAAGATTAACTATGGCCCTTAGTCAGAATATAATTAACCTTTGAGCTAATATCCAAATCCTGAAAATAGATTAACTATGACCCTTAGTAAAAAAAATGAATAACCTTTGAGCTAATATCAAAATCCTAAACTGAATACGTATAGTATAGATAGGCTGAATACGATACCAATTTACAATTGTCAGTAATTGAGGGGCGCTGATATATATGAAACACCAGATATGACCAGAAAAATACTATGGGGTTCCTTCCCTATCTTGGGACATCCGTTTAGGTCAAAGAAATAAAATAAAATATCGCCGTTCAAATGCACAATAAAATAAAATAGTTTAAAAACTTACGTTTTGGATTATCACCAGTCACACAAACTACACAATATTACTGTTTGGAGGGTGAGGGCCCGTCCATACATAGACTAGCCTCACCGGGGGAGAGATACTTTGTTTCTCCCTGATTCCTCAAAATCTCTCGTGTTTTATTTCTCCAGTTTCACCTTGCGTGAAAGGTTAGTTATTCATATTTGTTTATGTTTGTGGTAAACAAACCTGACCTGTTCGTAATCTAATATGTTTGGATAACCTTGTTTTTGTTTGTGTTATTTACTTTAGTTGAGGTCGATAATTAATAATTAATTTGAATTGAAAAGGATTTGTCTATATAGGGCGTTCTTAAAATTTATGTCATATCTTGTGTTTATTACATCACTTCCCCTCTTGTAAAAGTGTTGCGACGTTTCAGGTCCAACACCTTTTTATACCTTAACTAATACATTAACATTGTTTGTTTTTCGATTACATTAACATGAACTTTGTACTACTTATAGTATGTTTTCACGTACCGCGCACTTGACCTCACTCGCGTTTCGATTTAACTGTTTTGACCCTGACCTAGGTCCCGGTTATTTACACTCGCGACACTGCTGCTTAGTAGATCGTTCATGGTGTGATTTCTCTCTGTCCAGTGTTGCGATCTGGGGTGGCTCGTCTCTTGATGCTGTATCTGCTCCATTTCTATCGCCTCTTCGTCTTGTTTCTGGGTTCTGCTGTGGGAATGTATTACCCATGCTGTAAGGGAATCCCATATGCTGCATAACATTGCTATACCACATCCTACAGTCTGCTGGATGCGAATTGCATTTAGTATCGTGTCTACTATGTATTTTAGTAGTTGGTATGTGCAGTATATACCAATTATACCGCTTATTATCGAACCTATCTCCGTGAACCATTTCCAAGTGTGTTTTAGGGTGGATTCGGCTAGGTTTTTGATTTCCTTTGCATCGAAAATATCTGACACTGTGTATTATTGGCTGTTCTGCGTTCAGTCCGGCTGCTCTGCTGCTACTTCTCTTTTTATTTCTTGAGAATGTCTCTCTTTGTTAGGCGTCGTCTATGTATTGCATGCTTACGTGACATTTGTATGCTTGCTCTATTTACGAGATCGACATTCTGGGGTAGAATTGGCATTGTCGGTTAAAGGTTTTGGTTGTCTCCACGGCAATGGCAATTCTCGGGTGCTCTGTTCGCTATATTTCGATAGTAGGTTTCTCTTTTATAGTGTTAAAGCGAAACCTTTGTCTTCTTCTTCTGTAACTTAAACTTTTCCTTGGGTTTCGATTGTTTATTCGTGATTTGGTTGATACAATTATATTACTTTGTATCTGTGTGTGGCTCGGCCTCTTCTTCTGCTGCTTCGTCGACTACGGATGTTCGAATTTGTTTTCCTATTACCAAATTCTCCCGTGATTCTATTTCAATTTCCCCTGTATAACATAATTCATATATCTTGCACAGACCTTGAAGAAATATATCATAATTCTCAAACATTTAATTTCTCACACATCAACGATCAGACCACTTGAAGAAATATATCATTTTTCTCAAACATTTAATTTCGCACACATCCACAAACTTCCATTTCAATGATCACACCACTTGAAGAAATATATCATATTTCTAAAACATCTAATTTCCCACACATCGACAAAATTCCATTTCAGCACTACCATATACAAAATATAGACGATTATTGTTCTAGGAATTTTTCCATTTAAAATCTCAAACTTTCTCACCCACCATAAAAGACACACACGTGTACTTCCCACTCACTTTAAACTATCTATAAATAGGAATAATATTATATTTTCACCACTTCCCAGTCATCATTCATCTCTTCATCAGTCAGACCTAGTACATAATGCTACTATTTTCATAAGAACAAACCGGCTTGAGATCGGTAAATTATGTTTACAATTAACACAATGTGATAAGTAACCAAAAGTGTAAAACTCAGTGAACTTCTTAATTGTTCAAGCAAATGAACAAAATGTAGCTTTCGTCAATATACAAGTGAAAGTGACATAATAGTTTGATTTAAAAAACCGCCATAATCCTACGAATACTACAGTGAACTACATATAACTAAACGGTCCTTCGAGCTAAGTAAACTACAACCTTCCGTTCCATTTATTATCCCAAGTGCAAAAAAGGGTTAATAAAACATGGCCCTTCAGCCGGATTGAAACAGAAAAGTATCACAGCATTTGGAATCCAGTGAATAAATGATCAACACCCCACGAGTCTCAAACAGACAAGGAGGTATTTATGAATGAAAAAAGTTTTCGTATATCAGCTTATTAAAGAAATGTAACATACAGTGGGAGACGAAAGTCTGCACTCAAATACTTTCAAAATAATTAACATTGCCTTGGAGCTAATAACATTCTTTGATATTTTTTATGCAACATTAACATTTATATTATACAGTGTCGTTTAAGTAATTAGATATTCACATTGATTTAGATTTATAATAACATTCTTTGATATTTTTTAAGCAACATAAACATTTATACATACAGTGTGATTTAAATAATTGCACCTTAATATTGATTTGGATTTATAATAACTTTCTTTGATATTTTTTGTGTAAGGTAGGTACAAATAAAAATAAAAAATGGTAACTCTGATTTCAAATAAACATTGTAAAATTCTACTATTTGAAATCATACTTGAAAGGTGACCCGCTCAATTTAATTTCTCAATTACCGGTAAATGAAACCAATTTTGATGTAGCGTTGGATTTATTGAATTCTAAATACAATAATACACGGCAGATTGTTACTGCCCATTTTAACCGTTTGACAGCCTGTAATAACATCTCAAAATGTACTGCTCAACAATTAAGAACATTCACGTCCGAAGCTAGATCTATCGTAAAGTCATTACTAAATCTAAATATCAATAAGGAAGAGTTATTTGATGCACTAATCGTTCACATATTAAAAACAAAATTAGATTATAATACAAAAAGATCTCTTGAAGAAAAAGAGACTGATCAAAATTTAATTGCTAGTAAAACCTTTTTTGATTTCTTGGAAAGAAAATGTACGGTCTTGGAAAACTTGTTAACCCAAGATCCCAAACCCGATACATCCCATCATCGTAACCAGTCTTCTAATGTGACCACACCAACCAACAGAGTAGCATTAATTGCAAACCAAAATTCGAATCCCGAACAAAACACACATCATAACAATGGTCAACGCAATCAACCTTCGTCTAGCACATCCCCTAGTCCCAATTATCCATCTTCAACATGCTCATTTTGCAAGGAAACAGGCCATAAAATTCATGGATGTTCCCAATTCTGACGGATTTCTAACCCTGATCGAAATAAATACATTAAAGCAAACAAATTGTGCTTCAGGTGTTTAGGTTCTAAATAACACACAATATCAAATTGCATTTCGGTACAATCTTGTTCCATATGTCAAAAAGGACATCACACTTTGCTTCACTTCCCTCACACCCACAAACAAAACACATCATTGAGACCTTTGGACATAAACCCTAATTATTCACCACCAATGCAACAATCTCCAGAATATTATCGTCAAGAAACATAGTGTTCTGGACAACTCATTCACAATACCTAACGAATAACCCCTCTCTTACTCATTACATACATTCTTCCGGTGTTACCAAACCACTTTTAATAAAAACTTACCTTCAAAATAAAAACTTACCGTAACACACATTCTTAAATCACAAAACACTTATAAAATCAAAACTTACCCTCACATTAAAACATTCTTGCTCATAAGTCATTCTCAAACCATCACTTACACTCGAATAAACGATTCACTTTCGTACTCAACGCTCTTTCAGTGCAGAATAGCACTCACTCACGACTTCAACTCTTTCTCGTTTAGAACATAAAACTTTATGAAAAACTAAGACATATGCTTGGACATTGAAAAACATAAAAACTTAAACATTTAAAACCCTGGACGAACAAAAACTTTGACACTTTGACATGAAACATACTTTAATGTGAATACCTGGACAAAGGTATTATTGAAAAAAATTTCTTTAATGTGAATACCTGGACAAAGGTATTATTGAAAAAATTTCTTTAATGTGAATACCTGGACAAAGGTATTATTCTTTTATGTGAATACCTGGACAAAGGTATTATTCTTTTATGTGAATACCTAGACAAAGGTATTATTCTTTAATGTGAATACCTGGATAAAGGTATTAAAAAGATACTTGGACAACATAAACATTTGGGTGACGTTTAGAAGAAAACGTCACTCCCCTTACTCATATATCACTTAAAAAATTACATTGACGACACTTTGAATTTAAAACAACTTGACAAAAACATTATATACATATCTTACCCTCCTTTTCTTGACGAGAACAGAAATAACTCTCCTTTACATTAATTAAAACATTTTAAAAACTCATTCTTACCCGCAAAAGAGTCGGGTCCCCTTAACACAAACATCTATAATCATAAAAACATATACAAATTTATAGAAATCATCCGTCATTCTGCTACTACACAAAAAGCCTTCTCTAGACAAAATCTAGACGCTGCTTTACTTTTCCTCGTACGCCAGGTGCAAACAAACAGCTTCCCAAATCTTTATCGCAAACCACAAAAGAATCAACTACCCTCAGATAAACGTCTTATATCATTAAACCTTTTTATAGACAAGGACAATCTTATTAGAGTCGGAGGGAGACTCTCCCATTCCTCCGTTTCCTACGAACAAAAACACCCAATTTGCCTGCTCATTGTCATTTCACTACCCTGGTCTTACAAAAAGAACACATACGTTTAGGACACAGTGGTCCTCAAACTGTTCTCGCCAATATCCGTCTAAAATTCTGGCCCATTGATGGCCTACGTGAGATCAAGCGCATCATAAACAAATGTCTAATGTGCCACAGGTTCAAGGTCATCATGGAAATTCATTCCCCCCAGATCCCCACATTGGGGTGGTCTCTGGGAAGCCGGAGTCAAAAGCGTTAAAACTCATCTGATAAAATTACTTGCTACCTCCACTTTTACTTTCGAACAATTCAGCACCATGTTGACTCAGATAGAAGCCATACTCAATTCACGACCCTTACATCCCCTTTCGACTGACCCTACTGACCTGCTGCCATTAACCCCAGGCCATTTTCTCATAGGAGCACCTCTAATGGCACTGCCAGACAAAGATTTATCCTCACTCCCTACAAACCGATTAAACTTCTGGCAACAATGCACTCATGCTCAACAAAACTTTTGGAAACGGAGGTCTGTCGACTACCTCAACCAATTGCAAAACCGTCCCAAATGGACTACCCCATCTAAAGATCTCACTATAGGAACCATGGTCTTAATTAAGGACGATGACTCCCCTCCCTTGCGATGGCCTTTAGCCCGCATAACTGACGTCACAACTGGTAAAGACGGTAAAATCCGTTCGGTCCAAGTCAAAACCGCTTCAGGAACTTACACTCGACCAATTGTCAAAATCATTCCGTTACCCATGCCTGATTCCTCAGAAACATAAATAAGAAAAGTCATTTATACCTTGTCAACGTGACAAATCGCTCTCGTTGCACAAATAAACAATCTTATACGTAAAGAAGATCTCTCTTACATTTACTCTTATATTGGTGGTCACATTACTTGAACTCATACGATCATGTCACTTCATTAATTATTCACACATTAATTTTTCAAGCATTAAAACATTACTCTCTTACACTCACCCTCACTCTACAATTCATTCCTCCGCGTAGAAAGGGAGTAGCGCAAGCTACACTAGAGTTATCACGTTCTCCGAGGAAAAACGTTCCCTTTCTTACCCAGCACCATTCATTCTGATACAATAACAACCCGGAAAAAACACCCACATGAGCTTTCCATGCTCTCTCATGGAATTTCACACCCCTTTACAACTTGGCCCCCCTTTTTGTTTATATATGTCCGAGGTTCCTGGACCGTTACTCGTAAAACAAACTGGTACCACACTTGTCGAAATAGAATCGACTTAAACATTCTCTTTCGTTTCTCTCATTATCTCATTAAACACTGGGAAGTCCGAGGTTCCTGGACCGTTACTCGTAAAACAAACTGGTACCACACTTGTCGAAATAGAATCGACTTAAACATTCTCTTTCGTTTATCTCATTATCTCATTAAACACTGGGAGGTCCGAGATTCCTGGACCGTTACTCGTAAAACAAACTGGTACCACACTTGTCGAACTAGAATCGACGTAAACATTCTCGTTCTTTACTTCATTTACATATACTTTCATGTGAATACCTGGACAAAGGTATTATTCTTTTATGTGAATACCTGGACAAAGGTATTATTCTTTTATGTGAATACCTGGACAAAGGTATTATTCTTTTCTGTGAATACCTGGACAAAGGTATTATTCTTTTATGTGAATACCTGGACAAAGGTATTATTCTTTCATGTGAATACCTGGACAAAGGTATTATTATCTTCTTATCGGTTACAACTCTAGTCCATTTCTAGAGTACATATTATTATCCTCTTATCGTTTACAACTCTAGTCCATTTCTAGAGTATATTGCTTACATTCGTGCCCTTACCAAACAAGAACTAGCATACATCTAGGCCTCTTGTTCATTCGTTACATTCATGACGTTAGAGTCCTTACAACACTCTAACCTCAACTCTTTTTCATTCGTTACATTCATGACGTTAGAGTCCTTACAACACTCTAACCTCAACTCTTATTCATTCGTTACATTCATGACGTTAGAGTCATTACAACACTCTAACCTCAAATCTTATTCATTCGTTACATTCATGACGTTAGAATCCTTACAACACTCTAACCTCAACTCTTATTCATTCGTTACATTCATGACATTAGAGTCCTTACAACACTCCAACCTCAAATCTTATTCATTCGTTACATTCATGACATTAGAGTCCTTACAACACTCTGACACCAACATTAGGTTACTTTACAACCCCTATACACCTATTTACATAGTTACTCTCAAAATTATTCACTTTCATTCACAATCCTGCATCAAAACTGTACACACACTCACGCTCCATACCCTTTCACTAACATCAGCATTCGATATCTGAAAGCAGCCATCTCTCACATCTCGTCCATTCTTCCCGCGCCCCCAATATGTTCGAATTTGTTTTCCAATTACCAAATTCTCCCGTGATTCTATTTCAATTTCCCCTGTATAACATAATTCATATATCTTGCACAGACCTTGAAGAAATATATCATAATTCTCAAACATTTAATTTCTCATACATCAACGATCAGACCACTTGAAGAAATATATCATATTTCTCAAACATTTAATTTCGCACACATCCACAAACTTCCATTTCAATGATCACACCACTTGAAGAAATATATCATATTTCTAAAACATCTAATTTCCCACACATCGACAAAATTCCATTTCAGCACTACCATATACAAAATATAGACGATTATTGTTCTAGGAATTTTTCCATTTAAAATCTCAAACTTTCTCACCCACCAAAAAAGACACACACGTGTACTTCCCACTCACTTTAAACTATCTATAAATAGGAATAATATTATATTTTCACCACTTCCCAGTCATCATTCATCTCTTCATCAGTCAGACCTAGTACATAATGGTACTATTTTCATAAGAACAAACCGGCTTGAGATCGGTAAATTATGTTTACAATTAACACAATGTGATAAGTAACCAAAAGTGTAAAACTCAGTGAACTTCTTAATTATTCAAGCAAATGAACAAAATGTAACTTTCGTCAATATACAAGTGAAAGTGACGTAATAGTTTGATTTAAAAAACCGCCATAATCCTACGAATACTACAGTGAACTACATATAACTAAACGGTCCTTCGAGCTAAGTAAACTACAACCTTCCGTTCCATTTATTATCCCAAGTGCAAAAAAGGGTTAATAAAACAACGGATGTGTGGCTAAGCATCCCGCAGAAAAACATGAGTTTGGTTACAACTACTAGGCATGACCATACTGGTTGCCGTTTGGTTTCGTTGCTCTGGATAACTGGAATGTCGCGCTTTCACTGGCATACGTCATCTCGAGTTCCGGGCACTTTTGAATGTTTTTTTTGGGAGATCACTGTAATGTTTGTATTGGGGTTTGAACAGTCTTGAGCAATTAGCGTAATTGCTGTCTGAAGCCCACACGTAACGAATGTTACCCAGGTCAGAAAACGATCTGTCGTTTTATTGTCGCGCACTTATTATACCTTTACAATTATATGAACAATTACATTTGTTAACATTCATCATTTACATAATAATTAGTTAATACAGTTATTTATTTTTTTCTTCGAAAAATAAAAATAAAATACCACTTTTATTTTTCCCATGTTAACGCTACCTTTGCGTTTTCTGTTTATTTTTCTCAATTGACCGAACTGTACAATCATTTAGGACTGTCAATTGAGTTCCCTGTGTAAGTTTATTTTTTAAATTTCTAATTGGTGACTACAATGTAACTTATGTGTTCACCTTGTAGTTATTGAAATTAAATCTTTTTAAACTTACTTTGAGTTGACCTTGCAACGGTGCAAATTTTTTTTTTAATATTGATTACCTAAAATGACCTTGCATTTGTCGATGTCTTATGAGTAGTAACGTAATTACTGGAATTTTCTTTCTGTTTATTTGTCTAAGTCGACAATAACCTAATATATTTATTGTATGAATTATGAAATAATGACTAAATCTGTGTCTCTAATCTGATTTACCTATCTTAAAACCTATCGTAAATTGTTTTATATATCTATATCTTTTTCCTAGACCTATTCAATTAATTTTTTTACAACGGTACGATTCGTTTGTTTCAATTATCGTTGTTGTCCTATTTTATCACATACTTGATTATTATTTAACTTACTTTGTAGACAATATAAAACTAATTATTTGCAACTTACGTAAAAAAAATAGAATTGGTATATACACTGTGTCCGTAAAGTATGGAACAAATTCATTTTTAGCTAAACAGACCATTTTAAGAAATAATCCTGAAACACGTCGATTTTTTATTTCAATTTATCGTATTTTAAAATAATAATCTAATATACAGGGTGAATTACTTTCGAGTAATGACGTCACCGTCATTTTTTTTAAATGGAACAACCCCATTTTGTCTCAATTTTCGGATTACTCTAGCTGAGCTGATTCCAAAAATGTGTCACATGTTGATTCAAATTGTTACAGGGTGGACACAAATACAATAGTTTTGTGTGTGCTCATAAAGTAACGCGTAACATTCTTTATTAGTTAAATTAACAATATTATCAAAAATACTTATTATCTAGGGGCAATTGGTTTAAATGTAACACCCTGTAGTTTGTTACATTTTTAGATTAATAAAAATGAGCTGCTTCCAAACATGTTTGGTACTTGTGGTCTAGTAGACAGAATATGAAAGAAATTTTTTCTTATCAATTTTAAAAAAACGTAGTCGTCTAGTTTTTTGTGAAATGTCATTATTTGTTTAGTAATTTATTGATGTTCAGTGACAGATTAGTACTACAATATTTTTGGTATTCGTGAATGTTTTAATTATTGCTTAGATTTAATTTGAATTAGAAATGGAGTTAAGTGTAAAACAAAAAATTGAAATACTTAGGATGATTGTGTATGGAGACAGATCGCGAACTCAGATGGAAGTGTGCAAGTGTGACCTATAACGCGTTCAACATTCAGTAAAATTGAAAAGAAATTTCGAGAAACTGGTACGGTTGAAAATGTACGCAAATCAGGTCGTCCCCCTGCAAATCCTGATACGGCATTAGATGTTCTACTTAGTTTTGAAGAAGACGCGCACACTTGTGTACGTGAAGTTAGTCGCGATATCGGTGTTAGCAAAACAACGGTACACAAATTATTAAAGCTTGGAAAATGGCATCCTTATAAAATAAAACTTGTGCATGAATTAAACGAAGATAGAAGAATCCAATTTTGCGAAATAATGATGGATAAATATCACCGAGACCCTCTCTTGATACAAAACATTTTTTTTTGATGAGGCAACTTTCACGTTAAATGTCGAGGTTCACCGTCAGAATTGTAGATACTGGGCAAAAGAAAACCCTCACTGGATGCGTGAACATCATACACAATACCCGCAAAAGGTAAATGTATGGGCTGGAATTGTAAGAAATCGAATCATCGGACCCTACTTTATCGTAAGTAATTTAAACGGGGCAACGTACCTTGAGTTTTTAAGGGGGTATCTCGTACCTACTTCACGTAATTTGTTTCCCAGCAGACGTAATCCTGGAGTTTGTGATGAAAGTTTATGGTTCCAACAGGATGGTGCACCTCCACATTATGCTGTAGATGTTAGAAGGTACCTAGAGGAAATTTTTCCGAACAGGTGGATTGGTAGACGTGGACCTATTTAATGGCCAGCCAGGTCACCAGATTTCAATCCTTTGGATTATTTAATGTGGGGCCATCTGAAGAATGTTGAGTATCAAACGAAACCAGCAAATATTCAAGAATTAAAAGAGAGAATTGGGACAACAATAAACAATATTTCTCAAGACACAATAAACAAGCTTCAACAAGAATTTGTACACCGTTTGGGTTACTGTCAAATACAGTAAGGGCTGCAGTTCGAACATTTATAAAGTCATGTATTTCATCATATTCTGTCCGCTAGACAATAAGTATTTTTGATAATATTGTTAATTTAACTATTAAAGAATGTTACGCGTTATTTTATGAGCACACACAAAACTATTGTATTTTTGTCCACCCTGTACCAATTGGAATCAATATGTGATACATTATTGGAATCAGCTCAGCTAGAGTAATCCGAAAATTGAGACAAAATGGGGGTGTTCCATTTAAAAAAAATGACGGTGACGTCATTACTCGAAAGTAATTCACCCTGTATATTAGATTATTATTTTAAAATACGGTAAATTAAAATCAAAAATCGACGTGTTTCAGGATTATTTCTTAAAATGGTCTGTTTAGCTAAAAATGAATTTGTTCCATACTTCACGGACACAGTGTATACAATTTGATTGTGACGTTTTGTGTCCCGCTATTTTATCTTGGGGTTAATCCTTTAGAAATTTTGAAGCTACTTTCTACAATATCTATTTACGACTTGATTTTGATTTGGGACTAAATGTTGGATTTACTAGTTTTAGTTATTCCTTTCTTACTCTGTTAGCCTGTGTCTCTGTAGTTTTTTTTCCTCTTTGTTACTTATGTTTATTGTGTCACCTGTAATTCTTATTTCATCTTATCTTTATTGTATCTGGTTCCTTTGAACCTTATATGCTCCGTTATCCCTGTTTGGCGTACTCCTTGATTCTATTTATTTTTTTCTTTGGCTACTGCGGCCGCTATAATTTCTGTAATTCAACTGTCGCGTGTTTTCCTAACACGTCTTTTAGTCCCTATGCCTTGGCACTTTCTGCCACTGCATTATTTTACCTATCCTTATGGCGTGCATCTTTTGGCACGTCTTATCCTCATATACCTTGGCGCTTTTGGCCACTGTATTCTTCCATATAATTTCTATAATTTCACTGTTACGTGTCTTTCGCACGTCATACTTCTCTTTGCTTTGGCACTTTCTGCCAATGCATTATTTCCCATATCATACTTATTCGGCACGATTATTTTTTTCCACTTTGGCAACTCTTGGCCACTGAAATCTTCTATATATTGTCGGAGCCTAATAGTATACAATAAACAACCTTATGAAAACGTCTCTCTTTGCTATGCATACAACTGAATTATCCCCAGTAACCTTCCAGACACAGCTTCCTGTGCTTTAGCAATTTCCCAAATTCATTGGCTTCCGGCGAGTGTGTTGTACATCTAGTATTTTCCACTGTAATTAGCCCAGAACAAAATCGTCATACCCTAATTGAATTTTAGTATTTATGTATCATATCCTAATTTAATTTACTAGTTAGCTTTTAATGCATGAATATTTCCCTAACAACTTTTTTTCTTAAATCATTAATTTCTTCTAAATTAGACTAGTTTATTTATGAAATCGAATGGATAATTTAGTTGACAATAGTTCGTTCGTCAATCAAAGTAAAACACAATTTCCCGTAAACAATTTGTACTTGTCAAATGTGATGCTATCCTCCGTACTATATTTTATATAGAAATGTGAATGGACTCCGACCCTGTCCCATGGTCAGCGAAATCCAACCAAGCAACGCCATCATCAATTTCATAACACCGATGTATTAAATATCGGTTGATGACTACGAAAATTCATTCATTCAATTATTTTAATCTAGTTCAATTATTCATTTCATTATTATTAACAGTTATTATTTTTGTCAAGTTACTTTTGTATTTCTAAGTTGTTTGTAAATAAAATTCAAATAAATATTTTTTTAAAAAGTTAAAAGTGACTCGAAGAATATTTCTGGCGCTGCGAACAGGATTGACTTCATACAGAAACCCAAGTTTCCTGGTCAACTTTAGTTGTTAGACGAGAAAATCCAACGAACCGAGGTGAAAACAACGTAGTATGCAGAAGACATCTCCAGTGATCATCCTCTTGTAAGTACAACGTTCCTTTTCTCCTTTATGAGCACTTTTAGTGATATTTCTGAAAGTAACTTACATTTATTGCTGTCAAATCTTTCAATAAATCCATTAGATTTCTAATACGGCTAATAGTTCTCGATCTTCTAAAAATCAAATTTCAGAAACTCGAAACATTAATAGCTTAAATATGTCTCTACAAAATAACGATATTTCTAGTCTTTGTGCCACCCTTCCTGAATTTAATACGGGAGATAATCTCTCGACTTTTATAAAATCAGTAGATAACTTAATTACGTTTCATAGAACACAAAATCTTACTCAACCTCAAGAGTTTATATTAAACGCAAACATTATTTCTCGTATAAAAGGTGAACCTAGGGATTTTTTAAATTACTCAAATTTAACGCTTTGGACAGATGTACGTCCATCTTTACTAGCTAAATACGGAGATCGACGCTCCGAAGATATTTTGTCAACACAATTATCTACTACAGTACAGTACGATAACGAAACGTATGATCAATATCATCAAAGAATTTCAAATAATCTTAATGATTTGCTTCAACATATAGTTTTAAATGATAATGTGGAAACTGTAAATTTCAAAACCCCGTACTTCAAAAATATTGCTTTAAAAACTTTTTGCACTGGTATTAACGAACCCTATTGTGAATATTTATCACATTTCCAAATAAATTCTCTTGACGAAGCTCTTCAAAAATGTATCTCTTACGATAATCATAAGAATCAACAATTATATATGAACTTCTTAAGGAGCCAACAAAATAAAAAGTCACCTTCTCTTCATAAACCCAAACAAAATTCTTTCAATCCCAATCATAATAAATCCAATCAATCTTTTACGCAGAACCGTACTAGCCCGAATACTACATTTTCTTCTCGGAATAACTTCCATCCGAATTCCGCGATTTCTCCAATAAATAGATTTCATAATAATAACCCTCCTAGAAATAGTCATAATTTTAACAGAACCCAGTCTAATAACACTTCTGGAAATAATCAATCATTTAATAAACCGTCTTATTCTTTCGGAAATAACTCAAATCTTCATACACCGCAATTCCAAAGAAATTATCAAACTCCACAAAATATTCCAAGACCAATGAGTGATGTACAAACAATTTCTACCAGAAACCAACCTATGAGCACTTCGACAAGAAGAACTTTGAATTTTAATGTAAATACCGACCAAAATGAAAATTTCGAAAATTCTCATGATACCTTTAACATTGACGATACTAACGAAAATTTTGAAACTAACGCAGACGGTCAAGACGAAAATTTTCAAGAGGCCACTTACGAAATGCCATTTCAATAAACCTTAATAATATTCGCAACGATCCGCAACTACCATACTTCATTATGCCAACTTCTAAACTAAAAGTTTTAATAGATACAGGAGGATCCGATACTATCATTTCTCCTAAAGCTTCCACATTCTTCAACTCAAATCATGTTTATAATAAACCCTTTACTCTGACGTCCATGAAAATTACACGAAAATATAACTCGAATATCAAAACACCATTACTTAAAGAATTTAAAACTTTAGAACCTATTGACGCTAGAATTGCCGACTGGAGTAAAGACTTTGACATATTATTAGGGAATTATGACTTAGAACGTTTACATGCTTTAATAGATTACCAAAATAAATTACTAACATTAAAACGTCTTAATGTTACTATTCCTTTTGATACCTTATACAATAAAATTCCTGTTGACATTCTCAACGGCGACATCATCCTTCCCGAAATTACAATAAATAATATCAAAATTCCTGAATCAATTCATACTGCCAAAAACGGTTACATTAATGATATTTGTTTACCAAGTCCTTTGTCATTAGAACCAATTCATGTCGAAAATTTAAATAAATACGAAATATCTAATGGTCCAAGTAATTTTGACCCATCGATAATCCGCACTCAACACCTAAACCATGAAGAAAGAGAAAAAATTTTAAAACTCTGTAACAAATACAAAGATATTTTCTATGACGATAACTCTGACTTAACTTTTACTTCTGCCATTAAACACGAAATACGAACAAAAGATGAAAATCCTATTTACGTTAAAGGTTTCCGACATCCGAAAGCTATGCAGGAGGAAATTACTAGACAGGTTAATCAATTACTCGATAAAAAAATTATTAGGCCCTCAATATATCCTTATTCCTCTCCTGTCTGGGTTGAATCGAAAAAACCAGACGCTTCTGGCAAGAAAAAATTCCGTATGGTTATTGATTATCGTAAATTAAATGAGAACACTGTCGAAGATAAATATAACCTCCCAAATATCGAAGACATACTAGATAACCTAGGAAAAGCCATGTATTTTACTACTCTTGATCTAGCTCAAGGTTTCCATCAAATTGAAGTTCATCCAAATTCAATTGAGAAAACAGCTTTTTCCGTACCCCACGGCCACTATGAGTTTCTGCGAATGCCATTTGGTCTTAAAAATGGACCCTCTACTCTCGAAAAATTAATGGATAATATCCTTAGACCCTTTATCCACAAATGTTGTTTCGTCTATATGGACGATGTCATTATTTTTTCTAAGTCTCTTCAAGATCATTTAGTTCACATTGCCGCAATTTTTGAAACATTTCGGAAAGCTAACTTAAAAATCCAATTAGACAAATCTGAATTTCTGACAAAAGAAGTCGCTTTTCTTGGTCATATCGTAACTCCCGAAGGCATTAAGCCCAATCCTAGCAAAATAGAGGCTATTAAGAATTTTCCAATACCAAAAACGGTCAAAGAAGTGAGATCCTTCTTAGGACTCATTGGATATTATAGAAGGTTTATTCCAAATTTTGCAAGAATAACATCCCCCTTTTCTCGATCTACCCGCAAAGGAGCTGTCATAGACCCAACAAACGCCAATTATAAAGAGTGCTTTGAGAAGTGCAAACAACTCTTATGCAATGCCCCAGTTCTCCAATATCCCGACTTCTCAAAACCTTTTGTTTTGACAACTGACGCTTCCAATGTAGCCATAGGCTCTGTATTATCACAAAATAATCATCCAATCTCTTACTACTCCCGAACTTTAAACTCAGCCGAACAAAATTATTCAACTATCGAAAGAGAACTTTTGGCAATATTAGATTCCTGTAAACATTTCCGTCCGTACTTGTATGGTCAAAAATTCACAGTCGAAAGTGACCACAATCCCCTTGTATGGATTTGCAAAATTAAAGACCCCACATCCCGATTAGCCCGATGGCGACTGAAACTTGAAGACTATAATTTTGACGTAAAATACCGAAGAGGCAAAGAAAATCAAGTTGCCGACTGTCTTTCTAGAGTACAGGTCAATGTACTTTCATCTTCTTCTATATGTGTTGAACCTCCAGACAATTTTGACTTAGACGAATTTCTTGAAGATTTCGAGAAAAACCAGTCTCTTGGCGATGATACTAATCACACTGCAATCGAAAATCCGATTTCCGGAATCCCTATATCTGAAGATCCTATCAATTCTGCTACCAATCAAATTCTTATTGTTCCTAACTCCAGCGAATATGACATTATTTATAAAAAATGTTTTAATAAACATAGACATACCGTAACTGTCACTGATGATTGGAGAATGGAAATATCTGATGCTCTTAAAAACATATTTAGACCTAATGAAAAATTTGCATTACACGTACCACATGAATTTCGACCTTTTATTTGTGAATACTTTAAGAAAACTTTTGACACGACAGTTAAGGCCGTTTTTTGTAATAAATTACTACAGGACATAGAAGAAGAACAAAGACAAATAGAGTGTGTAAAACAGTATCATAACGAAAATCATAAGGGCATAGTTGAAACCTATAAACACTTGAAAAATCAATTTTATTGGCCCTCCATGCAAACTACAATTTCAAATTTCATTAACCAATGTGAAATTTGTTTAAAAAATAAATATGAACGGCACCCGTATAAATTACCTCAATTAGGTCCATTATTAGGACAAAAACCTTTTGATATAATCCATATTGATCTGTTCCACTGTAACAAAAATTACTACTTAACAATTGTCGACTCATTCAGCAAATATGCCCAATGCTATAAAATTTCTGATAAAACTTCTGTTTCAATTCTAAGCAAATTAAGACACTATTTCTCTCATCATAATTATCCGAAAAAAATTGTTTGTGACAATGGAACTGAATTTAATTCTGCTGTAATTAAAGAATTTATGAAACTTCATAAAATTGAAATTCATTTCACAACAGTCAATAACTCATCTTCTAATTCACCTGTTGAACGGTTCCATTCTACCCTAATAGAAAAACTTAGAACATTACGAGAACAAAATCCAGAAGACCCCTTAGACGATACCTTCACACATGCCATTTTAATTTTAATCAGTCCATTCATAGTGCTACTAACTTCTCACCTTTTTCAATTCTCTACGGCCCTTATGCCGAAGAAATACATTTTGATTTTGATCTCCCATTATACGAAACATACAATCAAAGACATAAAGACGAACTGCAACCCTTTATAACTGACCTATATAATAAACAAAAAGAAAAACGTCAGAAGATTTTAGATAAACAAAATGAAAAAGCCTAATCAATCCCTGTAATCGATCCCTCTTCCTCTCTCTACGTAACCAGAAAAAAACATCGACCTAAATTGAGCTCCCCTTATTCTAGACTACATCCGAAAAAACAAAATAAAACAAAAATTATCGGTAAGACGAATAAATAAAACACAACAAGTACACACTTAAAATTTGCTAAAAGACTTCGTAAAGTAAAAAAAAGGGATATTTTAGAAATACCTTCTTTGCAGGACGACCCTATCCCTGGGACATCTTATCAAGATACAGGAAATCCCCAATAACGGTTATTATGCAGAAGAACTTGGCAAATCGAATGAAATTAACCATTATCATAGACATATTTTACATATTAATTTAGAGAAATTAGCTAACACTTTAGAAATAAACCCCAATGACCTTTTCGATTCACCCTTAGAAAACGGACCCTTAGCTTCTTTGAAATTTCAATACAATCACCTCCTAAATGAAGCAAAAGACAATCTTCATAAAATAACTCGTAAGCATAAAAGAGGATTGTTTAACTTTCTAGGTACAACAATTAAGTACATAACTGGAAATCCCGACGATTACGACTTAGAATTATTAAAATCACACATTACTGCAATAGAACTTAAAGAAAATGAAATTATAACTAAACTTAACAATGAAATCTCTTTTGGTCATTCTATTGATACGAGATTTAATAACCTTTTAAATTTAATAAACAATAATAGTAACGTAATTATTGCTGCAGTAAATAAGTTATCATCCGATTTTAATGGATACGTTGCTCTTCATAACGAAATTCTCAATCTCCAAATTGTAAATGAATTCCTTTTAAAACTAATTAGAACCATAACCTTATCCCAACTAAATCTTTCAAATATTGAGCTCTTTACTTTAGACGAACTGGAAACATTAAAACAAACATTGTTAGAAATATATTCTCGAAACGCCCTTTTAGTCAGTGACGAACATCCTTACCAACTCATTGAATCATCAAAATCTTTAGTTTGTGTTACCACCAAGACAATGCTCATAATATTAAAAATCCCTATCCTTTATCCAGAGGCTTATCCCACATTTAGAATCTACCCCATTCCTAATAATGATCACATAATGATTCTGCCACCTGCGCATTACTTCGCAAATGGTAAATGGTATGAAGCCTGCACCAACCTAGCCGAACAAATTATCTGCACAAAACCTGTAAAATCTCAGTGTCAAATTCCAAATGTAGAAAATTGTACCAAATCAATCTCAACGGAGAATTTTTGTCAAGAAACCAGGAAAGTAATTTTATTGGGAATAGTCCACCCAATAAAAATTCAAAATGAAGAAATTAGCAGAAGTAGCATCTTAATGACAAATGAGCCGATTGTCATAGAAGGAATACAGTACAACAGAAAAACTGTCCAAGAACTCCCAGTGCCGCAAGTAGTCCCAATCAAACTGTACCCGAAGCACGAAATCAAGATAGAAAAACTCCAGATTCCAGAGACGCACGGTCAACTTCAACCTATCGAACCGATACATCTTCTGCCACAATTTTCCGCAGGGCTTAGCATTGTTTCCCTTATAATAATTTCAACTGTTTTAGGCATCTTTATAACAGTTGCTGTGAAGAAAAGGAAGAGAATCTCCAAATTCTTATATGGGCCCAAGCTACAACCAACTCAAATCCAGATTCTTCAAGAGCTGTTCTCAGAGACTTCGAGGACGAAGTCTGGACCAAAGGAGGGAGGAGAAATGTGAATGGACTCCGACCCTGTCCCATGGTCAGCGAACTCCAACCAAGCAACGCGATCATCAATTTCATAACACCGATGTATTAAATATCGGTTGATGACTACGAAAATTCATTCATTCAATTATTTTAATCTAGTTCAATTATTCATTTCATTATTATTAACAGTTATTATTTTTGTCAAGTTACTTTTGTATTTCTAAGTTGTTTGTAAATAAAATTCAAATAAATATTTTTTTAAAAAGTTAAAAGTGTCTCGAAGAATATTTCTATATTGATATTCTAGTACTTGCGGAACCTTGTTGCTGCTGACTCCGCGCATTTTTCCTTGCATATTTGCTGTTGAAATTCATACGTTGCCTAAATGCTTCTTACTTTTGTTTATGTATTTAAAAATAGATTTATTTTCAACGTATGTTGGCAATTGTTATAAAAAATTTTTTCGCGATATAATTATGAACTAAGTACCTATGAAAAAATAAATGATTAAGCGAATATACCTGTTTTATATATCTGGTTGAAACTTATACTACTTTGATTATATATGAATGTTGCAATATTTATTTCGTGATATAAATACGAACTGAATAACTTATGACATTGAAAATAAATGGTTTTAGCGAATGTAACTATCCTACTTATATAGACGAAATTTATTATGTGTTAATTAATCTTAATTGAACTTAATTATTTACTCCTACCTTTTTGTTGCTTCTATGATGCCTGAAATGGATAGTATAGAAGGGGAAAAAAAGGATTATTTCTAGGACTTCCCCTCTTGTAACTCTCTGTCGTACAGACTCAGGATCTGGAACACCGCTGTCACCAGTGTAATAAATGGATCGGTATTATCCATATTATTACGGTGAAGCAATGATCAACTCAGCCGATGTTGCTGAGTAGGATTGTTTTTCGACCTTCTCTGGTCTAGATCCAGTGTGTTTTGTGTCGGCAGTGACACCTCGTGCAGGATGTGGCTCTTCACCACGCACACTAGTCTTGATCTAGCAGAAGCTGTGGTCCCGAAGGCTCTATGTTGCGCTATACTAGACCCTGGTTGTGAACCATTGTTTTCCCTCCTGGGTATGGTTGCTGAACCGCTTGTCACCGCTCGTGGGGTGTGGTTCCAGTCAACCGGTATTACCTCTCGGAGAGAAATGGTGTTGGACAACCGCTGTCACCCTCCCTGGGTGAGGTTGTTCCAATTGTGTATGGTTCATCCCACCGCTGTCACCAGTGTAACGAATTGTCCTGGAATTTCACCAGTGTAATAAATTTTAGATTTGAAAACCCCTGTCACCAGTGTAATAAATTGTTTTTCCTATGTTCTAAATTGGCGTTTGGTTATCCGCTGTCAGACGGTGTAGTGAATTTGTTTATTTATTATTTTTTTTGTTCCATCCTTCAAAGATCGTTGCAGCGTGCTGTCACCAGTGCCTTGCGGCACAAAAATTGTAGAACCAGGAACTCTCCCTGCGGAGTTACCTCGAGGGAGGGGTTGTTCCAGGCGAACGGGAAGTTCTTACCCCCCTCGTTCTAGCGTAAAATTTCACTTCTCGCAGAGAGTGAAGCAATAAACTATAGAAATTACTCTTTATATCAAACAAAGTTCAGAAAATCATTTATGAAGACAGGATTTTCTAAGATCCCTAGTGAAGTATAATTATTTCTAGGTTATTATCCGAATAGGATTAACTATGACCCTTAGTAAAACATAAATAAACGTTGTGCTATTAGCAAAATCCTAAAATAAGATTAACTATGGCCCTTAGTCAGAATATAATTAACCTTTGAGCTAATATCCAAATCCTGAAAATAGATTAACTATGACCCTTAGTAAAAAAAATGAATAACCTTTGAGCTAATATCAAAATCCTAAACTGAATACGTATAGTATAGATAGGCTGAATACGATACCAATTTACAATTGTCAGTAAATGAGGGGCGCTGATATATATGAAACACCAGATATGACCAGAAAAATACTATGGGGTTCCTTCCCTATCTTGGGACATCCGTTTAGGTCAAAGAAATAAAATAAAATATCGCAGTTCAAATGCACAATAAAATAAAATAGTTTAAAAACTTACGTTTTGGATTATCACCAGTCACACAAACTACACAATATTACTGTTTGGAGGGTGAGGGCCCGTCCATACATAGACTAGCCTCACCGGGGGAGAGATACTTTGTTTCTCCTTGATTCCTTAAAATCTCTCGTATTTTATTTCTCCAGTTTCACCTTGCGTGAAAGGTTAGTTATTCATATTTGTTTATGTTTGTGGTAAACAAACCTGACCTGTTCGTAATCTAATATGTTTGGATAACCTTGTTTTTGTTTGTGTTATTTACTTTAGTTGAGGTCGATAATTAATAATTTATTTGAATTGAAAAGGATTTGTATATATAGGGCGTTCTTAAAATGTATGTCAAATCTTGTGTTTATTACATTTGTTAAGGTTTTCTGGAGTGTACTTTGCCCACTGTTTGTTCTCATTCTAAAAACAAATACTTTTACAAAACAAACACAAAAAAACTTCAACAGACATAATATTTTTTTGCAAGGTCACTGTATCATTGCTGTAGTGACTGCTAAAGGATTTTATATAAATGTGTTCATGAAGTAGAGCATGAAGTGAACTTGAAATTAACAACATATCTTGCGGGTGGTACCTACTATTTTATTTCTGACAATTAAGATTAATTCTTTTTTCATACCTTTTCTACTATATTGTCATTATGATTTTTGGTGTGTCTAGCATCTGGTTGACATTCATCATCTTCATTGGATTCGAAATGTAATATTTCTGCCAGGTTGCTTCTATCCTCATTTAAGTTGTATTCTGCATTCTAAAAAATAAATATAATGACTGGATGATGAGTTTTATCTGGACATCATTACTATAGAAAAGTCAACCATGTTTTCCCATGAATACAATCTGCCATGATATAGGACAAACATGAATCAATATTTTGACACAAACTCTAAAGGACCTTATGTATCTATCATGCAGTTCTTGTATTCAACTATAAAAAACCCTATATGAAATTAAACTTGGCATTAGTTAATATAAAACAGTAAGCAGTTAAAATATTATCTCTTTTATGATAGAACCATCCTCAAAAGTATATTCGTCCCCATCTAAGTCCACTTCGCTACCCAATTTTCTTTTTTTAATTATATATTTTGGATGGCCATCAGAATCTGCTCTGGCATCTAACCCATTCACATTGATTATTCCACAAAGTAGCTTCTGGGTTGGATCTAAACTAATATCAGGTGGTGTTCCACCACCTGTCTTTATAATATTTTGTTTATGTTCAGCAGTAACTTTTCGTAACTCCTTCCTTGAGTTTTCGTATAGTTTTTTGAGGCAATCGGCATTTCTATAATAAACTGATGGATTTGAAGAATTAAATTCTCCTTCTATTTTTTTCCACGCCTCTTGCCTTTTTTGTACAGACGCTCTGTCTGTTTTTTTATCTTCCAAAATATGGTGAAATTTTTCACCGATAATTGAAAATAAATGAGCTTTTTTATCCTCTCGAAAATTAGGAGCTCTTTTGATTTTAATGTTATTATCACCCATGGTACCAATTTTAATACTCTGGGAGAGAGAAATGCAGAAAAAATATGGTTTAGTATTCGTCCTATCAAGACTGAGGCACAGATTAAATAAATATAATAAAAAAAGACTGGGGCACAGGCACACGCACCACTCTTATCTCTGACACGCACATCATAAAATTGTGAGGTTACGTTAGAGGAAACCGAACACGGAAAAATATGAAAAAAAGATGCAACTAACTAAACAGTGGTATAGAAAAGGACAACAAATGGATGACATCAGTAACCATCGAGTAACATGTAATTCATAAGAAATCGCCTAACAAATTAATAAAGGTTATCCTGCGTTGCCAAATCAACTCCGTACTTAACTAAGTCGGTTTTATTTGCTAGCGGTGCATTGCAACTAAAGTCGCCTTTTTAAAGCTAGTTTAAGAAAAGCGAGCTTAAGGGATATACGGTGCATATAGCCCTTAGTAATAATTCTTGTCTCTTCATAATACGTATAACGTTTATGTACTAAGTGTTATTATAGTAATATATTTTTACATAGCTTTGTCAATAAGATCAAATCATTGATTTTACTTATGTTAATATTAGAAATATGTATTGTAATTTACAAATGTCAAAATGAAATAAAATTTATATTTTGCAGTGTAAAATTAGTATATTAAAGTATAAGTGGATAAAGAGGTCTTTCAAACACGCGCGATTTTTCGAGCACGACGGCACAGCCGAGTGCTCGAAATAGAGCAAGTGTTTGAAAGACCAGTTACCCACGAATACTTTACGCTATTTTTTTTATTGGTGCACTTTGGAATCATAAAATATTATTATTATATTATTACTACAAAAAAATGGAAGTCCATCCTCGATGCCCAGCCAAGTTTCGTGAACGTCAAATAGTATTTATTTTTAGTTCATATCAATAATCAAAAAGTTTTTTTATTTATATTTAAAGGGAAACAATGTATATATGAATATATAAAAACATTTTGCAGAACAAACCAAATAAGACATTGGTTCCCAATGATAATATACAATTTAAAAACTAATAAAAAAAGTTGTCATTGATACTTACGTTTCTCAAGTTGTTGTTGTTACCATGGGGACTTTAAAAAACGCGCGTGTTTGAAAGTTCGATTTAAACACGCTGACGCGTGCTTTAAAAAGGTAATATGCGGCATCAATAAAAAAAAATATTTTTCTAATGCATTAAATGTCACATCCTTTGGGGACAATAAAAAATAAAACCCTTATATAACAAAATTGACTGTCTCGACCCTTACTTCGTGGAATATGCTCATATTAGTGTTTTTAAATGAAACTCAAGGTCTCTAGTTAATTCCACAATATAATACAAGTTATTGAAAATTCTAAAAAATTGACAATTGTTTCGATAAATCAATATCATCGTCAGAATGACAGAAGTTACATTTTATTTTATGCCTACCTGATGTTTAGTAGTTATATTTGGCTAGACCAAGAAGTAACCTAACTAGTGATTGGCTTAATATATGTTTATAGAAAAAAGAAGAAGATGTGATATTACAAATATTGAAGCTTAGATATTATTAGCCCTATGGTGATATCCTGGATATCATTTTTCCAATTAAGATCAGTATAACTGTGCAATGATATAGAAAACCAGGAAAACTATATCTGCTGATCTTTACAATTATCACTTAAGAAGACAGTTTATTAGTGGAGAATTCCCTAGATTTAACTGTTCATTGACAACTTCATATTGTGGGTTTCTTAAATGTCTTCTAATTTCCAGTTCTTCAAGGAAATCCAGTTCTTGTTTCTTTTCACAAATATGCAGTACTTCTAGTTTTGTGTTAGGTGTCAATGAATGATTGGTGTCAAATAGATGTTTTGCGTAGTGGGATTTATCTGGTTGTTTTAATCTGTATGCTCGTAAGTGCTCACTGTATCGTATTTCAAAATTCCCAAGGGTCTGACCCAAATAGACAGCATTACATTCTGGACATTTGAGTTTATATATACCTAACTTCTTTAATAGTGGTATTTTTGTTTTTACACAGACTAGCAGCATATAATTCAATGATACATAGAGCTTTTTCAGTTCCTATGAACAAATGTAATTTTGATAGAGAGATTAATACAATTAGACAAATAGCAACATCTAACGGTTATCCATTAGATATGATAAATAAGCTAATTAAAAAAGAGAAAAAAGTGGCATTACAACTAATATATCCTAAACAAGCTGATGAAATTAAAACTTATAAAACCATCACATATGCAGGACATATTTCTAATAATATTTCAAAGATAATATCTTCAGCAACGAATACGACAATTTCTTTAAAAACAGAAAGTAACGTTAGTACAAAATTGTTAAATGTAAAAACAAAAATACCACTATTAAAGAAGTCAGGTATATATAAACTCAAATGTCCAGAATGTAATGCTGTCTATTTGGGTCAGACCCTTAGGAATTTTGAAATACGATACAGTGAGCACTTACGAGCATACAGATTAAAACAACCAGATAAATCCCACTACGCAAAACATCTATTTGACACCAATCATTCATTGACACCTAACACAAAACTAGAAGTACTGCATATTTGTGAAAAGAAACAAGAACTGGATTTCCTTGAAGAACTGGAAATTAGAAGACATTTAAGAAACCCACAATATGAAGTTGTCAATGAACAGTTAAATCTAGGGAACTCTCCACTAATAAACTGTCTTCTTAAGTGATAATTGTAAAGATCAGCAGATATAGTTTTCCTGGTTTTCTATATCATTGCACAGTTATACTGATCTTAATTGGAAAAATGATATCCAGGATATCACCATAGGGCTAATAATATCTAAGCTTCAATATTTGTAATATCACATCTTCTTCTTTTTTCTATAAACATATATTAAGCCAATCACTAGTTAGGTTACTTCTTGTTCTAGCCAAATATAACTACTAAACATCAGGTAGGCATAAAATGAAATGTAACTTCTGTCATTCTGACGATGATATTGATTTATCGAAACAATTGTCAATTTTTTAGAATTTTCAATAACTTGTATTATATTGTGGAATTAACTAGAGACCTTGAGTTTCATTTAAAAACACCTTATATAACAGTTTATTTTTTTCCAAGAACAAAAAAAGCTGGAAAATAAAACCCCTAAGGTCATAGAAACAATTTCACAAGACACCATCGACATAAAACAATCATTTCTCCACGACTATATAAAGGTACGTTTACACGCTTGGCAAACTGCAAACAGTCCCAAGCCTCCACAAATCTCGTTTGGCGTTTGAAACGCGTTTATACGTTTGTGAATGCGTCAGTCTGCAATATACATCCAAGCATGGCGGACACCGAACTTGTGACGGCTATTGCATTTGGTTTAACGTTTAATTATAAATGTATCGTAGGAACATACCTGCGCTAGAACGCATAGATTCACGTTTTTTTTTCAAGTGCCTGCGAAAAGTAGTCATCAATATCTCTTTTTTATTTTTTATTTCCTTTACTGGTCTATCAGTAAGTTCAGCAAGACGAATCCATGCATCTGCTTGTTTCTTCTTATCTTTATGATTTGCATCTTTCGAATTCCAGATGCATGGTTCCATTTGGTAATGTTCCAGAAACGAAAGACTCTCCTCATTCGACCAGCAACTCATTTTTTATTTATTTTTTGTAAAATCAAGCAAGCGTGTACTCGCCGCGAGATCACAATGGCTACTAAACGCGGACCAACATGTAAATGCATCGCAAGCGCTTGCCGCAAACGCCCTTTGATCTGTGTAAAAAACCGACACTCGACTGGATCGGAAGCAAGCAGGCGTAAGCCAAGCCAAACGCCCTTTTTACATGCTTGCGATTGTCGATCCTTGCCAAGGCTTGGCAAGCGTGTAAACGTACCTTAATAATGCACAATAAATTCTTCACACTAGTGAAGGATGAAAAAGAATTCACTCTCGCTAGCCAATCACATTCTATGATTATCAGAAATCACGCTAAAATGAAAAAATCAAATAGTCTCTTTCAAAACGTCAATACCCAACTGCGCAAATCGCTTCTGACAGCGCGTCGTTTGAAACATCAAAATAATCATATAATCATAATTTTACGTATATATATAGAATAAAATGGACAACAGTAGCATTATATAGTGTATATTTATTATGTACGCCTCCCGACATTAAACACATTACTCAATCATCCATAATGAATTTGCTACCGGAGAGATCAAAGCAAGACTATAATAAGATTTATGAATCATTTATAGCATGGAGACATTCCAATAAAGTAAGATTCTTTTCGGAAAACGTTCTCCTAGTATATTTCACAAAACTTTCCGAAAAATATAAATATTAAACTTTATAGAAAATATACTCATAGGTACTAAGAAGTACACATTAATGGTTAATAATGAAATGCACATTGAAAGTTATTCAAAATTGCGGGCGTTCCTTAAACGAAAAGGAGAAGAATTTCAAGCAAAGAAATCGAAAACGTTTACCTCAGAATATAAATAAATTTATCACAGAATCTCCAGACAATATATATGTCGGAACTAAGGTAACAAATTTAATTGTTTCACTTAGTATTTTTTTGGTTGCATTAATCATAGGGGTTATGGGTGCTTGTCGTAATAACGAAACGTATTTAATGAAAATGGAAGACATTCAAGACCTTAATTCAGCTCTTTTAATAACCACATCTAACACTAAAACAAAGATTGTTAGAAAATTTACAGTAACAGGTGTATTTTATAAAATATGCAAAAAGTATATAGCACTACGCCCAACTAATGTAACAAATACTTCTTTCTTCTTGAACTACCAACGCGGCAAATGTACTGTTCAGAGAATTGGCATCAACAAATGTGCATCAATGGGTCGACAAATAGCAGCCTACTTAAAACCGCCCCCGAGGGTGAATTTTTTATTTAATTCGTTTTTTTGAAATTTCACGCGTCTTATCCCGAAAATGAAGTCCCCATGTCTTCCCGTTTTTTATATAACAGAGTGTCCCCAGAGCCGAAACCCTCGCTTTTTTCTGAAATTTTGTCAAAGTCCATACTTGAGAAAAATTTCATGTTTGAGATAAAATCATGAAAATTTAGGGTCGTATATAAAAAAATTCAAGGAAAACGATGACGTCGTTGGAATTTATTTTTTTCCATAAATAAGGGTAGCTCCCCTCCAAAAAAACCGCCCCCGAGGGTGAATTTTTTATTTAATGTGTTTTTTTGAGATTTTACGCATCCTATATGCCCTATACCGAAAATGAAGTCTCCATGTCTTCTCGATACGTGTATATAAAAACGGTCCCCGGAGCCGAAACCCAACCTATCTGTTCGATTGAAGAGCTTGAATTAATTATTATTATTATTCGTGAACATTTTTGGTATCTGTTATGCTGTATGTAACATTATTATATGTATAAATCGCTTCATATTCATCACTCATGTTGTAATACTTTAATTAAATCATATATAACCTTATTAAATATAATCTTTGTTTTGTTTACTATTAATGAAGCCATAGATCTTTATATAAACATCACAATTTGCAACGTGTTGTGCTCTCTGAGCGCAATTGAAAACCGCTCAGAAAAATGGTGTCCGCTCACCAAACATGTTGAGCTTCGCGCACTGATCAATGTGCGTTCACAGAACATTTACTCAACGATTGTGCAACAGTTGTGTTTTCTGAACGCAACCATTGTTATATTCATATATCCATTCATTAAAGATATAGTATAGTATATCAAATTGTCACCCAAACGCGGGCAATTATAATTTTTTTATTTATTTAAGAAAAATAAAGCGCATCAACCCTTTAGGTTATTAGCGCTACCAAATGTTACAATAATGCATATTAAATAGTACTACAGGTATTACAGGTATGAGAACAAAAACAAATTATAATGTTAAACTTTCAAATTTTGTGCAAAAACTGAATAGTTCGTAGATAAGCTATCAAGTTTTCCATATTGACTTCTTCTCCGAGCAAATGGTACATAGTAGGTGGGATCTTAAATAACACTCTTTGCTGTGAAAACTTTGGACAGTCTATTAATACATGTTTGGCTGTTAAAGGGCAATGACACACTGTACATCGGGATTGTTCGGATTTTGACATTAAGTGTTCATGGGAAAATCTGGTGTGACCTATTCGAAGACGGGTCAAAATAACTTGTTCCTTCCTATTTTTTGGGACGCTCCTCCACGGTTTAACTGTTCTTTTCACTTCTCTAAGTTTATCGTGAGATTGAGACCACTGAAGTTGCCAGGCGTTATTAACCGATGCTTTAATATGTATTTTGATGTCTGACATCGTAGCTCTCGTGACTTCGGTGGCATTAGGATCCTGAATTGCAGTTTTGGCTGCTGTATCGGCTCGCTCATTTCCCTCTATTCCTGTGTGTGAAGGCACCCATAAAAACTGTATAACTGCTCCTGAATTGTATAGCTGGGATAGTTTTTGCTTAATTAGTATCAGTATTGGATTTGATGGATATGTCTGGCGCAAGCTTTCAATTGCGTTCAATGAATCCGTTACTATGAGCAAGTGTTTTAAATTTTTTCTATTGGCATGGACTAGAGCTTGAAATATCGCATACAGTTCTCCAACTAGAGTGGTTGTAATATGGGGTAGTCTAAATTTGATTATTGCATTTGGTGTTACAAGTGCGGCTCCAACTCCAGTATCCATTTTGGATGCATCAGTGTAGATATGGGTATATTGTTGGAAATAAGATATTTTCTCAAGATATTTTCCTCTAATTAGGGTATGGTTTGTTTCGTTCTTATCGAAGCTTGTCAACGATGTATCGCATAATGGTGGTTTTATTGTCCATGGAGGAGGGGAGGAAATGAATTGAGGAATCGTTGGAGGAATAGATATATTTAGAAGGTTGAGGGATCTGTTAATTCTTTCATAAAGTGGTGGGTCTGTTCTTTTCCTCTTTTCATAGTCAGCCGTATAACGTTTGGAGAAGATGTTGTCATAAACTGGGTGATTGGGATTTGCAGATATACTGATCGCATAAGAGAGGCTAAGGTAAATTCGTCGGAGGTGGAGGGGGGTTTCGGATGCTTCACTGAGAAGGCTCTGAGAGGGGCTTGAACGAAATGCACCCAGACAAATTCTGATCGCAGTATTTTGGACTGGGTTTAGAAGATTCAGTACTGTTTTTTTCGCTGACGAGTAGGCTACGCATCCGTAATCAAGACGTGATCTAATTAGTGAACGATATATACGTATTAAAGAGGTTGAATCAGCGCCCCAATTTCTATTAGATAGTATTTTGAGCAGATTAGAGCTTTTGTGAGTTTTACAAATCAGGTCGTTAATGTGAGTTGTCCAAGTCAGCTTGTAATCCCAAATCATACCGAGATATTTTATATGATCACAAAGATTCAAATTATTGTTGTATAACTTGAGTGTAGGGTTAAGGAAAAATGGATTTTTTGAAAAAATTATGTATTTGGTTTTCTCTGTGGAGAATTGGAATCCTGTAGACTCAGACCAGGTTTCAAGATGTCGAATATGTTGCTGCATGACAGACGTCATGTAGTTTATGTTTTTACCCTTAATATATAAAACTAAATCATCTGCGTATAATTTCCCCTTCAATGGCTTTTCAAGATTATTTAAAATATCGTTCATTGCGATTAAAAATAGTGTTACGCTTATTATCGAGCCTTGAGGGGTACCATTTTCTAGTTCTTTGTTATTCGAGAAATGCCCGTTCAATTTCACACGAAAGGATCGTTTATCTAAAAAGTTTTTAATGAATGCGAGCATATTTCCCTTTATTCCCCAATCGTCTAATTTTAATAAAATTTTATGCTTCCAAGCTGTATCATATGCACGTTTGATGTCAAAAAATACGGCTAGAACTTTTTGCTTGTTAAGGAATGCTTCGTGAATGTCGGATTCTAAGTCAATTATATTATCAATTGTTGAGCGTCCTTTTCGAAAACCGTTTTGTTCCCTGCTTAGTAAGGAGTTGGATTCCAGGAACCAAACGAGTCGGTTATTAATTATTTTTTCTAATAATTTGCAGACAGAAGAGGTAAGGGAGATAGGCCTATAGGAGTTAGCAGCATTTTTGGGGCAGTTTGGTTTTAAGATCGGTACTATTGCCGCTTCCTTCCAAGTATCAGGGAATTGTTGTTGAAGCCAGTAATAATTGAAAATATTTAATAAGAATATTGAAGCTTGGTTGGAAAGGTTCCTTATGAATGCTGTTGGAATATTATCTGGACCGGGGCTACTATCTTTGACCTTTTTCAGGGCTTCGTAGAACTCATCCAACGAAATGGGAGTGTTAAGGGGAGAATTATTGTTGGAATCGGTACGAATGGGATTGAGTTTTTCAGTGAGATGTTTATACTCGAGGAATTTACTGTCATAATTGGTATTACTGGAAAATTGTTCAAAAGTGTTTGCTAATGTATCGGAAATTTCCTGAGTACTCGTTAGATCTTGTCCTCGTTCAGTCAGTATGTTAATATTAAAATTGGAGTAGGTACCAGATATTCGTCTGATCGTATTCCAAATTTCTGTGGGAGGCGTAGAGATGTTTATGCGAGATACAAAGTTTATCCAGGACTCTTTCTTAGATCTTTTTATTATGTACCGCGCTCTAGCTCTGAGATTTTTGAATTGTTGTTGATTTTGTGGGGTATTATGTTTTTTATACTTATTAAATGCTTGTTTACTCAATTTTATCGCTTCTTTACATGCATTATTCCACCATGGAACGGTAGGACCATTGTGAGATAGAGAAGATTTACCTATCGATATATCCGCGGCTTTTGTGATGATGGACATAAATTTATTCAATAATTGACTATTTTCAATTTCGTTAAAGTTAGTTTGATTTAAAAGGTTATCTACAAGGTTTTTATACAATGCCCAGTTTGCAGATTTTAACTTCCATTTACTAGTAGGGTGATGTGAAGTCTGGTTATATCGGTTATTTGTCAAAATTATTGGAAAATGGTCGCTTCCGTGAAGATCTGAGAGTACGTTCCAAGTAAGGTTAAGTGCTGTGTTGGGATCGGAAAAGCTTAAATCTATGTGTGACAAGTTACCATTATAACTGTTGAAGCGTGTGGGACGGCCATCGTTTAGGAGTGATAAGTTATTTTGTTCAATTGCGTCGTATATTATTTTACCACGTGGGTCATTATAAGGGGAACCCCAATATACATTATAACCATTGAAATCTCCGACAATTAGTCTAGGAAGAGGAATCTGATCAGTAAGATTGGTTAAGCTCTCAATGTTAATATCCTTACTGGAAGGAAGATATATGTTACATATATTTAATTTGGTTATGCCTTGTATGCGAACTGCAATTGCTTCTAAATTAGTTACTATTGGAATTAAACACGATTCTATCTCTTTTTTAACATAAATTGATACGCCGCCGCTGGCTCGTCCCCTGCTTTGTCTATTCAGAAAAAACCCGTTGAAGTTTTTAGGTGTATAAGTCTTATTATTTGTGAAATTTGTTTCTTGTAAACATATTATTGATGGGTTTCGCTCTGATATTAATATTTGTAGCATTTCTAGATGTGAGTATACGCCGTTGATGTTCCACTGCACTATATTATTGAACGCAATGAAAAAAAAATAAAAATAGAACTAAAATATTTGATTCTCAATAAGTTTCCTGCGATGAATCGCTTTCAGTGTCAGTAGCTTGAGGATTACAAGCATGCTTACATTTTTTCCGAATTTTTGTGCATCTGGTTTTTATACTGCGATCAGAAATATGTGGATATATTTCTTCCAGCATTTTACACAGTGCTGGCAAGTCATTGGTGTAATTTTGAGCAATCAATTCGGGATTGGGTGTACCGTAGCAGTTATCAAATAGATCAATGAGCTGGTTGAAGTTAAGAGGAAAACGAGAGTCGGGATCATCGATAAGAGACTTAGTGGGCTTAAGAAGTTCTTGTAAGGGTTTTTTTTTATTTGTTTTTTTTTGGGGGCTGGGTAACTGGTTTTGCAAATTGAGGGTCTGTGTTATTGTCAATTTCTGGAGATTGTCGATCTGATGATTTTCTTTTAACTTGATTCGAAGTGAGTGGTACAGATATTTGTTGAATTGGATTAGAGGAGAATGTTGGATGAGATACAGTACTGGTTTCCTGTGAATTTGGTAATGTTTCGGGTTCTGATGGCAATGTTGATAAATTTGAGTTATGAATATCAGTAGTTGGGGCATGTGATTCGATTGGAGTATTGGAGATTATTGTGCATTGAGATGCTATATGACCAGGCTGTTTACATTTAAAACAGGACATTTCGTCGATGGACAAGAAGATACGGTGGGAAGTGTTCTCATGGGTGACTAGGAATGAATCTGGGATATTTGTATCGTCTTGTAGAGGAGTCGAGTATACTTGACGTCGGAAACTACCGATATGGCCATATTCTGTTTTGGAAAAACCCGCTCTTACGGAACTTACAGGTGATAGCAAATTGAAGCCCATATTTTTTAACTCTGCCTCTAGAGTTTCATCGGGAATAGAGGGATAAACATTTGATAGTAAAATTCGACTTGATGGGGTAATCAATCTTCTTGCTGATATAATTTCGTTATTTATAGATATTTTACCATCATTTGTTAAATATTCTTCTAATGTAGGTTTATCTGATAAATATATGCAAATTCGGTTGTTTGAAATTCTTGATGCGAACGTTATATTTTTTGGTTGAACTTTGGGGCCTAGTGCATATACATATTCTTCTAATTTCACACCGTCTAAAGATGGAAATATGAGGGCCAGTGCTTTTGATGGGTAAAATTTCTTAGACGCTGCTTGTTAGTAGGTAGGTTGAGAGATGGGTTGAGTTATAGTTTGAGTACTTCTGTAGTCAGAAGACTCAATCGTTTCTACGTTCATTGTTGTTGATAATATATTAATGGACATTAGTTTAAATGCGGTCCTGTTCGCTATTGAACAGTCCGGCTATCAAAACCGGCTGCCCAAGCGATAAGATATTTAAAAACTATCCTATATGATTGTGTTTATGTATAGACCTGAATATATCATCAAATTATGGGGAAGAAAAACATAACTCACTGGTTTCCCTCAAAGTTGACAACGTTGTTGGTTCACTTACACAAACTAAATACAAATTTTGATAAATGTTCACTACTAAATTATCAAAATAATAGGAGCTGACATCAACACACCAGTATCGTATAGGTATCAGGACCTGACTCCTCAATTATAATTATTAGATTGAATATATAACAAATTAGTGGCCAATGTGAGGCGAATTGAAATTTATCTTTACAGGAAGGTTTAAGAACATTAAAGTTAAACAATTAAAATTCATCACATAATAGTAGATATATAACAAATTTGTCACCACAACGTGAGGCAACTATACTATAAAATTAGAATTAGACGCAGCAACGTGGGGCGATTAAAAATTTTCACATAATCATAAAAATATTGAAATTTATTGACTATATTATAAAATAAAATTAAAATGGAAAGAAACATGACATTGACGGACGGAAAGCAAGTTCAACCAGATATTTAATAGAAGATAATCTAAAACGGAATGGAGGTGGAATGATGTATACTGGAAATATAGATTTTGGAGTGAAATTTGATGGAAATATAAATGTAATTAATCCAAAAGTATTTTTTAAGATCATCAAAAGTAGAATGAGAGGAATAAGAGATATTGTAGAGAAGAAAATCATTATCAGAGGAATGTTATCCGGACATGCTTTATTCTGGTTCTGCAATAAAGAGGAACAAGTACCTGATGTAGAAGAATTTGAAAAACAATTTTTAAAATATTTTTGGGGGGAGATCCAACAGGCAAGTTTCAGGGAGAAACTGTACTTTGGAAAATTTGACTACAATCAGAGTAAGAATTTCAATGCATATATGCAATGAAAATGTACAACAATGCACAATATTTAGAGCCAAGTATGCGAGAAGAAGAAATAGTTTTATATATATCAAGACATTTCGATCAACAAGTGTCAGAAACCATTGGCATACAAAATATCAAGACAATGGAAGGTTTATCTAATTATTTATTGAGACTTGAAAGAAGTAATAATGAAAAAAGAAATGAAATTAAAAATTCTAATGGAATAAGGGGGAACGGAGATGGATATTACAGAAGAGATATGAATAATACATATGAAAATAGAAACTATAGAAACAGACAAGAGAGAAGGGAAAATACAACTAGCAATGACCAATTAATAAAACTTTTGATTAATATGAGTGGAGATTTAAATCGAAAATTGGATAAACAAAATGAGAATATGAATAGGAAATTTGAAGAAAATAGGGCAGATATGAATAGAATAGAAGGGAATGTGATTAGTATGCGGGGAGATATAAATAGTATGAATGGAGATTTGAATGGAAAAATGGACAGACAAAATGAGAAAATGATTAGTATGCGGGGAGATATGAATGATATGAGTGGAGATTTAAATGACAAAATTGATACAATGAGGGAAGAGATTAAGGGAGATATTAACAATATCACTGGAAACATGGACAGGCTGGAAAAGAAAAAAGAAGAAGGAAAAATTGAAAATTTGAAGGAGATTAAGAAAATTAGGGAAGAGAATGAAGAATTTAGAAAGAATATTGAAAAGGTGATAGAAGATATGAAGGGTCAGAATGAAAATTTGCGGATGGAAATTCAAGAAAATGGCATTAAAATCAGGGAAGATATAAGCAAGCATGTGATAGAACAAGTTCAAGAATTAGGAAGATGTATCGAAGAAAATTTATCTGGAGCAATTCAAGTGGAAGTGAAGAAACGAAATGAGAAGATAATTGAAGAGATACAGTCTATTAAAGTACAAGGACAAACAAATGAGGAAGTAATGCAAATGTATGAACAGAATTTGAATAAGAAATATAATGACTTAAATGGAAGAATAGAAGAAGTAAACATGGAAACCTTAAATGAAATTAAGAAAATCACATATGAAAACGAGCAATTTAGGAAACAAATTGCCGAGAAGAAAGTAGATATGGAAGAACAAAATAAGGATTTGAAAATAGAAATTCAAGAAAATGGAGTTAAAATCAAAGAACAATTTAAAAAACAGGTAGTAGAAGAAGTACAAGAATTAGATAGATGCCTAGAAGAAAATTTATCTAGAGCAATTCAAGCAGAACTAAACTTACAAAATAAGAATATAACTGAAGAAATACGATTTATAAAAATACAAAGTTTAATGGAGATTAAAGAGGTTGAGAAGGAAACTGAAATTATAGATATTAATTTACAGAATCTAGGAAGTAAAGAAGTTATGAAATTTTATGAAAAAAATATTTATTGGAAAATAAAAGAATTAGATGATAATATAGTAAAACAAATCGTGACATATGGTAAAACAAATAATAATTATAATAGGGGGAAACAATTTAATTGGGAATTAAAGGAAATGAACAAAAGATTAGAAGAAATAGAAGAAACCACAAAATAAAATTCCGGACGAATAATTTATACAGAAAATATCGAAATAGGAGTGAAACTTGATAGAAATATGAAAATAATTGATACAAGAGTTTTTATTAATATAATTGGAAATGAAATAATAGGAATTGAGATTATGGTGGATAAGACAATAATAAAAAATAATTTCAATGATACGGAAGAATTTGAGATGCAAATTGTAATGCATTTCTGGGAAGAAAGTACAGAAACAAGAATATATGACGAAGATAATGAGACATGGCACAATGATTTTAAACAGAACATTGTAGAAAATTTGAACAAATTTAGGAAACCGATAGAGAACCAAACAATAAGAGAAGAGAATAAGACGAAGTCTAGAAAAAGAAAATAAAATTGAATTATATGACAGGATTATAGGAACGAAATCTAGAAAATGAAAAGGAATTGTACATGGTAAGGAATGGATATAAAAACGATGTGTAAATAAAAGGTTTATGATTAACAAATAATATCTAAAAACATATGAGGCACATAGAATAATAATGGTCTAACTCCAAACAGGTTAATTTCTAATAATTAGGCTCATTATAAAATTCGAATAAAAAATTCAACAACATTTTTGAACATAACGTGAATGTTTATTCTCAACCAATACAGTAAAACATAAGTAGGTTTTGTAACACATCGAGAATTTTTGCAAAAAAACACCTTAAAACTAGGAGGCAAACAAAAAAATGTGGACTTAGACCACTATAAATCTGAACGATTTTGTTCAAGTTGGTCTAATCATAAATCATTTCATCGTCAGAAGATCTATCTTGCAGGTTTTGTTGAGCAGAACCTCGGGTGACTGTCTCAGTGGGCAAGTTTTTATAAAAATTATGATGTACGGGTGGTATGTAGGGTAGCAAGTCCATCATGTCTTTCTTCTTTGCAGCTGTCACAGTTCTTCTTGTGTGATAAAGTGGTTGCTGCATTACATTAGTCAAACCCCTACTAGGCCTACCAACACTTTTCATTTTGGAAAGATCAACAATATGAAATTCAGTTTCTGGATTTAGAGTTTCCTTAAATTGAAATTGAAGGGGTAGATCTCCCTGAAATCGAAGCCATCTTATTTTAAGCCAGCTAAAGTTATATCCATCCGTAGTAGTTTTCCGATTGGTAATCAAATTTTCTAAATTTGTCGTGCTTAAAAACTCTTCATGTTGAATTTCAGATACTACAAACTTAGGTTCCTTTCGCTTGGAGTTTTTTACTATATATATCCACTCATCATGATAAATCATGCCATGACGTCTGCTTTCAGACTCTATTATACCAAATTCGCCATCGTTAGGAAGAAGAGAGTGTCCAGATACCAAAAATTTAAGATCTATGACGTTGATTTCAACTTCTGGATCTTGTACAAGTTTTAGCAGAGATAAACTCACCTTTATATTCCGATTCTGTCCTGTACAAGAATCTGAATAAGCAATGATATGTTTATGATTTCCAGCATAAAGCTTTAAATGCTTTACTAAACAAGTTGCAATGTCTTGTGAACCGCGCCCTCCCTGTGTTTCATTCCATACGTACATGTTGAAGGAATGTATTCCCAGATTATACAAATACATATTTCTTTTGTAGTAAGCCACAGACGTTGTAAGCTTAGGAAAAGGCAAATCCTTTTGTAAATCAATTGTTACTATGTATGTTTCTGCAGCTTTCTTTGAATCGTTTCGTAAACACTCTCTCGCCGATTCTGCTTTCCGTAAATGCAACTCCTTTTGAGCTGAAAGATTTTTTTGATATCTTCGTTGTCGGCACCTTTTAGTTTTAACTCTAGATCATCGCACAACTTGCAGGTGTCTTGATGGGGAATTTTAAAATGCAAATTAAATTTGGTATTAAATACCTGATAATAGTATTTCAATTTTTTTGGTTAAATATTCTGGGTTTGACATTCCTCTACATAAAGATCATACATCTTCTTTACAGTTATACCGCTGTTTAAATACTTTCTATTTGAATTTTTAATTCTAGAATAATGGCTTCGATAAGCCGGAAATGTTTTTATAGGCCTCACAATATCAGAATCGTCCAACTTTCTAGAGCCTGTAGTACCTCTTAGCTTTCTGCAATCTGAGGCTTATCGTTTCGAAATGCATCTGTGCAGACGGCCGTTACTTATTTTAAATGTATCAAGAAAATATTTCTTGCAAACTCTATGTGTTTTATTATTAGTCTTCAGCACGTATTGAAAATGGGTATGCTTTCCTAAACGAGATCCATCTTTTGGGCGTTTTTTATTCACGGGTGAAGCTTTTACTAAACCAAAAATGTAAGTATTTTGCGCCACATAATCGCCAAGCCTCCAAAATGATTCAAACGCGTTTTGTCTTTCGGTAAATGAAAATAAATCAATACACTTCTTTCTGCAGTTGCAGTCACCGTTTTCAAATTGTTTTCCGTTCATTTTTAACCCTCTTCTAGAAATGTACTCTTTTCCAGTATTCCTCTTTTTTTTAGTATTAATTTTCCAATTTTTCTCGTTCCTCGATCGTTTTCTGCTTTTGATTTTTGCAAGGCCACCTGTAAATATTTTAAAACCGGTAAAATGTGTATTATTTGAGATATAAAACATTTCCCATACTTGTGGATGGTTGTGGGTCCTGCTCAACAACGTCAAAACCCTCGTCAAATCCTAACTGTTCGTCATGTGAAGCTTCTGCATCTATAATACCAAAAACATGCATTAAAATCGGTTTGACAGTTTTTCTACTTCTCAGATAATAGAAAAATGTATAGGATCAATTTAAAAATAAATTTGGAATTAATTAAACCTATCTTAAAGCACGAATTTATTGGCAAAAATTGTTTTCAAATTTTTTAGGTTATGTTTCCATAATTAACTCAATATTGACTTAAAGTAGACTTACCAGAAGATTCTCCGCTTTCGATGGGTATATATTCAGACCCAGAGTCACTGAAATCACTAAATACGTCCATTATAAAACTTTTATTCCACCATAAACACACAAAACGTTCTGCAACGTCCGGTTATTGTAAGTAATAATGGTCTAACTCCTAAGATGTTCCAGTATTATTCTGAATGTGACAGTTGTACCATTTTTATACTGAACTATAATGAAATTCAATCACAATAAGAGTAAGATAGTGCCATCTATTGACCAGAAACTGAAGTATGGAGTTAGACCACCTATATAATGACAGATCAATGTAGATTGATACTTTTTAGATGACTGGCGCCAATTTTCAAATTATTGGAGCTAGACCATTATTATTCTATGTGCCTCATATGTAAATAGAATTTATATAAACAGGTTTTGATAGTATAAGAAATGATAGACATGTTGATATGAATTATGGAAATGAAAATAGAAGTTACAGAAATGAAAACGAATATACGGAAATGGAGATGATGACAATAAGTATTTTGAGAATAGAAGAGATTTTAGAAACTTCGATAGAAGAAATGATAATGAAAATAGAAATGAAATTAGGCAACAAAATAGATGGACAGGAGGAAATAATTACATTTATAGGAGCAAATGGAAAGAAGTTATATGAACTAAGTAAATAAATCTATAATACAAAAGATTTATTTAAAAGATGGGAAAGAAATTGATATGCAAGCATTATTGGTAAAGAAGTTAGAAACAGACATAGTTATTGATGAATTGATGAAATATAAGGCAGGAATTGATTTTGAAGAGATATATAGAATTAAATGGTAAAAGAATTGAATTTGAGGAGGTAAACATGGAAGTATTGGCAATTGAAGAGGATAATAAGAAGTTATGGAATATAAAAAGGAGTGGAATTATGGAAGAATTGGAATTAATGAGTGGAAATAAGGAATATGAGGAGATATGGAGAAAGTGAAGAATTTGATAATGAAATATGAAAGATTGATTGAAAAAGAAATTAGAATGACAAATAATTATGTGCGTGAGTTAGAAGAAATAGAAGATATGAAAAGGAATGGTAATTGGACAGATTGTAATGAAGAATATTATGAATTTATAAATGAATTATTAAAGACGTATGAGAGAATAATGTCTAAAGAACCGAGGGTTGCTTAATAAAAATATAGATATAATATCAATGTGAAGAATACTGAGAAATGTTGAAACAAAATCATATCCAGTTCCATATAAATTGTTTAGACAGAGTAAAAGAGAGTTGGAAATATTACAATAAGGATGAGATCATTAAAGAAATTAACATGTATATAGGAAATTTTAGAATAACAAATAATATTTTACGTGAAATTTAAAAAAAATAGATATAGGTAGTAGAGTTAATAAGTTTTACGGGAATTGGGGACAATAGTTTAATTTGATTAAAGATAAGATTTTAGAAATATGTTAATAACTATTTGGAAAACATTACTATGTTTTACTAAGATACTCGTATAATGTTTTGAAAGATGAAATTACAATAATATACAAGAATCGATTTGTCATTCTTTTATTAGGGGGATTTAATACAGTTCCTCTATTTGAAATTTAAAAGAAACATTAAAATAAGGAAAATTATTTATATTTGTATGCAATACTTTCGATACACACTGTATTATATGTAGAATCAATAATTTTGAAAGATTCGGTATATATATCAAATTTGACATTTTAATTTCTGATGACATTTATGCAGAATATATCTAATTATAGATAGATCATATTACGATTTGGAAAATATATTTGAAATTTCAAAATACAGAGGTCATTGCTAGCAGACTTACAATTGTAATAAAAAAATTCAAATCTCTCTTTGTTATTGGGAAACATAAATTAGTATTTTTTTTTAAAACAAAAAATCTCGTAACCACAGGAGAAGAGATTTATTTATTTGAACAAATTTTAGTTAGTTGAATTTGAAATCCCCACGAGACAACATCACATTTAGAGTTGTCTCATTTTTTTGAAAATATAATAGAAACTATTCTATTATACAATTAGATTATAAAGCCATACATTATAAAGCGAGTGCGTGCATAATTCTAAGAAGAATTGCATCGTATATAGTGTAAGTGGTTCCAGTTTTCTAAATTATATATTTAGAAAGTATGCAGAATTCTAAATACGTTTAGAATACGTACGAGTTTTGCCTGTTTCTAGTTGGTGAGTCCGCTCCAGTTTTTTTTAAATTATTTCTCGAGAATTAACAGGCCTTTTTTAAATACATTTAAAATAGATGCATCTATAGGATAGTTTGAATTAAAACAAAATTAACGTTACATATATGAAATTTCACATCAAGTGAAGAAATTTTTTGAATAGACAATTTTGAACGGAGATTGTGTTATTTGACATTGATACACGTCAAGTGTAAATTCGACGATTTGAACTTTTGATAAAAATATTTAATTAGATGGATTTCTAGCATATAGGTTGTTCAAATTTTAAGGTTAGTAGAAAATACTATCTTTGTTCTTTTATGATATTTTTGGGGAATAATAATTTTTTGAAATTTGTTATCTGATGGTATAATATATAATTTTGATTCCAACTCACTGTGGTATTCATTCAGTATCTATTTTCATCGAATTTAACATTTTGCATTCAATAGAATTTTCGATCTAATCAGTGACATTTGGTTAATTTTCAGTGACAGTAAAATCGTAAATGTCATAAGATAATTAAAGTGCCTTTTATTATATTGAATAAACAGTTACTCGAGATTCTGTATAATAGAATAATATTTAATTTGGAGAATACGTTAAAATTATAAAATTTGAATTATTATATTTTAAAAATTTTGATCCCACCCTGAGACAAGAGTGATTAAGTCGATTGTGAATAAATTCATTTTTCTAAATACAAAATTAATATTTATCATATCCGGGCATTGTTTAATAACTACTGTCAAAATTGAAATAGATTACATACGCTGCTGAAGGTGTGTGCAATAGTGTCGCTACAATCTCAGATTGTAAAACGTTGACAAATAATATTTCATATTGTTATATTCATATATCCATTCATTAAAGATATAGTATAGTATAACAAATTGTCACCCAAACGCGGGCAATTATAATTATTCGATTGAATATATAACAAATTAGTGGCCAACGTGAGGCGAATTGAAATTTATCTTTACATGAAGGTTTAAGAACATTAAAGTTAATCAACTAACATTCATCACATAATAGTAGATATATAACAAATTTGTCACCACAACGTGGGGCAACTATATTATAAAATTAGATTTATTACAATATATATATATATATGTATGATAATTCTTAGTTTTCTCTACCCATTCATAATATTTTTAATTTTATGTTCTTGAGTATTGGTTATAAATAATATAAACTAAATATCGTCTTTTCTTCAAGATGTTCCATTATTAACTGAGCTAAGGTTGAGGAGATAGGAGAGCCCATTGTACAACCATCCAATTGTTGATAAACATTTTCTTGGTATTGATAGTAATTATTATTTTGTATTAGTAATATTCCTTCTATGAATTCATCACATGACAGAGTTGTGTGTTCGTTCAGTAAGTTCCATTTTGTTTTTAAAACAGTTGTTATTAATTCATTTGGGATGTTAGTGTACATCGAAATAACATCTAGTGATATAATTTTATAATTATGTGGTATATTTATGGTATCTATAAAATGTTTAAAGGAAAATGAATCTTTAATGTAGTATTTATTTTTTCCGGTTATATTTGATAGACAATCTGAAAGGTATTTATAGATAGACTGTAAAAGGGGGATTGGATATTTGACACTATTGGTCGTAAGGGTATATTTGATATGTGAAGTTTTGGTAGACCACATATCTTCGGTGCTAAAGCGTTGTTAATTTGTAGTTTTTTAGCATCAGATTTACTAATAGAATTATTTAGTAATCTTTTAACGAATTTATTGTGTTTATTTTCATACGATTTGTTTGATCAGATTTTAGAGGTTTATAAATTTTATTGTCATTTATCATTTCCTTCATTTTTTTATCATAGTCAATTGTGTTCATTACGACAGTTTTATTGCTTTTATCAGGTTGTAATATTGTTATTTGTGAATTATGTTTAATAAATTGTTTAGTCTTATTTAATCGTTTTTGTATATCTTTTGTAATTTATTTTCTTTAGTTTTTTTATGGTGGAGTTTGATTTTATGATTAGTTATAATATTGATTGAATCTGCTCTAATTTCGTTTTTCATGTGTTCAGGTTTATCAAAAATTGCTGTTTCTATACTAGCTATGTATTCTGAATAAGGTAGTTTATATTCGCTGTTAATGGGAAGAGCAAATTTTTTTCCTAACGCTAAAACTTCAGCTATATCACTAGGTATGTCAATGTTTGATATATTTTTTAGCCATTGAGATGTTATATTTAAACTGAGTAATCAATTTATTAATTTTTTTTGTATTCTTTCCTTTAATTATGTTGAACTGTTTTTCATATTTATTTTTTTCTAAATTTATAAAGGTGTCAAAAATGTTTTGAGGTAGAATGGTATTTATAGTGTTAGTTTCTCTTTTGATTATTAACTCTAATTTTTTTATGTTTTGTGATGTTTTAGTTATGAGTAAATTTATAATTTTTTATTTCATGTTATTTAAAATATCGTTAAATTTACTTCTAAGGTACGTACCTGTAAATGTTACATGAGATGTATTAAAATTTAAAACTTGGGTTGGATATTGTTATCTTTGCATCATAGTAAATATATTCTTCGATATTTCTGGTTGGCCAATTTTGTGTATGTTGTCGCTATGGTTTTCATTGACTTCTTAGTGTTGTTTCCATAGTTATTGCAATTATCTTGGAAAACGGCATTTTCGTAATGTGATTGCAGTTTTAACCCTTGCAATTTATAATAATTCTTAGTTTTCTTTAACCATTCATAATATTTTTAATTTTATGTTCTTGGGTTATATATATATATATATATATATATATATATGTTATATAGGAATGCTTATGTTTAAGATGTTTAAGTAATGTTACGCAATGTCAAACATCAGATTACGATTTCCGTATTTTCATGAGAACGATGCTACGTTGCGTTTTTATAAAATAAATACATTAAGTAACACAAATATAATGTTACAGAAAAATAATGATTTCTGCACTTTCATGGGAGCGACGCTACATCGAGTTCTCCATGAAAATAAACGCTGACGTTGATTTAACAAAATCTATAAATTCTTTGACTTTATGTAAAATAGTTAGTTACAATTATAATTTCAACCTATTAATTCTTTTTATATAACATAAAACTGTGTAACTCAATAAAAATTGTTTTTAAAAAGTTTAATGTGAATTTGTGAATATAACAGTGGCGCAGTCAGTAGGATTCCTAAACACATTTAGAACAAGGATTGCCTAACTAAGTGTGGTGGTTCCTAAACCTTTAAGGAATTTTCAAGTACCAGCTCCAGATCTTCAAGAAGCAGGCGGTCTCTCCGGCACCAGGAACACGCAGACTGCTAACCAGGTGTAGCAAAGCTCACGGATAAGGATTTCAGCTGCCAAGGAAGGAATGAAAATATTTACGTAAGAATCATCTCGTTTTATTTTTATTTAATATTTTGCAATTTATTTTTTATTTTTACCAAGTTCTATTGTCATAATTTACTTTTATTTTGAATACAATCATTTTCATATAAATCAAAATGCCTGAAACACGTAGTGCAACAAACACTAATGCCAATGCTAATACTCCAGTTGCTCAAACCGATCAAGCGTCAAATCTAGAACCTTACAGATTATCCGAAATATTTTCAATAATTCGGGAATATGACGGTAATCAAATTTTCTTAAATACGTTTATAAATGCTTGTAAAACAGCTTACAGAATGGCCGGCAACGACCAAAAAGTACTTTTAACTCTTCATATAAAAAACAAACTTAAAGGAAGGGCCGCTGAATTAGTTAATTCACGCGACCCTTCAAATTGGGAAGAAATTAAAACATTATTAAATACTCACTTTGTAGATTCTCGCGACTTAAATTCATTAATTCAAGACCTTCAAAGAATGAAACAACTACCAAACGAATCGCCTTTAATTATTGTTTCAAGATTACAAACTCTGGAAGCAAAAATGTATTCAGCTATAAGTAAACAACAGCATTTAACAACAGATCAAAAAGTAGCACAAACACGTCTTATAGAATCATTAACTTTAAATACTTTATTAACCGGTCTAGATCCAAAAATTGGTCAAATTGTTAGAGCTAGTAATCCAATAAGTGTTTTATCAGCTATTTCACGAATTAAAAGAGAACTTCAATTAACTTAATATGAAAACCACAAACCTCAGACTAATCGTAATACAAATAATATACCTACTCGTAGATTTAGCCAAAATTCACCAAAACAATGTAATTTTTGTCATAGAATAGGACTTACTATAAATGAATGTCTCACACGTCAAAGACAATCTCAAAATTTAGCTCAGGGTTCCTTTAGACCAAATCAAACTCCTAATTCACATAACCAAACAAAATTTTCAACAAAGGCCACAATTTCTAAATAACCAACAAAATCAAAATCGCTCATCTGTAATTAGACCAAATCCAAGTTTTAGACCTCAAGGACCACCGGGAAATCGACCCAACACAAATTTTAATCAACAAAGAACTTTTCATTTCAATCGAAATCGTGATTTTAAGAAACACTCTCATAACAGTTATGACTATTATACAGATGATAGTCAAAATTATTATGAAAATCAAGAACAATACTCCGATAATTCACTTGATTATCAAGAATATTACCATGAAATTAACCCCAGTGCTCCTGACTATTATACTGTTAATAGTGAAATAGAGGAAAACTATTATACTGCTGATAGTGATCCTAACTCTGATAATGGTGTACCAGTTTGCAATACGAATGAAGACGAAACTTTCGATTATAGCTATATCGAACAAGACAATTTCAATTATAACAATGAAAATGTTTATAATTTTGATTATGATAACCTCCTAAATCCAAATCATGATTATTATCAGGATTTTCGACAAGGCCCTTTACAAACGAAACCCCCAGATCCGCTAAACAACCAAACTTCAAATTTGTCGATCCCAGACCTCATTTCACAAATTCAAACCATGAGTTTGAACAGTCCAGAATCGGACTGCCTCGAACAGATGTTCATGTAAAAAATACCTTACCGGTAAATTCTAAAAACTTTTACTATATTAAAGACAGAACAAACACTTCTAATTGATACAGGTGCTGGATTATCAATTTTCAAGCCCAAAACATGCGAAAATTATAGAAATTGATCCCCTGAAAATGTAATTATTCAAGGTATAACGAACCAAAAAATAAGAGTTAACGAATCAACCCTTATTCCATTTAAACCTAATAATCCACACAGAGTATTTATTTGTAATTTAGATATTGATTTTGATGGATTATTAGGCATGGATTTTTTAGAACATTATAATTGTATAGTTGATCTAAAAAATAAACAACTTATTACTGATTTCAAAATTGTACCATTATTTAAAGTGACAGATAATGAAACTACCAATATTTCAATCGAAAACCAATTTCCACAAATTTATAAAAATACAATTTCCATTGAAACCAGGACTGAACAAATCTTTAAACTAAAATGCGATTTAGTTAATACTGATGCTATACTGGTAGGTCAAGAAGTAGAGAAAGTTAAACTACCAAACGCATTAGTTAAAATAAATGAAAAAGGAGAATTTTTTGTTTCAGTATTAAATGTTAATTGTATACCTAAAACTGTAACATTTTCAAAACTTAACTTAGAGCCATATGAAATAAATACTATAAATAATATTCAACTAACTACCCACGAAATGGGCACCGATAGAACATTGGAATTAAAAAATCAACTAAGACTTGATCATCTTAATGAAGAAGAACGAGACTTAATTTCCCAACTTTGTCATGATTTTTCTGACATTTTTTATTTAGAAGGAGATATACTTACTTTCACCAACGAAATAAAACATTCTATATATACGCAAAATTCTAAGCCCACTTATGTAAAATCATATCGCTATCCCCAAATTCATAAACAAGAGGTGAAAGAGCAGATCAATAAAATGCTTTCACAAAACATTATACAACCCAGCAATTCTCCATGACCGTCTCCCTTATGGATTCTGCCCAAGAAGCTCGACGCATCAAGTAAACAAAAATGGCGTGTTGTCGTAGACTACAGAAAACTGAATGAGGTTACTTTAGACGACAAATACTCGTTACCAAACATTGGAGATTTATTGGACCAGCTTGATAAGTGTCAATATTTCACGGCACTAGATCTTGCATCAGGCTTTCATCAAATTGAAATAATGCCTGAAGATATACCAAAGACCGCCTTCACAGTTGAAAACGGACATTTCGAATTCCTCAGAATGCCGTATGGTCTAAAAAATGCACCTTCAACATTCCAGAGGGTCATGTACAATGTCCTTGCTGGAATTCAAAACGAGCGATGTCTTGTCTATATGGACGACATCATCGTCTATTCACCGACAATTCAAGAACATATTACCCGCTAAACAGAAGTATTCAAGAGACTTCAAAAAGCTAACTTAAAACTTCAGCCAGACAAGTGCGAATTCTTGAGAAAAGAAGTCGCCTACCTTGGACATTTAATTACGGAAGATGGCGTTAAGCCGTTTCCGGCAAAAATTGAATGCGTCCAAAAATTCCCTCAACCTACGAACCAAAAGGAAATAAAATCCTTTTTGGGACTCGCTGGTTACTACAGAAGATTTATACCGAACTTCGCTAAAATTTCCAAACCAATGACAAAACTTTTACAAAAAGATGTCCCATTTAATTTTGACTCCGAATGTCGAAAGTCATTCCAGGAATTAAAAAATGCTCTTACCTCTACTCCGATATTGATATACCCAAACTTTGAAGAACGATTTCTTTTAACTACCTTATGCTATCGCATTTGCAATCGGTGCGGTTTTGTCACAAGGCCCAATAGGTAAGGATTTACCGATAGCCTATGCGTCCAGGACATTGTGCAAAGCAGAAACCAAATACTCTACGATAGAGAGAGAACTTTTGGCAAGTGTGTGGGCAGTTAAACACTTTAGACCCTATTTATATGGCCGAAAATTTACCCTTATAACTGACCACCGTCCACTTACTTACTTGGTTATTCTCTATAAAAGACCCCGGTAGTCGTCTAGTACGATGGCGCCTCAAATTAGAGGAATACGACTATCAAATTGAATTCAAATCAGGCAAATCCAATAAAAATGCCGATGCCCTTTCTCGAATAAAAATTAACCACATAAATGACTTTGATTCATTTCGTTCAAAATTAGGAACCTTTAAATATTTACCTTACCCAATTTATCCCGCTCTTGAAGATGCAGGCCCATCCCAACAAACTGAAAATAAACCTGAAATTGACTGGGATGCCGCTGCAGAAAAATTTTTGTCTTTTGAGGAACTTTATAAAACAAAATCACTGATTGACTATTCTAAAATAGAATATTCCAATAATCATCTACTAGACAAACAAAATAAAAACATTTTAACCTTTTTTCAACAAAACAATTTACAAGATTTTCATGAAAAAATAATTGAGGATATATTTGAGGAAAACCCCGACTTTTCTTATGCAAAAATTAATGTACTTAGCAGTAAAACTGTCAAAAATAGAAAATACCTTATTATTGCTATACCATGGGATCCAGACAGTATTAGTGAATACTTATTTGCAGCAATTTACAGAAATCGAGGTTTATTTAAACCTTCAGAAAAATATTTTATCGAAAATAATCCTGACCTACCAATACTAGAAACACTATCATTTCTACTTTCGGAAGTTGACTTAAAATTCACTATTTGTCAAAATATTACTAAAGAGCCAGAACAAAATCAAATACCTATCATCTTAGATCAATTCAATAATGGCAAAAGCCACCTTCACCGCGGAATTAATGAAACTATTAGGCGAATACGACAAAAATATAATTGGGCCGGCCTCAATCAAGATGTCTAAAATTATATTAAGTCATGCCGGGCATGCCAAGAGACAAAAATATGTCGCAAAAATTTGGACAGTCCCCTCGTTATAACTGAAACGCCCAAAACACCTTTTGAACGTAGTAATATTGATATTTTAGAGGTACCTCAAAGAAATTACGCTCTTACGATAAGAGACGAACTAACAAAATTTTCTCAAGCATATCCGCTTAAAGATAAAAGTGCCAAATCCGTTGTTACTTCACTATTAGCTTATTTTCAGCATTTTGGTGCACCACTTCGCATTCATTGCGATGCCGGTCGCGAATTCAATAATGCGTTAATGAAAGACCTTTGTAATATGTTCGATTATTAAGTTAACATATTCAAGTGTCGGTCATCCGCAAATTAACGGATCTCTAGAGAGATTACATGCTACTCTGTTAGAAATGATTCGAATAAATTTAGCAGACCACCCCAATGAACACCCCTTCAGTATTTTACCATTTGCTATTATTGCTTATAATAACTCTATAAACAAAACACACGGATTCACACCATACGAACTTGTATTTGGACACACGTCCAGTAGACCTCCCGAAAAATTATACAACGAACAATAATTAATTACTAAATATATTAGAGATCTAAATAACCGCATATCTTATTATTATAAAATAGCGAGAGAAAAAACCATAAAGCAAAAAGAAAGAGCTAAAGACCGATTTGACAAACATGTCTCCGAAAAGAAACCAAATTATGAAGTAGGTGACAAAGTTTACGTAAAAGAAATTCAAATAAAAAACAAATTAGAAAATAAGTTCAATGGCCCTTTTGAAATACTAGAGATACACAGAAATTCCGCAACAGTATTAAATTTAGAAACAAATAACAAATCAAAAGTAAATTTCGATCTTATGAAACCTTATGTTGAAAATTAACTTATTTTCAGGTTTCTGCTGCTGATCGGAACAGCAACATGTCAATATAAAATCGAACCCATAAACAATACAGTTGGAATCTACTACCACGACGAAACCAAAATAATGGTTTCGAACGACGAATGGACTTTATTAGTGCATAAAAATATATCAGCTTTTAAACAAACTTTTGAAAGAAATAATAGAATTCTTGATACAATTCAAAATACCTTTACTTCAAACTACTCCAGGATGAAGTCCTTCCGATCCGAAGTAAAATCACATTTGGCATTATTGCAACAAATTACAAAATCTATTGGCGATAAATTTAGTGAAATATCTTTCGATGTAAAAAGACAAAAACGAGGGTTAATTAATGGTATTGGTACTATATTTGAACCAATAACCGGAAATCTCGATGCGTCCGACGGTGAATATTATATTAATAAATTAAAAACTGATCAAAACCAGATAGAAAACTTATTAAAAAATAAAATGTCAATCACAAGCTCAGTCATAACAAATCTCAACAGTACCATAGGACAATTAAAATTAAATGAGAAAATATTTAATTCAGATATAGAAAAAATTGAAACTACAAATCGACAATCAACAAACGAAATTGCGCTTATCGAAGCCAAATTAAATTTCTTTGAAATTTGCGAACAACTAATGGAGATTTATTCGTATCTTGAAAATACTATTAATGATATTCTAAACTCTATCACTCTTGCACAGCTTCAAATAATTCATACTTCTATTATTGAACCAGAAAATTTGATCACTGCTCTTAAGAAAATATCAGAAAATACAGTAAGGAAAGGTTTACCGCTACCAATAAAATATTCTGAAATTTCACAGTATTTGGAAATAATCGACCTCGAAGCATATCAAACAAATTCAGATCTTGTTTTCGTTCTTAAAATACCTTTGATTGAACCACAAGTATTTACTTTATTCCACATATACCCAATACCAATTTATGATAATAGAACTGGATTTCACCACATTTTATCATTTTCACAAAAATATTTAGCGCGAAATGATGATTCTTTATCCTACATTCCAATCCACGATTTACAAAAACGTAAACAGTTATCTACGCATCAAAAGTAGTGTCGCGATGTTTACGCGTACCCTATAGACGATAACGCGATATGTGAAGCCCGTTTGTTAAGACAGTTCCTGCGAATTATAAAAGTGCGGTAGTCAACGGACAAGATTATAATGTGCAAAAACTCGAAGAAAACGTGTGGCTAGTGTCGATTGCCGAACCGGTTCACGTGACCATAACTCTTCCAGACACAAAAACGAAAACATTAACCGTAAATGAAAATTCTATTTTACAGCTATACTCAGGATGTTCCGCTTTTGTTGGCATTACTAAAATACAAGCTAGTACCAGAAAAACTATAAACATTCCTCATGTACTTCATCCCGTAATGGTTGATTACAACTGTTGTCTGGACATTCCAAACAAAGTAGAAGTACCCAAAATAGAACTACTAGATCTTAATAACATTAACTTGAATGATCTGCAAGTGACAAAACACAAATTGGACCAATACTCAAAAAGTTTAGATGAACTCATAAACAAACCATTTGTTGAGAAAAATATTTCTTGGTTCACATATACTACGATCTCACTCATCGTTGCCTTGATCGTCCTCACACCTGTTACAAGTGTAGATATATTAAATTCAACAAATCGCCAGGAAAGCCTGTTCCGGACCAACCAAATGATGTTTTTATCAAAATTCATAACATTCTACCAAAAAGAAGACCCAATCTTGGAACCGAAGCCTCTGAGGAAGTGGAAACCGAAAATTGACAATTTTATGGTTTAATGTATACCTTTATATTTTTATTTTTTGTATTTTGTGTATTTTCCTTTTAATCTTGAAATCTCTGTATATATTGTATTGTCTATTTTATGTATCTTGTTTTTTATTCTCAAAATTGTTGTTTACTAAACAACAATTTTAATTAAGGGGGGAGTTGTTATATAGGAAAAAATGCTTATGTTTAAGTAATGTTACGCAATGTCAAACATCAGATTACGATTTCCGTATTTTCATGAGAACGATGCTACGTTGCGTTTTTATAAAATAAACACATTAAGTAACACAAATATCGTGTTACAGAAAAATAATGATTTCTTCACTTTCATGGGAGCGACGCTACATCGAGTTCTCCATGAAAATAAACGCTGACGTTGATTTAACAAAATCTATAAATTCTTTGACTTTATGTAAAATAGTTAGTTACAATTATAATTTCAAACTATTATTTCTTTTATATACTGTGTATTTCAATAATAAGTAATAAAAATTGTTTTTAAAAAGTTTATTGTGAATTTGTGAATATAACATATATATATATATATATATATATATATATATATATATATATATATATATATATATATATATATATATATATATACATACATATATATATATATATACATACATACATACATATATATATATATATACATACATACATATATATATATATATATATATATATATATATATAATTGGAATCACGGAATCGGCTCCAACGATTTTCATACAATTTAGCATATAGGGGGTTTCGGGGGCGATAAATCGATCTAGCTAGGAATCATTTTTAGAAAATGTCATTTTATCTTATATCTTTAAATGAGCATTTCTTGAATATATATATATATATATATATATATATATATATATATATGGAATCTCGGAATCGGCTCCAACGATTTTTATACAATTTAGTATATAGGGGGTTTCGGGGGCGATAAATCGATCTAGCTAGGAATCATTTTTAGAAAATGTCATTTTACTCGTGTTTTATCGATAATCAACTTAAACATAAACTTGGAAGAAGAAACAAAAAGGAGGCGTTTGAGTAGTCTCAACTGAAAAATATGACTCTTCCTGACATCTATTGGCGAATAAAAATACTATTTTTTGTGAGCAACTAAGCTTTAACGACACAACAGCAGATGGCGTTGTTAAGTAACACGAAATTAATGAGTGTTTGCTTTGAGGTTAGACTAAAATTAATTGTTTATTTATGTTATTTGTGTCTTCTTAATGCACGTGTTCACTTAAAAATGCCTGCAAGATTTGCGGCAGCGTGCGGCACAACGTGTAGCTAATGAAAATGAGGAACAACGAAAGCACCGATTAGAAGAACAAAGACGTCGAGACGGAAGACGACGTAGGGCTTTAGAACTTAATAATTGTTTGCCGACTTATAAATGTGCCGTTACTGCAGCTGTGCAATATCACGCCTTAGGACCATTTGAAATTTTTTGTATCCATTGTGGTGCATTGCATTTCGCTGAGGAACGCGTTTCTAATCGTATAAATAGAAATTCTTTTGGTGACTGTTGTTTGCATGGACGAATTGTAATGGAGCAACCAAAATTTCCAAATGAATTAGTACGTCTCTTTTTAAACCGTCACCCATATTCGGAAGAATTTCATAAAAAAATAAGAAAGATAAACGCATCTTTTGCTCTAGTATCCTTCAATGTAGAAGATGATAGAACAATAAATAGCCATGGAATTTATAGTTTTATTGTTTGCGGACAAGTACAGTATCCGCCAAAATAAACAGTACCGAAAATAAAAATAAAAATTAATTTTTAATTTCTGTAATGTAAGTGTTCAAAATGTTCACCATTTCGACGCAAACAAGCTTCATATCGATTTTGTAAGTCAATAAACATATTTATAAAAAGTGGTTGATGTAACTGCCGAAAAATATTTTGTATTCTTTCCCGTAGTTCGGCAATATTCGCCGGCGGATTTTCCGAGTGAAATATTTTGTCCTTCATTATGCCCCAAATGTATACGTCAGGTGGCGTCAGATCAGGTGAATGAGAAGGATATTCGAAGTCTGTTCCCCGAGAAATTATTCTATTATCGAAATGCTGACGGAGTAAGTCTAAGGTGCGCACAGCTGTATGGCTCGTTGCACCATCTTGTTGGAACCATTGTGTGCGAAACTGTAGATTTCGTGCACGGCAAAAGTTATTTAGATCTCTCACAAAAGGTATAATAATTTTCTCTCTATAACGCTCTTGGTTGACAGTAAATGGATTCTGATTATCATCTTCAACGAAATAAGGACCAACCATTCCATGACCAGATACCGCGCACCAAACGGTAACTCGAAGACTGTGGAGTGGTTTCTCTACAATGACATCAGGACGTTCAAATCCCAGGAATCTGGTTGTTTGTCGATTAATATAGCCGCTAAGATGAACGTGACTATCGTCTGAAAACCATATGTTTTTCAAAAATTCGGGATCTCCGTAAATTAAACTCAACATGCGACCACAGTAAATTTCTCTTGCACGTTTGTCCGCAGCATTTAGTCGTTGTCCAACTTGAATACGGTATGGATAACCACCAATTGATTTGAACATGCGACGTAAAGACGTTTCACTAATGTTGAGTTTACATGCAGTTCATACATGACTTCTTTGAGGTGATTGCACAACTTGGTTAAAAACACGTCCTTCATTTTCGTTAGTGCATACTGTTTTTCGACGACCTGAAGAACCTTTACGTTGACACAATACACTACCAGTGCGACGAAATTTTTCAACAACAGCTAACATCACACTTTTACTAGGAGCTGCTTTATTAAATTTTTGTTGATATTTTATTGACACCTGTTCTAAGCTTGGACCATCATTACGACCTTTTCCGTATGAACGAAAATAATTCTCTACCAAAAAAACTTTTTCTTCCGTTGTTAGAACCATTTTTAAATCAAATTTAACTGCAGCGTTCTATTAATATATCAACTAATGACAATTAAGTCAAATATGACAAATCCATATTACATAAACAACTCCACAGCACTCTCTGTTTCGGTACTGTTTATTTTGGCGGATACCGTATATCATAAAATGAATATGGCAGCACATCCGACCCAAAATGATGTTGGTGTCTTTGAACGGCCACAGTATGGACAACTATACTTTTTAGACCCTGATGAAGCCGTGAATGAAAGAGTTAACCATCCACTCAATTCAGGAATTACTACCTCAATGATGAAGTTATTGGAGTTTATCGTTCGAGCGCAAAATCGTTATGCACAGGGATATATAATGATGCGAGAAGTAGAGGATGAAATGAATCGGTTAACGAGCAAAGCTCGGTCATCCAGGTACTATATATATATATATATATATATATATATATATATAAGCAAAAGGTGATGATTGTCAGGTATGCGGTCAGTATAAGAAATAAAACTCTATATTCTCATTCTCAATATTTCGCTATTGTTCAATAGCATCATCAGGAGACACTACAATAATTAAAATATAAATAAAATGACAAAGATAGGAACACAAATACTTACAGATGTTAAGAGTCAGTAAGAGTTGATGTACACCACATTAAGGTACTAACTAGACTAATTGCTAGTGATTAATTTGTAAAAATGGTTGTGGTGTGAATTGACAAAAACATGAAACAATTTGAGTTAAAAACAAAACAATAAAATAAATAATCTGAGCGTATGAATAACTGGGGTGACAAAACAACAATATTAAAATGAATTTAACAGGTGACAATAAATATCACTGAGTTTATTAGTGTCAGATTTGAGATTGATAGCATCTTTTTGTTTGTTGATGTGATACATTTCAAAAAATAAACGATTCCTGTATTGGTCATTGTTAATAAGAACTTAAGATCGTTATTTGATATTTTCGTTAACAACGGTTATCCCACACATTTAAAAAAAAAATTTATAACACAGACTTCTACGATGGTCAAGTTGACAATTTCAATCAACAGGCTACTCTGTACAAAAGACTTCCTTACATCAATAATTTAACTCAATTGATTTTACCACTGTTCAAACAGTTCACCAATTTCAGAGTTGCCAAATACAATTTGACAACTATTTCTCTCCTTTTTTCGAAAGTTAAAGATAAAACACCTTTATTATTACAAACCAACGTGATTTACAAAATAAATTGCTCGCAGTGTCCGGGATGCTACGTTGGTCAAACGTCCCAATGGTTAATAAACCGTATTACCCAACATAGAAGTGATTGTCGAGTAGGCAAGAATAACTGCGTAGTGGTGGATCATTTTATAAAGACGGGCCATACGTTCAATTATGACGAGACAGAGATTCTGCAGAAAGTTGACCAATACAGGAATCGTTTATTTTTTGAAATGTATCACATCAACAAATAAAAAGATGCTATCAATCTCAAATCTGACACTAATAAACTCAGTGATATTTATTCTCACCTGTTAAATTCATTTTAATATTGTTGTTTTGTCACCCCAGTTATTCATACGTTCAGATTATTTATTTTATTGTTTTGTTTTTAACTCAAATTGTTTCTTGTTTTTGTCAATTCACACCACAACCATTTTTACAAATTAATCATTAGCAATTAGTCTAGTTAGTACCTTAATGTGGTGTACATCAACTCTTACTAACTCTTAACATCTGTAAGTATTTGTGTTCCTATCTTTGTCATTTTATTTATATTTTAATTATTGTAGTGTCTCCTGATGATGCTATTGAACAATAGCGAAATATTGAGAATGAGAATATAGAGTTTTATTTCTTATACTGACCGCATACCTGACAATCATCACCTTTTGCTTATATAAATAGTACGGTCGATAATTACCACAGAATAATCATCTGTTTTGATTTTCTGATTTCAATATATATATATATATATATATATATATATATATATATATATATATATATATATATATTATTTAGTTTGTTTTTAGTTTGTATCTGTAATATCGATGCAATTTGAATAAAACAAATACCTGTTATATATTTTTTTTAATTAAATACTTTTCTATAACACACAGACACAATACTAAAGAAAAAACAACACTTTCATACTTTCTTTCACACAATTTTTTTTATAGTGAAACTTATTCTGAAGGTATACCAATTAAATTGAATTTTTGTAATTTTGAAAGGTGTCCAAATTTGTCTTCTTTAGCCTTTCTTATTATTGATTTTAATTATTTTGGATTTGAAATTGAATATTTAATTATTTATTTATTTATATAAATGATAAATGCTTTCCAGGGAAATTTATAAGCTTTTAAAATTTTGAAAATAAATTATTAAGTTACCGGTTCGTATTTGCTTTTAATCTCTGGTCTGTGACGTTTTCTACCAATGATATTCCCATATTCCCTGCATGTGTTCGTCAGCAATCTTCCGTTGTTTACCAACGTCTCTGCCCTCACACTTCACGTTAACGTTGCTTTTAGTTGTTAAAAGATTTTTTTTGTACCTTCTGCTGCACTCCTAACTTCTTTTCTTGCCAATTTATTTAATTCTATATTTATTATTTTGGTTTAGTTTAACTATCTGACTTATATGCTTTTGATTTCTTGTTCCGTGGTATATTTATTTCGTTTTGATTTACGCCTTTGTTCTCACAATTTACTTTATATTACCCTGATGCTGCTTCTTGTTGTTTAATGTTTCTTATCTGACTTCTGCTTCTCTTGTTACTTACTTTCTTTCAAAGTTGTGTTAATAAAATTTTTCAAAAATTGATATTTTCCTTTTTAGAATATTTACTACTTTGGTTTGGTTTAATTATCTATTTAAAATCGTCAAATTAATATGATTTAAGTGTGATTTTTATAATTTTTCTCTCGGAATCCCAAAATTCGTGAAACTCTTGTCAAAATCTCTCAAAAAACCCCATCTGTATATTCTCGTGTTACTGTATTGTGTGTTTTTTATAAACGACAAAAATTGATTATCAGTTTCTATAATAAATTTATTTCCCCTTAGCCAATAATTTAATTTTTCACAAGCATATACAATTGCAAGCATTTCCTTTTCAGCCACTGTATATTTTAATTGTGCTCCTTTTAATATTTTAGAAATAAAACAAATTGGATATTCTTTCCCGTCTCTAGTTTGTACTAATTCTGCTGCTATAGAATATGCTGATGCATCTGTTCTTAAAATAAAATCTATATTGAAATCTGGCACATAAATAACTATATTATTATAAAACTCATTTTTAATTTTCTCAAAAGCTTCTATTCTTCTATCATCCCATACAAATTTTTCCTTTTTTCTTAATAATTCAATTAATGGTCTTTCTTTTTCTGCTAAATTTTTCACAAATTTTGAATAATAATTAATCATACCCAAAAACCCTCTTAATGCTTTTAATGTTTTTGGTCTAGGAAATTTCTTTATTTGTTCTAATCTATCAATATCAATAGTAATGCCTGTTGTAGTGATCTTATACCCTAAAAACTTTACATTATTTTGGAAAAATTGACATTTGTGTAAATTTAATTTTAAACCAAATTTATCCAATGTTTCAATAATTATTTTAATATGCTCTAGATGCTGTTGTTCATCTTGACTGAAAATTAGAATATCATCAATATATGATATACAAAATGTACTATGGATTTCCAATATTTCTCTAAGAGCCCTGATTAATGCAGATGAACTTGATTGAAGTCCAAATGGTGTCGTACAAAATTCCCATACTTGTCCATCTACTTGAAAACCTGTGTATTTTCTGGAATCTTCATGTAAAGGTATCAACCAAAATGAGTTTTTTAAATCTAATTTTGTAAAGATCATACTTTTCCCTATTTGTGATAATAAAATATCCACCCGTTGTGGTGATTCATATTGTGGTTTTGTTATCTCATTAATTTTTCTGGCATCTAAACAAATTCTAATGGAATTATCAGCTTTTTTAACTATAACCAATGGACTTATATACTGTGTTGTTGATTTTCTTATAATACCATCCATTTCCATCTTTCTTATCTCTTCTTGCACTTGTTCCCTATATGCATGTGGAATTGGATATCCCCTACATACAAAATGTTTATCCTTATAAATTTCCAGATGATGTTGGTAATGATTTGCTATTCTTGGTTCTTCGTTAACTAATGTTTTATGTTTATTCATTATTTTATAAATATCTTTCTTATATTTTTCTTCACACTGTATAACTTTTACCCATTCCGAGTATTCTTCATCATCTAAATTTCTTTCAATTTGTAAATGATTCATTGTTTCTTTTGCATTTTCTTCTTTGTTCCCCTCTGTCCATCTCATTATCTCTACTTCCCTTCCATCTACTCTCAAACTCTGGTCCCTCATGTCTATTACTGCTTCAATTCCATATAAAAAATCAATTCCCAGTATTACTTCCATTTTCATACTTCCCATCACTAATAAACTTACTTGTAAATCCACATCTTGACATGTAATAGTACCATAATATAAGTTGTTCACTTCTTCTATTTTCTTTCCAGTTGCTGATATTACCTGTATTTGCTTAATTTTTATAATTTTGTTGTTGAAATAATCAAAATTTCGTTTTATAATGTCTGCCCTTATTGCTGATATTTGTGATCCACTGTCTATTAATGCATGTAATTTTACATCTCCTATTTTAATTTTTACATATGGTAACCAATACTTTCTGTATGCATTATCTGGTTTTAAATTATGTATATATTCATGTTCCATAAGATTGCAATTTTTATTGATATCTGTAATATCTGTTTTTTCACTTTTATTGTGATTTCTTTTAAACCTGATATGTTTTCTATTTCTACACCTATTTCCTATCCTATATTTACATTTATCTACTTTTTCATATTTACAATTTAAATGATGTATTAATAATTTTATTCCTTTAGTTACAGATGCTTGCCTTACACCTGATAACTGTTCAATATATTGTTTTACCTGCAGACCATCACTTTGCTTAACTGAATTTAATGAAGATAAGAATATATATATATATATATATATATATATATATATATATATATATATATATATATATATATATATATATATATATATATATATAGTTCTAGCGCAGGCTATGAGGACCAGAAACATATCTATATATTTTTGTACCACACGATCGCTTTGAGGACCTTTTAGAATATGGTGGGGGGATGAGGGGAAGTAGATGAAAGTAGTGGGGATAGCGCTTATTGGTCCTTAAATATTGCATTTCATCTTCTAAATCTGTTTCACCATAGAAGGTTTTAATGTACTGTATATATGTAAAATTAATATTTTGTACTCGAACTAAAAATGTATACTTAATATTGTATAATTTATTAACACTGGCTTATAAATGTCATAGTAAAAAACATTCGGTAATTAGAGACTTACAACATTTACACATTGTGAATTTTTTTGCAAATAGTGTATTTACGGTAAATTAGTAAAAATCAGATACATTACTCGGGAGTAAATTATCGTTTCTTGACACTTAAAAAATTGTCACTCTTTTTAATAGGTACAAAATGTGTTGTTGTTATAACTGACAATGTTTAGCCTTTGGTGCCAATAAGGACAGCCTTCGCCCGATATAAATGTTGATGAATAATTTGGGTTGCATTTGTAAACGAATTGGAGGTTTCCAGTGAATCATCCGTTACATGTTACGTCTAAAGGCTAGTACATATAACAACGAAACTCGCAGCTTTTCCGGAAAAACGGAAAAAGTTGAAATAGTTTCAACTTTTTTCCGAATTTAGTTGGTGAGTGTTGTGACGTATGTGAAGTTGAGGTATAAATTGCAAAACTGAAAGTAAAAAAATATTAAGAAATTTATTACTAGGCAAGTTATTTATCCTACGTTCTACAATTAATTAGGATAAATTTATGTCGATGAAAACACAAAGTAAAAATTGAACTTGTATTTCACAGAACGATAACCTACTAAACTTATGGTAACAAATTCTCTACATCTTACCATATAACATGACGGCTCAATATGAACAAGAAAGTTTCGTACGATTTATCTTTTTACGATTTCGCATAAAAAACTTCGCATTCGTCATAATATGTAATCGCCTAAACGTGCGTCTGACGCTCCGCGCTTAAGCCTTTCCTCAAAGTATCTACAAATACCCAATAATTAGAAGATAAAAATCATATACATATAAAGAAAATCTACTGCGCCTAGCGGTCAGGGAAGCGTGGCGATCATCAGAGTGCCGACATATATATGTCTGCACCGTCTGTGGCCAAGATCAATACGCGCATGCGAGTCACGAGACGTTGCATTGTTTAATATCATTGGCTGTATTATTCCCGATTTGACTCTTTTTGACCTTCAGGGGAGTGGTAAAGGTTGTTAGCATTGACAAATATATAATATATTTTATTTTCTCAATAGTCGTTTGTTTGGACAGAGCATAGTAAAATTAGGCTGTGGTTTGGATGTTTAGTGATTTTGTTGTTTGTTTTATCATTGTGTTGTGATTTTTACGTGTTTATTTTATTTAGATTTTGATTAAAAACTATGTCTCCACAACGGTGCTTTTTATGTAATGAGATTGGTCCTAATTTAAATTTTCATAGGTCTACAGGTATATAAAAATAAATTCCGTTTGATAACAAATCATTCCATGAGGTACTCCATCGTCATTTAATTTGTCAATATGTATGGCTATATTGGTGTGTACATATCGAAGACATGATTTATAGAAATAATAACTCTAATTGGTTATGTGCTCACTATATATTTCATATTTATCTACTTCATTTCTATTCCTTTTGAAGTAACCTAGACAACTATAATAGACGATATTTGGAATTTATGTCAGAACTGAAAAAAAATGTAATTACATAATGGTACTTTATTTGGTCAAATCAAAAATCAGACACGAAGTTTTTGTTGACTCAAATATCTTCGTTTAGAAATATTACAGGCGGCAAATATACAGCATAACTAACATGGCCACACAGAGTGTAGTCGGACCTCTCACTCTTAATAGAACGCATTTCGCTTATTGGAGATATAGGCAGTTAGCAGTATATTTTATTTATTATGTATATGATAAAAATGATCTTCTATTGGTTAAACAACTTTGGTTAGCTTTCTTCAATAAAACTCCAGATGGCAGTGCTGAGGAAGTGTGTTCATTTATAAATAAATGTAAATATTTATTTATTTTTACGGTAGAGCCTTGTACAATCATCGTTTTCTTATAAAAACTCTATCGCTCTAACGTAAAATCAGATTCCTAGATATTTATGAATAAACACACTTCCCTAGTACAGCCATCTAGATTTCACTGAGGAGAACTACCAAGGTCGTTTATACCATGAGTTATCTGTGGTTTAAACTGGTCGTCTAAAAACAATCACAGAATGCAGAATATAAAGTACCTATCTACCTCACAAAAAGACAAAAACATAAAAGTACATATTATAATCTGAAACGGGAGATGAGAAGAATTCTTATTAATCAATTAACTACTTCGATTTTAGATGGTAATCTGAAAATTGTAGAAAAAACACATCTTGTATATAACATCAGCATATTGATTCTAAGTTGGCACTGATTTTACTTTTATTTTACATAGATATACCAGTGTTGCCAGATCGCATGATTATTCGTGAGATAACACGATTTTGTTTCGTATTTAATGATCTCGTGAATAAGGTAACAATTCTTACTGTTTTTCAACAAATTACTTTTAAATAAATTATCGAATTTGAACTAAAAACCAGCCAAATACTGTTAAATTTATTAACGAAATTAACAATCGGAAAATTATTCCGCGTTGTAGTAGTTAATGATGAAATGACAAAGACTTATTCTCAAAAGAAGCGACCGGGACTCCGACGTGGGGGTGGGATTCCACGTTTATTGCTTACAATTTATTTATTTGTTTGCATTTTTATGCAGCCGTGTCGTAGGTTTTTCACGCTTTATTTTCGCTCCATCGTTGTTTAATATATTTTTTAGTAATAATGTCGGAATCGGAAAGTGAGATTGAGTTTCAAGTAACACCCACTACATTACATATTATTAAGTAGTTTTTAATCTCACGATTTTTCGTCAGTAAATTTCACGATTTTTGCTTTATCTCATCTGGCAACACTGATCTATACGACATCGATGTATTCTATGACTGTGATCAGTGTTGCCAGTCTAGTACAATTGTACAAGATCTAGTACTTTTTTGACATTTTCTGTACGCTAGTACGTTTCAGCAAAAATCTAGTACTTTTTAATATCCACTGCCACAATAGATGAAAAAACAAATTTTTAATTTATATATTGGTTCTTGTTAAACAACATACCTACGAAGTTGATTTATTCTATGCACACTACTTCTAATGTCATAAAATAAATTTAGTTTTTGGTTTAAAAAAAGTTTACAAATTTACGTATTTTGGACCAAATAAGTTAAAAACTCTTTGGAGTGCATTAGCAATAAAATTAGCTTGTTACAAAAACTGAAGTAAAGACTTATTATTTCTAAGCAGCTTATCCTTTAAATAAGGTTGGTATATTGTTTAACAAGAAAGTTATGAAGTTTCTTACATGATCACTGGGAAAATATGGAGCGATTCCATATAAATTTGGTTGTGTGTATTAGAATATGTTTAGATCATTATTTTGGATTTTCCTAACAAGAAAAACGTTTTGTTTCTTATAATTTATTTAAACACATGAATATGAAAATTGAGTAATTTTTTATGAAATACTAGTACTTTTTTCAACCCTAATCTAGTACGCAAAAACAAAAAAGTTTTGGCAACACTGACAGTGATCTGGGACTGACCGATGTCGACCAACATCGACGTGTGTGTCACAGATTATATATACTCCTGCTGTCCTGCATTATACTCACGAACTTAGGATCCATGGACTTCTAATAGTATATGTTTCCCATATATCCAACTTGACCCCCTATTTTGCCTACACATGGCCGCCATGTTGTGCTAATTTTAAGTTGGTATTAAAAAGCTACAGTTCATATGCGTTTTCTTGATATTGAGGATTGAACGTTGGTTGGTTGCGCGAAATAATTGACAGCATAATAGAATTGATTAACCAATTAGAATTTAGCTGGATGAACTGACGCGACATTTTCGTTCTGTCAATTTCTGTTTCCTTTGACCCGTTGTTACAATATGTGGTTTGACTGATTTGTGACAGCGTCAGGAGTGGCATCAGGTCACATTTCGCAATTTTCGCATCGTATTTGATTGAGTTAAGTGCAAGTTTGATATTTGCGTGTTAACTTTTGGATTATATTTTATATTCCCGTTTTTTTACTTATTAATAGTGGTTAATTAGATTTTGTTAGTAGTGTTATTTTAGTAAGGTAGTTAATAGTATAGTGTTATTTGTAAGATCTAGAACTCTAGGAGATTAGGTACAAACTGTGCTAAAATGCCTTCCTGTTTTGTACGAGGTTGCTCTAACGCTACTTACGTTTCTCGTTTGAAAGAGGGTGTAACATTTCATAAGTAAGTTATATTATTTTTTTGTATCTAAGTTAATTCATATTTGCCTTTTTCTCCAATGTGTAGATTTCCCAGTGATAATACGCTTAAAAGGTCCTGGTTGGTAGCACTTGGAGAAGATCCAGCTTATAATATTGCCTATGAAAGAGTGTGCTCCGAACATTTTGGACAAACCAATTTTGAAGTGGCAGGCGAACGGAAACGTTTAAGAAAAGGGACAATTCCAACCCTAAAACTACCTCAATGGTTTGAAGTAGATCACCTGGAGAAAAGTTATTTACCTAGCTCACCTCCACCTACATGGTATTTTAATTTTAACTTAGTACTCACAAAGAATCAAATTTTTTTTTAATTGTAGTAGCAAGCTGGAAAGTGTTGATTCACCTCAAAGTTCACCAAAATCTCCGACAAAACTTTCTCCAATAAAACGGAGTGATTCAGACTCGTCTCCATCTGCTCATTCTTCTGATATAGTACGGATGGTACAATTCTTTCATCCATATAGGTAAGTTTAAAATTAAAATGTATTATGTATTTTATTTATATAAATTTTACGTAGCATCTATATAATGCCTTAGTACCAAAGTATAACTAGTCTAAAGAAATGTTCTATTTTCAGCAAACCTTCCACTGAAGATACCAATATAAAATTGAGAGAGAAGATTCGCTTTTTGGAGAGGCAATTAAGAGTATGCAGAAAGAAACTAAAAATTTGCAAAAAAACAAGCAGGAGGCGAAAACTAAGAATAAAATCCTTGAACAGTTTATTAACTGAACTAAAAAATAAATTTTCTTTGTCTACCCAAGCCACATCGGATATTATGACATCTCTTCAAGGAGCCCCAGCTGCTTTATTAAAAAGAATGATGTTGAATAGGAAACTGGATGATAGGAAAGTATCAAAGGCAAAAGTTGAAAAAGAATTAAGAAGCTTTGCTATGACTCTACAATTTTATAGCAGCAAAGCTTACAACTATGTAAGAGAAATATTTGGATTTGCGCTTCCTGCCCCATCAACAATTAGTAGTTGGCTGTCAAAAGTGGACTGCAGTCCAGGGTTTACAGCTCCCGCAATATCGTCACTAAAATTAAGAGCTGATGAATTCTTCACTAAAAAGAACAAACAATTAATGGTATCTTTGTTAATTGATGAGATGTCAATAAAAAAAGAGTTGACTAGTGATAGACACACTCAACAAGTATTTGGCTACACTGATATTGGAGCAGGCAATAGCCTTAACAATGAGCAAGAGTTGGCTACTGAGGCCTTAGTTTTAATGGTAGTAGGAGTAAACGACCATTTTAAAGTTCCAATTGCATACTTTTTAATTAACAAAATGTCGGGAATTGAAAAGGCAAATTTAATATTGGAAGCGCTGAGGCAATTACAACAAGTAAATTGCAAAGTTTTGTCAGTCACCTGCGATGGACCACATGTTCATTTTAAGATGTTGCAGAGTTTAGGATGTAATGTCACAAATGTTGTAAATCTGAAACCATACTTTTACCATCCCATTACTCACCAGCGAGTTTACGTATTATTAGATGTTTGCCACATGTTGAAGCTTATTAGAAATAATTGGGCAAATATCAAAGTAATCATTGATCCCAGTGGAAATGAAGTGAAATGGGAGTACATAGAAAAACTCTTTAAAATTCAAGATGATGAAGGCTTATACTTGGGAAACAAATTGAGAGGAAAACATATTCAGTGGGAAACAGCAAAAATGAAGGTAGGAATTACATTATTTATTTACTGTAATAAATAGTTTTATTTTGTATAAAATTTTATCAGATTTATATTTTTCTCTTCATAAAATAAAAAGTGGATATACGTAAATTTCCTATCGACTATGCCATCTGTTTTGTGGATTGTGTGATACATATAATTTTCTGATTCCATAAAGTAGTAAATATAATGTCATTTTATTTTGTTTTAACCCGAAGTCTTTATACTTGCTCCGCACTCTATTTGTTCTATGTGCACTTATAAAGAAACTGTAAAAAACTTATTAGAACTCCTACACTGCCACTCTTAATTATCTGGTGTCAAAATATTTGCAAAATATGTGTACGTTGGGGTTACATTATTATGTAAATGTTTTATTTTTAGGTGAACATTGCCGCTCAGACTTTGAGTAATAGTGTTGCAGATGCACTTGAATTTTTGTGCGATACTTTGCATCTCGATGATTTTAAGGGAGTCAAACCTACAGTAAATTTCATAAGAAATATTGACCAGTTATTTGACTTATTAAATTCAAGAAATTTATATGGAAAGGGTATGAAAACTCTAATGCAAGAAAAGAATGAAGCTACCTGGAAACCAGTTTTGGAAGAAATATTGGTATATTTGGAAAATTGCAGAACCCAAACTGGCAGGTTGTTGTATACTACAAAAAAGAATACACCATTTCTGGGATTTATTGTTTCGGCAAGGTCGCTATTGAGTATTTATGAATATGAAGTAGTGACCAAGAAAACTTTACAATTTTTGTTGACTTATAAATTCAGCCAAGACCACCTTGAGCTATTTTTCTGCAGCGTTAGGTAAGTTTATTGATTTGGACCATGTATAACTCAATCAATTTTAATTTATGTGTACTCTTTCTACATTTAACTTTATTTTCAGATCTCGAAATGGATGGATTAATAATCCAAATGCACAACAGTTTATGCACACATATAAAAGGCTACTAGTGCATCAGGATGTAAGATCTAATACAGGAAACTGTCTGGCACAAGATCAAACTAATATTCTAGTTGTCTCCAGCAAGAAAGAAAACATATCAATAAGTGACATACATTCAGAAAGAAATACTGAAATGGATAATGTGGAAATATATAATGAACTTTTATATTTCTTTATGCCACCAAATTTAGGCGAATATGCTGAAAATGTAGTATCATACATCAGTGGGTTTGTGGTCAGATCATTATTAAAATCAAGGAAAATAAAATGTCAGCCATGTGCAGAATCCCTGTATATGCCACAAACGGATGACCAGGACACAACCTTGGCATATTTAAATTTTATTAATCAAGGACGGTTGTTTATTCCTTCAAAAAGTGTAAGAGTTATTTGTTCTACCATCGAAAAAAAAATACAGTTGATCAGAAAATTGTCTGGCACTATGTTACCTGTTAAAGATAATTTCATTAATGTACTTTTAAAAGAAGCTGATTATTTATTTGAGCAAGGAAACATTTTTGGTAATTTGGAACATTTTGATTTGTTAGAAATAACAGATACTCCACATAGGCGAATATTAATTAAACAAATTATTAGATGTTATGGTTCGATTAGACTACATAGTTTAACAAGAAATATAAATTTTAATGTAAATGGAAAGAATATTCGTCAAATATTTAACAAATTAGTTCTTCATAAACATCAATAAAATTTTACTGTTTTAAATGAAACTTACTGTTTCAAGATAATTCCACAGTATATTGAAAACTTTTAAAAACTCTAAGAAAATTGACAATTGTTTCTATATAAAAATATCATCGTCAGAATGACAGAAGTTACGTTTCATTTGATGCCTATTTGGTGTTTAATAGTGAAGTGACCTACCTAGTGATTGACTTAATATATGTTAATAGAAAAAAGAAGGTATGATATTACAACTACTGAAGCTTAGATGTTACTAGCCCTATGGAGATATCCTGGATATCTTTTTCCAATTAAGATCAGTATAACTGTGCAATGATATAGAAAACCAGGAAAACTATATCTGCTGATCTTTACAATTATCACTTAAGAAGACAATTTAAAAGTGTAGAACTCCCTAGATTTATATGTTCATTGACAACTTGATATTGTGGGTTTCTTAAGTGTCTTCTAATTTCTAACTCTTCAAGGAAATCCAGTTCTTGTTTCTTATTACAAATATGCAGTACTTCTAGTTCTGTGTTAGGTGTCAAGTAGATGTTTTGCGTAGTGTGATTTATCTGGTTGTTTTAATCTATATGCTCGTAAATGTTCACTGTATCTGATCTTAAAATGTCTAAGGGTTTGACCCAATCAGACAGCATTACATTCTGGACATTTAAGTCTATATATACCAGACTTCTTTAACCCTTTGATGGGCGCGAGGTAACCAGTTGCTGTAGAGATTTGTTTTAAGGTGCAATAAACTTAAAACTGTATTTTTTGCATACATATTTTTTGGTTTTTTGAAAAGGATAAAAACTAGGAGTTCATACCGCTTCATTATTATTCAACTTTATTATGTTTTTTAAGTGTCATAATACTGATAAAAATTTAAAAAAATAGTTACTAATCATTTTGTTACATATTTTTTAAACATTTTTCATTTTCCGTGAAATTTGTTGAAACAAATGTCTAAACACAGAGGCACTTTACATCCAGTGCATAACACTTTTGTCCTTTTTGTTTGGCCACAGTGCTACAAAGCCTGCATCTTCTGTATGTGTTAATTTTTTGTGGAAAATGTGTTCCAACGCCGTTTAGCCTTACTTCATCTGGTACTAGACGTTTATTGCTAAGAAAAGGAGTAGGTTTGTATCTTCGCTTTCTCGATGAATATCCCCCTATTAGTTGTCTCGCTAGGTTTATTCTAAATAGTTGATCATTTTTTGTATTGTTAATTTTCATCAAAATAAAAGCATTTATAATTGCCATATCTAACAAATAATAAAAGATTCGAAACCACCACTTAGTACTTTTTCGACCAATTTCATAATTTTCTCTAAGCTGGTCATATCTGTCAACCCCTCCCATAGTTTTGTTATATTCAGCTACCAGCCGAGGACACGAAACATTGATTTTTTCTCCTAATTTATTTTTCCTAAGAACATATGTTGTGTCCTTTGGAGAAAAACATGTTGATAAAAAGTGTACGGAATTATTATCCATCCAGGTTACTGCAGATGTTTTATTGTTAGTTTTGAACATAAACTCGCCTCTGGATAATTTTGTCTTAGTTTTCATCATTTCTGGTAACCCTTTTCTGTTAGTTCGTATGGTACCAATGTAGCGAAAATATTATTTTTTCTCAACTTTTCCATCAAAGAATATGTTGTAAAAAAATTATCAAAGACAACAAGACTATGTCTCCTTTTTAGATTAGAGGTAAGTTGAAGAACCACACGTTCTCCAAGAGGAATTGCTCCAAGGTTGTGCTCAGATTTCCCTACATATATATCAAAGTTATAAATGTACCCAGTTTTAGAGTCCGCAAGGCACCAAACTTTGTATCCCCATTTTATTGGTTTTTTGGGCATATATTGCTTGATCCCTGATCGACCTTTGAAAGGTATCATTGACTCATCAACTGCTACATACGATGAAGGTACATAGAATGCACTAATAGTGTGTTGTAAACCATCGATTAGTGGTCTTCGTTTGTGCAATTTATCATAGCCTATTTCACCCTTAGGTACAGCCGTTGAGTTGTCATTTATGTGTAAATTTTCTACAAGTTTTTTGAACCGTTTAGAGTTCATTACTTGCAGTCTACTTGGAACATTCAAATAAGGATCACTTGACCAATAATTAGCCACTCAAGGTAGTTTATGAAACCCCATTATAATCATGACACCAAACAGAGCTTTGATTTCTTCTGCAGTTGTTTCAGTCCAAAATTTTGAAGGACCAGGACCATCTTTTTTGTTAGATCTTCTCCGAAGGTTTTGCGAGGCGTAGAGATTAGTCTGATCTACGATAGCCTGTATCATTTCTGGCGTAAAAATTTTTAAAAAATAATCAATTTCCTTGTTTTTGATACAAAAGTTATGAGTTGAAGAAGGGTTATACTGATCGAAGTCTGTTTCCAATAAATCGAAATATTCAGTATTGTCGTTCCATTCTTCCTCACTATCAGTGTCAGAGGAGCTGTTATCGTCTTCTTCAGGCACTTCAAGATCTTCTAGTATCTCAGGAACGTCGGTGTGGAATTCCTCTTCGACGTCACAACTTTGTTGTGTGGATGTTTGAATGGCGATGGTACTATCAAGAAGATTGTGAGACGGTGAACAAGAACGTGTTGACAAACTTCTTGTTTTTAAAATTTCTGTATTTTCTAGCTCCTGAAACTCATTTTCTGCGCCTTTGTCTCCTTCCTCGTCAGAATGTATTTCGTTGTCCGGTAGGCTAAAAAAGTAATGTGAGGCCTCTTTTGCTTGCCTAGGATCATCCAGATTCCATTTATTCATATTTGAAACTGAGCTACAACTCAGATTGTACAGTCCCACTGCCGTATCTAAAGAGTACGCTATTCCTTGATATATGGCAGCACACTAGAAAGTGGTAAATATTATTCCCATTACCTACTCAATGTGATTTTGTAAGTGGGAATTCGTCTTCCCAGTGCCCATCAAAGGGTTAATGGGGATATTTTTGTTTTTACATTTAACAATTTTGTACTCACATTACTCTCTGTTTTAAAAGAAATTGTTGTATTTGTAGCTAAAGATATTATTTTTGAAATATTATTAGAAATATTACCTGCATATGTGATGGTTTTATAATTTTTTATTTCATTAGTTTGTTCAGAAAATATTAGTTTTAATGCCGCTTTTTCCTCTTTTTTATTAATTAATTTATTTATAATATGTAATGGATAACCGTTGGATGTTGCTATGTGTTTAATCGTATTAATTTATTTATCAAAATTACATTTATTCATTAAAATATCTCCTTTTACTGTTGTTTTATTTATTTCCTGATTAATTATTTGAATAAGAATTTCATTGTTATTTTCAAAAATAAAGGCACTTTATTATTGCAAAAAATTCATATTTTTCTTAAATCCTACACGATTTAAAAAAATTTTATTTGGTTTTATTTCAGGTTTTGGGCCATTCATATCTTTTTATAAATAAACACTTCGTAAAATTTATAAATTTTTTTCCATAATTCCAACTTAGGTATACACAATAAGCAGTAACTAGTGTAAATAATAAAGTATACTTTTTTCTCTCACCGTTTCATATTTTTGTATCAAGTGTATCATAAATTATTTCTGCTTTGTTCTTTAAACCGGTCCTGTACGAATCACGTGACTTCAGGCCGGCCAACTTAAAATTAGCACAACATGGCGATCACAGTAAAGGAGTCAAAACGAATATCCTATTAGTAGTCCATGGATCCTAAGTTCGTGATTATACTCCATGAAGTCAATCAACTGACGAAAATGTCTACTGTATTTAGAAAAATTAAAGGTTTGTTCATAACTTGTTAATGTCATGTAAATTAATGTATTTACAATCAATTCTTGCAGCTAAATATTGTTTCATCCAATTTACGGATGACGATATCTACTATGTTTGTTTGTCGAAATATTTAAAGGAAAAAAATGGAATGATTATAGCCAAATGGATTGATGGAAATTATTACAAAGGAAAATTTCTAGCTTCATCCAATAATTTGCGGCTTTTAAAAGACATCACAAAAAGTGTAGAGAATAGCAGTTACCCAACTGTTCAACTAGAAAAAATAAAAGGCAAGTGGGTATGCAATATTTGTAATAAAATAATAGTAAAATTTTCTTAAATAAAAATTACATATTTACTTTTTGTTATTATATTCTAAAGTGTTGTAAATTTTAGGTATATCACACAGGAAAGAAATAGTAGTAGACCAGCGTGAGGAGGAATGTTGTAATAATGAAGTTTCTACTTTCGATGTTTGCAATAATTGTTGTCTGCTATATAGAACTGGTGATAACCATTTATGCAGTGAAAAAGAGTATGTAAATGGTGAGTTAAAACTCATTTCGAGCTTTCTCATATTATAAAATAAATTGTTTTTATAAAATTAAATATTCAAAATATATGCATATTTTGATAGCAACCTCATTAAATGTTTAAGAATAAGTCGGCTCATGATCTATGAAACATTGCAATAAACACTGTCATATCGAGAGACCTATACATCAATTTATTGCTCACAGGAACTGTTGTAATGAGACAATAAATCTAGTTAATGTAATGTATAATAATAATAAGTCGTTAAATGTTGAAATTTATCGCCACAAGTGCATATTTACTTTTTGTTATAATATTCTAAAGTGTTGTAAATTTTAGGTATACCACACAGGAAAGAAATAGTAGTAGACCAGCATGAGGAGGAATGTTGTAATAATGAAGTTTCTACATTTGATGTATGCAATAATTGTTGTCTGCTTTATAGAACTGGTGATAACCATATATGCAGTGAAAAAGAATATGTAAATGGTAAGTTGAAACTTAATTAATTAATTCATCTCGAGCTTTCTCAGATTATAAAAAAAAAGTTAGTCAAATTAAATATTCAAAATATATGCATATTTCGATAGCAAACTCATTAAATGTATAAGAACAAGTTGGTTCATGATCTATGAAACATTGCAATAAACACTGTCATATCCAGAGACCTATACCTCAAAAGGAAGCAATTTATTGCTCACAGAAACTGTTGTAATGGGGCAATCATTCTAATGAATAATGATAAATGGTTAAAGGTTGGAATTTATCGCCAAAAGCTAAACTTTACTTTGACGTATCTGATTGGGAGGCTTATACAGAGAGTGGTCCAGATTGTTATACATCAATTTTCAGATGTGGTAGAGACTTGAGAAATGAAAGGACAGTTCTTAATAAACATACCTCTACAAATTCACCATAACTTAGGATGTTAAAGTTTGATGAAATAAAACTTTATAATTAAATATCTGATGAAAGACAAAAGTGATTATTTTCAAATTTGGCTCACTATCCTATACAAGTCATAAATAATTGCAGAAACCCATAGGCGCCAAGGCGCCTTTTAAAGTGTGCCAAATTTTAAAAGTATTACTTTTGTCTTTCCTTATATATTAAATTATAAAATTTTAATTCCATTGAATTTTAGCACCTTATATTTAAGTTATTTGGAGGTATGTTTATTAATAAAAGTCACCTTATTTTTTTAAGCATATATCACCTGTGAAAAATTATTGTGTAAAAATATATAAATGGTAATAATGGTAAACAATTCTGAATGGGGATATTTTATATTGGTCAATGGTCTTAAAATGGGAAGTTGTAGTAGAGGCACGAATTCAGTAGCAAGCAGTATGAATATAATGGACATGTTTATTGCATTTTTATAAATATCTAAGTAATAACAGCTGAGAAGAATAATATTATACATATATTGCCCAAAATATTTTAACGTGCCTACTCAGTTGACACCAAAATTTAGTACTTTCAACACAATAAGGTATTAAAAATACTCATAAAGGTTGAATTAATATCACTACTATACTTATGTATTTAATTGTCTCTTGTAGAAATTGACTCTGACATGGAAGTAGATGATGATTCTGTCAATGACTCAAACAATGATGAAGAACATACTGCAAATGAAGTTGAAAATAATGTTTTATGTACATACTGCGGAATATTTGTCGTTGATATAAAGGAACACATTTATACAGCACATGGGCTGGAGAATATAGTTGGTGAGTTTTGTTAACGAAGATATAAGAAACTATAAAGGATATAGTGTATATAAAATAAGTTACAGTCAAATTTTCTATTAATGGGTTGTGTCTTTAACATCTAACATACAGGGTGTCTCTAAAAGAGCTAGACAACATGCTCTGCCACATTTTTCTGGATATCTTAATTCAAAATTTAATTTTAATAGTTTCTGAGATACCTATTTTTTTTAGTTTTTCTACACTAACTTCATTATTAATTGTCGTAAATATATAAAACTTGCAATAAGGGAGTTTTCTAACATGAGAAATTAAAGTCCGGTCTTGAACTTGCTGTAAATTAAAGAGGGTGCCTCTTACAGTACGTTACATGTACAGTAATGTCTGTACCTAGAATCCAAAGGCTCCTCTAATCTGAATAACCCAATTATGTAAAAAGACGTATAATCCAAACACCTTGTATTTATTAACATTTTTTTAACCATTAGAATAATGTTACTGAACTTAGCAGGAATGAAGGGTATCCAAATAGCAGCTTTTGTCAGTGTAGTAAACATTAAAGATCTCAAATTTCTAGTTCAAGGTCAAGTTTTCATGAAGAAAAAATGTTAATAAAACATTTTTTAAGAGATTTTTTCAAATTTGAATGTATTTAATATTACAGATGACGATGAATGTGAAAGGGAGAAGAAAGCAAAATACCCAACTAAACGCCATTATTGTATTTATTGTAAAACATTACAAACAAAATTGTCAAGGCATTTACAACGTAAACATAGCAATGAATATGATGTAAAGAAGGCTATGACATTTTCGAAAGGTAAGTTCTTTGTTTAAAATATTTTTTCTACGCCCATGTCTGTAAACGTCAAAAATCGCACTGTCAACATTCCTTGTAAATGACACTTAACAATAACATGTACATAATGAGATCCCATAACATACACGTGCGTTTTGAGAAGAAAACTTGAACTTCTTGGTTTAATTAAATTACAATCAAATTTTTATTTATGTTAGACTTTATTTGGTCTATTTACACAAATTTAGTCAATTAAAAAACATAAAAACTTTTAGCATTAGCGAGATCTATTTATGATTGAAAGAGTGATGCCCCTAAATGTAGGCAGCACATTATGCAATTTCTTTAAAAATTGGACGTTTTCTTAAGTAGCATGCTATGAAAATAAATGTTGTTATTTATATTGTCAATATAATACAATTATAAATAACCGTTCATCACCATTAAATAATAAGGCACAATCGATTTACAATAATTGTTCAATTGTTATTGACAACTATTATAATAAAATTTAAATAATTGCGATGCTTTTGATTTAATGGAAGAAAATGAATGGGCGTAGAAAAAGTATAGTACGTTACACGAGTTGTAAGCCCATTACGCACTCATGGAATTTATGCACTCGCCGCCGCGCGGCTTCGTGCATAAACTTTTTCATTTCGTGCGTAATGGGTTACTTACAACTCTTGTTACGTAATATACTATTTCATGCACTGTTTGACTTGAATACTAAATCCATAACATGACTTTAGAAAGTGGTTCTTTCATTTATTGGAAACTCACAGATTTTAATACAAACTCTATTTGATTTCAACAATTATTAATTGAAAGTAATACATATACAGGGTGGTCCAATGTTTCTCATATATTGTGCCTCATATCAAAGTTGCAACATTTTTCAATATGATATGATACAATCTTAAAACAAGTGACAATATATTTTTATACAACCAGTAATGTAAATGAGCCATAAAGTCTGTCTATACATTTATGGAAAGTGAATTTTTACGTATCAGTGCCTCCTCACTGGTTGCTACGGTTCAGTAGAGCACTCTCTGTTCACCTATTCAACCAATTTGGAACTGAGAACTCAAACCAGCATATGTTAATGAAATTTGAAGTTAATATTAGCTGAAAAAAAGTCAAAGTTCTTTCAGGATTCAAAGTATTGCCATAAAAAGTTCAACTACCAGGGCAAACTTATTCTCATATATCTATAATTTATGAAAAATGGTAAGTTAGTAACTGAATCAGTCATTCATAGAGAGTACAAGAGAAATATCTGAAGCATTTAAAAGAAATAAGCAGAATCATTTATGAGTCACCTATATATCTCTATTGTACACCTCCGGATTGATGTGGAATAAAATTGGCAAGACTATATGATCGAAATGTCAAATTTGTATCTTATTTATATTTAGGGGTTTGTAATGAAACGTTACTCTAAAAGGCTACTCTTAGCTCCCTGTATATTGAAAATGAAGCGTTCATGCATATATTATGGTTTCTCCTTTATTTTTAATAATAGAATATGATGTTACTGTTTATGCATTAAAACCTGAATCACCCTGTATATTGAATTTTGAATATGTACAATAACAATAATTGAATATTACTGAAAAATGTATACCAATGCAATAATATATATATTCTATTCTTAGGTTCCCGGGAGAGAAAATTATTTTTATTGGAACTGCAGAAAAAATCAGATTTTATATATAACACTAATAAAGAACCTAACCAGTACATTAGCCTTAGAAGAAATATTCGAGGAATTGACGGAAAAGTACCCTGCCCGTACTGTCAGGGATATTACTCGAAAATTAATATTCGTAACCATGTTAGACTTAATTGCTGGGCACAGCACGGCAATAAAGTAAAGGAATTTGAAAATATGGGATTTACAAAATTACAAGTAATGTGTAGATATACGGCATCTCAAATACATGAAAAGGCTTCAAAAGTACTGAGGGAACAGATATTCCCTGTTTTAAACAATGACGAAGTCACGAGAGCAATCGCATACGATGAATTAGTGATCGTATATGCAAATCTGTTGACAATGATATATAGTTCAAGTACTCATCATCACAGGATGATTAGGAATAAAATAAGGCATATTTCCCGAATTTTTTTGGCCATGCAAAAAATAGATCCCAAAATCACAAATACAACATCCATATTTGATCCTTCAAACTTCGATACATTCATTAATGCTATACATAATCTGGCTGGTTTCAAAAATGGCAAATTTATTACTCCTAGTTTTGGTCCAACATCCATTACGTTGATTTGCCAACTGGGCGATGTCTTACAAGTTGAAGCAATAAAAAAGAAGGACAGAGAGCTAGAAAATAATGTCAAGCAATTTTTAAAACTAGTGGTAACGACGGCTAGTGCCTTAATTACAAAAACGGCCACTGAAAACAGAACTCAGAGTCAGAGGTCTAAAATTGTAATATTACCTAAAACTGAAGATGTCAATCGATTATATCAGTGCCTCAAATTTGAATTGGAAAGGTGTACAGAAATATTGAGGGATAAATTTGATAATACAGCATGGATCACATTGAACAAGATAGTTTTGATAAAGCTATTAATTTTTAATCGAAAAAGACCTGGTGACATAGAAAGGTCACAAATAATTGAATACCGGAATATTCAAACAATTGATAGTGAAACACTTCAAAAATTAGATGTCAGTCAGGTAAAATATGCAATGGAATTTAGCAGATACATTACTAGAGGCAAATTAGATTCTCCGGCTGCAGTACTGGTTCCTAAAGAAGATAGAGATGCCATCGAATTAATTTTAAAATATAGGATGGAAGCCAAAGTAGAAAAAAACAATCCATATGTGTTTGCTGCACCTCCAGGATCTCCAGATCCATTCTATAGAGCAGGAAAAGCTTTACAAGAATTTTGTAAATTAACAAATTTGGAAAATAAAAACCTAACTGCGACTAAATTAAGAAAGCATTTGGCAACAGTAACATGCACATTAAATGATGATGTGGTAAAGCGTATTAGTAATTTTATGGGGCACTCCGATAAGTACCATCACAACATATATGTTCAACGCCCTGTGCTTAAGGACATTTTAGAAATGGGAGAAGTTTTAACAAGTGCTATTGGTCATACGAATATTGACAAAAACAATGATGTAATTCTCCCAAAAGGAGGTAACTGTCAACAAAATAGCGAAAGTGAAGATGTAACTAACAGTCATGAAGTAGATAATGATAAAAGTGAAACAGACAAAAACAAAGACGTCAATCTCCTTCCAGAGGAAGGCCCCTATCAACAGAATAATGAAAATGAAGACATAACTAACAGTCATGAAGTGGATGATGATATAAGTGAAACAAATGATAGCGATGAAGCAGACTTTGTACCGAATCTCTCAAGAATTTCTGAAGAATCAAGCGGTGATGAAACGGCTTCCACAACTAGTGATACACATAAGAGGAAAAGAAAAAGTGGAATTGTGAAAAAGTCAAGGATAAACAGAAAGAAAACATGGACTACTCCGGAAAGAAAAACTGTAAGGAATGTATTCAAACAGTATTTTGTAGAAAAATCTGAAAACCCAAGTCTTAAAACGTGTCAAGAATTCCTACAAAAAAATTGTACATTGAAACATAGAAGTGCAGTACAAGTTAGGTCATGGATCATACAAGAAAAAAAGCGAATAGACGATAGTAAGTAATTGCGCCTTTTTTTGAAATTTAATAATAAAATTCCTTTTTACTGCAGGGTCACCTCGATGGAATACTCCCTTAAGAGAGTTGTGTAGAAATCATTTTAGAGAATATTATGAAAGTGAAACTTATCCAAACTCTTTTGAACTCCAAAAGGCTATAGATCACTATTCTCAATTGCGACATACAACTGTTTCAAAATTACGAAGCCATCTACAGCATGACTACAAGTACTTGACAAGAAAAAAATTATTTTAAAATCAATCAATGTCTGCTATATAGGGTGTATCAGTTTTAAGTACCGAAAATTTCACAATCGATAGTACTGGGGACATTTGGATATATTTGTCAATTTTTTTAACTTGTCATTAGTATTCCAGAAAATCGAGGTCAAATGGTATGATGTTTTTCCTAATATTTAAATTATTATTTCATTTTTTGGAAAGCTTATAACCTCTAAAAAATTGAGAAAACATTTTTGTCAAGAAAGTTACACGGATCATAAAAATATTTCCAAATATCCATTCAGGTGCACATTTTATTTAAAAAAAGGCGGTCCAAACTCCAAGTGAAAACCGTTTGAGATAATATAAAGAAATGTTAGATGTGTCGATAGCTATGTAAAGCACCACAAAATTATTTTTTAGTCCTACCAGTACCAGCATAGCAGAATGTCACTGAATATTTTTAAAAAATAAACATTTTATCATATAGAGCACCATGATCAAGTAAAAAATAAAAGTTGTCTTAATGCACAGTATAATACTATCAGTTAGGATAGTTATTCATATTATTAATACTTATCATCAGTAAGATGTTTTCATAACGAAGAGTATTACTGGGATTTTTTTTGTAAACTAGGTGATAATATTTTATTTGAAAAACAATTTATGTTTTGCTGTTTTGAACTATAATTTATATAGTAAATTAGGGTTATTTTTCAGTTTAGAATTGATTATTACCATTTGACAGTTTACTTTTGAGACTTCCTGTGTAGTATATTTGTTATTACGATTTATACAAGTCTTTACAATAATTTCAGGAGGCGATCGTAGAATATACATATAAGGTAACAGAAGCCCCAAACCTACATAATTACAGCTGTTTACTTTCATTGATTCAAAATTTATATTTTGGTGGTTTGATTGAACTGTCAGATAAATGGATCAGCATTTTCATAAATTACACAGCAATCATTTTAATTCTAAAAATAATGTGATTAAAAGAACTACAGAATATGTACTCGGCAAAGTTGAAGGTGTAGCTTAAGAACTAGTGGCTTCATTTTGCAGACAAAGATTTTCTGTAAGGATTAAGTATCTTATAAATATAAAACAAGAAAAAAAGCAAGCAGACACAAGAAGGGCGTCTTCGGAGATTTTACGGAAAAAAATCAAAAAATTAAGAAAATTGTTAATCAAATAATTGTGGTAAAATACATTCATCCAAAACAGACGTATTATGAGGCTATAACAGTACTCGGTTGACCCCCTTAATAGGGGTGCATCTTGAACAGGGCGCAACTTTCGGTATGGATAATTTCAGTTCAATCCCCATATTTTTACGCAGGAGTCTGCGGTAGAACGGTGGTGGTACCTTTTAGCGACACCCTGTATAATTGAATAAAATTATTGATATCACTTTTACATGTATTTGATAAATCTAATTTTAATACATATTTAGGTACTTTCATTAATAAATAAATCTTGAAATTTTGTTTTTTGTTTCTATGAACCTCTGATCATTTGCATTAATGCCAATTAGTATCTCCTAATTTTGATTGTGCAAAGAAAATATAAGAAAACTCATTTAATTGTTGAATGTTCAGCTTGATGCATGGAAGAAATTTTTATTCAAATTTTGATTTATATTGTAGAAAACAATTAAATTTGAAATTGTAAGAATATTCATTATTATAATTTGTTCAAATAAGAATGCCTATCTATAAAATACAGGACATAATTTACTTATTATTGTTATGTTTCCTATACGGGTATCTGCAAATTACTTAAAATAATTAAATATCCTACAGCTGATACACTGATTGCTGTTACTGTGTGTGAAGAAATATTTATTTTAGTATATTTTAACTTATTCAAACTTCTAATTTGGTTTGGTATGAGATTTAAGTGTCCATCTATACGTTTAAAATAAACTGAATAACTATTGTCTACCACATTCAATACATGATTACTCCATCTGTAAATTCAGAATTTAGCAAATTTGTGATTTATTCGAGCGATATTATCTCATAGGCCAAGAGTTATGAGACAACCTTACTCTTTCTAGTAACTTGTGTCACAAGCACAGACGAGACTAATTTATAAATAGGGATGGGTAGGAAATAATCGATAAATATCGTCGATATTTTTAATTCCGATACTATCGTTAATCGATATTTATTTTAAGGTATCAAATTCGATATTTTTATTTATGAAAGGGTTGCTTCGGATGTGAATTTAGCAGTTCCAGTTAATAGAAACAGATTAACAGGCGAACGTTTTAAACAAAGAGTGCTCCTAATGTCCATATCTGACGACTACTGGAGTGATTAAAATTTAAATAAACACTCTTATTTTTTTATAATAAAGAAACGATAAAACTACCAAATGTTCATTTGTCAAATTCCGATTATTTTGATAAAGGTCATTAGTAAGTAACCACACTTTGAAAAATATATCGATATTTTTTATCATAAATATATCGATACTGTTGAAAAATATCGATATGGTCTATATCGATATTTTTCATTCCTTGCCCAGTGCCCATCCAGACTAATTTGACGTATGACATATTTTTTCGTACATAAATAAGTTCTGCCACCGGATTTTGACGAGAGCCTAAATCGTCCACGCCGATCCTCGCTCTGCGCATGCCTACGTTTAAAGCATGGTTTTAAAATTCGCGGGTACCAACGGAATTAAAACTCACTTTAGTACATTGGTACATATAATATTTGTACTATTATGTGAATAATAAGGTACATATAATATTTGTACTATTATGTGAATAATAAAATAAAATTGTTTTGCTGTTCAATGATAGTTATTTATTCCGCTATTGGATGATGTAACACTTTCTTCAACCACTCAAATAATAGCTATTTATGTCATGAGGATATAATGTAGAGATTTCTAGAGGCGTCTTATAAGACTTATGGTGGAACGAGCGTAGTCATAATGAGGACAAGTCAGTAAAGTGTATATGTCCGAATATCATACATATCCTTATGTTCGATTCGAGATAAATAATTATTATATAAAAATATTATGATATTTGTCATTTCTAAATTGTTTTTCAACTACACAATAATGGTGCCATAATTTGCAAACATTTTGCAGAAAAACAAGACCATTTCGGTAGCTGTATAAAAATGACAATCTTGTGTACTTTTCCCACTTTATGATACTGGTCCGATGTTAGCATTAGCACAGGGAATTACGCGTTAACTTCATACTTAATTTTCCATTAAATTGAGTAGTTGACGAAAAATTTTATTTGTTCAAAAAATGCTTCTCAAGACTCGAAAAACTCATCGGACTTCGCAAATGCATCGTCCGATGATTTGTAACTATTGGTCGACGAGGTCTGCGACAGCGGAGATGGAACAGCGGCAGGGATTGTCAATTTGACATTTAATATAAAAAAGTTACCATTTTGGTATTTCATATTATTCTTTATTCCTGTGTAATTATTTAATGTTAATATATTATTTCGTTAGTTTAAAATGTTTCTTTCAAATATGTGTGTGTAAGACAACCCACAATTAAACACAGATCACTCGACTTCTCCTCTGGTCGGCAAAATAAACCGGTGCTTAACATCTTCGCATCAGATTTAATTTTCATAGCTCGAAAACATAGTTTTTGACCTTATGGAGCGAATAACTATTAGATATAGGGTTTCTAGAGCATTTTTTTACTTGAACCTGTCTATCACAAGGGTTCGTGATGCACTGCAGCCAGTTAGGGCTTATTATACTTGGGACTTCTAGAGCACATGCTTCATTTGATATTCTATTGTCACAAATTTTTCAAGAGTATTTTTACGAAAGTTCTTTCAATTGTTCAATTGAATATAAAACGTGTTCTCATCTGAATTTAAAGATATTGTGTGAAAAGCTAGAGAACAGCTTATTTGTTGCTTGACACTTCATGTCGACGAGCCGTCCATAATAATTTTTATTATAGACTAGACCATATAGGAGCACTTTATGTCCGTAAAATAGTCCATTAGGTAGGCAGTTATAATAAAGTTGAATATAAAAATAAATTATTGCTTTATTATGTACAAATAACAAAATATATAATTAATACATATGATCATTAGAAGCAGAGGTGGAAATAAACAAATCTGGTCTATCAACCAGAGCTTTACCAATGCTGGAAACCTCTTTATTTGATGGCCTCTGGTAAGTGGATTTTCTGTGGTCCCGCTTTTTTTTGTGGATGAAAATCGTGGTTGCGGAGAAATGATCCTTTTCTGTTTCTTTTCACCTGTATGCACATCTGTCGTAGCTTTTAATGACGAATCATATTTTGGAAGTACAGACAAACTGTTTATTACATTTAAATGATAGTGAATCTGCTGAATAACATCACCATCAAGTCGTTTTAAATCTACAGTATTCAATTTAGAAAAAGTAGCATCTATAATGTTCTTCAGTTTGACATCGGTGTTTGAAATATTTTCACTTTCATCCAATGTTGAAAGAAAACTGTTGTTTTCTTCTACTTTTTTTGAAGCGTAGTCGGATTTTTGTTCACCAGTAAATTTATTCAGTTTTATAAAATGAATGTGCTTGCAGATTGTTTGATTATTTTTTTCATAGTCGGAACAAGTGCTTGAAAACATGTGAACACAAATGTTGCAACTAGAACAAAATATTTCACAGAATTTTGTATCACAGAGCAGTTGCACCACAGATACTGATCCTTCTTCATTAAAAACATTCCAGGATGAGTGGTTACCACTGTCTTCTACCATGTAGTTCAACTTCAAAGTCATTTCCAAAGCTTTGTTGTGTCTCTCAAATATGTCTCTGCTATGACTAGTATTTTTTCCTTTTGTCAGCTTAATTATGCGTTCGATGCTTTTGTCTCGAACATATTTTAATATAACGTCTAAGCCTTTATCAAGCCTCCAAACTGATTTACGGTCTAGATAAAAGTATTTAATCACCTTATGCATCGATTCTAAATGTGTGTTGGTATTTATACCACAGTTCTTTCTGAAACAGTAGGCCCATTTATCATAATTTTCACTATAATAAGTTTTGAAGTAATTGCCAAAGGATTTTAAATCTTGATCGTTCAACATTAAATTTAAGGCATTATCCAAAGATTTCTGGAAATCAAACTCTTCTGTATGTTGTTGTAGGGTCTTGAGCACTTTGTAGACATCACTACGTTTTTCCATATTATGTATTTTGTTTAAATTACTTTGCCATGCACGATCCACATGCCACGAACAAAAAATGTGATGAGGTGCTGGTCCCATAACTGCAGTCCAAGCATTATAAAAATTTTCTGCCAAATCTGACATGAATGTTTGAGGAAAAACTGTACCTATAGCTGATTTTATATTCTCGAATAACACTTGATAAATTAAAGTATCTTTTCGGTTGGAGAACATGAATGAGACAGGAAAGCCCTGTTTAAATTCATCGATCACCATAATAGTAGTTAATTCAAAGTCATATCCGTTTAAGCCATGTGTGCCATCGATCGCTATTATGTTACTTCCAAATTTTTCTAACATCATTCTCTGGGATTTGTTCATGATTATTAGACAAACATCTTTTTCTTCTAAAAGTTCAGAATGTACTCCTTGTTGTTTATAAAATAATATTGGATTATCAGCTGCATCCTTAGAGAAGCATTCTGCAACAAACAAGTCGACAGACACAGCATCATTTTCATGTCTCTTTCCATCTTTGATGTGGACATTGAAACTTGCTTTGATATTGTCGATATCTTTAGTTGTGAGTAAATCAATCCTTTTGAGATGTTTTTGTATGTCATCTCGAATTGTGGCAAGGATCCTAAAATATTCAAGAACATTATCAGTTTATATACTGGTTTATTAATGTATCTTTATTTAATCAAAATAAAATAAGGGTCAACGTCAAAAGTATATATGTATACATGTAATAAGTTTACTTAAAACTAACTCACCTTGCTGAGGTTACTCCACTGATTAATTTTGATGCAATATTTTGACGATCCTCTTTCTGTAGTCTTAGATGTTCTAATTGAATATCATGACCATAGTGGATTTTTTGCCATCGAATTAATATATCTTTGTCATCTTTGTTTATTACTTTAATTTGACTGGTGCAAGAAGATTCCATTTTGCAAGATCCCTGACTTTTCATTAAGCGATAGTATTGCTTTGACTTATCTCTGGCTTTGCCTCCTGTTGAAATAATGAGTAACTGTTAATAATTATTTGATTAGTAAATTACAAGTAGGATTAGTAATAGATGCTAATTATAATTCTTCTTAATAAAACATATGTACTTTTATTTTTATTTTGTATAAATTTAAACTACAAACATATTACATAGATATAAATAGGTGAATGGGTAGGTGTACACTGTCCATACCTGTTCGACTTCGATTACAATTGTAATATGAAGTAACTTCACCATTTGTTCTGGAACTTTTCGATTTGAATATATAACTGCATTGATATTCTTTTTCAATTGCCGATTTCCAGACATGAAACTCTGAAAATGTTTAGGTATATATAAACCTTATATGGAAAATAACATTAACATATCGTTGCTTCAGATAGAAGAGCAACGACTAACTGCAATTTTTTGGAAAGTGATTTTAAGGTCTTTTATCCACTCAAAATAACTTTATTTGCTTAATCAACTACACAATTATTTTCTACAGTTGCGGCGTTGATTTACAGTGAATAGAGAAAGTTGAATTTCCCAAAAAAATGCAGTATCGTTACTCTTCTGGAGCAGCGATAATATTTGGTCAGTCTGAGCTTAGAACTAACCCAAGCAGCAAGGGTTAGTCGAATGTACGTCGAATGTATGTCATCACTCGACGTAGAAATACGTCGAAACAACGGTCGATCCGACGTGAATTGGACGACACAATGTCATAGTCGAAAAGACGTCGACCTGGGATGTTCAATCGACGTACAACGACGACGTACTGTATACGTTCAGAATTACCTACGACAGGTATACAGTTTGTTCGCAGTTTGAAATCGTTGTCAACTGGACGACGCACATGCATTTGGCAACGGTTGCGAACTGCTGTTCGCACAAACCTATAATTAAATTTTTGATGATTAAATAAAAAAACCAAAATCACCATGTCAAAACTGTTTTTTTATTATATATAAATACAAAACAAATATATTTATCTGGATAACACAGATGGTAGGTAGGGTGTGGCAAAGATATAGCTGCCAAAATATTTCTTTTCATTATTTTGGCCTTTTCTTGTTGAAAACCCGTGATGATTACTAGATAAGAAAACGAATTTTGGTAGATTTTCAGGAAAATAATTGTATTAATGTTAGATTACATGTTTCGAATTACAAATTCTTATTAAAATCACATCTGAAGAAGTTGAAATTAGAAACATATTAATTAAAATTGTTTACATGAAAGTCAAAATTTGGGTTTCCTCATAGTAATGCTGAAATGTTTACCTTATAATAAAGGAAATGATAACCATTTATTGTTGTGGGGTGGGTCAAGAGGGAACAACATACATTTTGTAATTATACTATTGAAATTAAAAAGTTCCATATTTGGTAGAAGTTCACTTACAATGCAAATATCAACAGATTTTGATTCAAAAGGGTAAGTATAGAAAGATTCATAAGATGTAAACTTTTGGCCTATTAAAAAAATTTCATTCTCAGCATCAACTATAATGTTATTGATTTTTATTACACAATACTGATTATTTAGACAATAACAGTTGACAATGGAATATGCTGCTACAGTATACCCAAAATTATTATGTTTCACCCTATTATATTGTTTGATAGAATTAGAAGATACATCTAATAGTGGTCCATTAAAATGTTGCATTTCATATTTCTTTGTGTCGCTATCATTAATAAGTAATGCATTATTAGCTTCTGTCAGGCGACGAAACAGTTGTTCTAAAGGTTTATTAGGCGATTTAACCCACTTTTTTATTTCATTTAAGTAGTTTTCAAAAGGAAAAGCTGAAATCTGGTCCAAAGGACCAAACAATCGAGCTTCCTCACTCAAATGACACAGCACATGAACATTATAAACTAAAAACTCTAATCCATATAAGTCTTTGGAATGAGATATAAAGCAGTCTAGTAATTTTCTAGGAACATCACAACCAAAATTTGCCAAGTGCCTTTTAGATAACAGAATAGTAACAGAAGAATGCAATAAAAGAAAGTGCTCGTACATGGCCTTATCAATATCTTTTAAAACTAGGACTCCTAAGTAAACTAAAAGAGTTCTAAATTCCGTTGCTTTAAAGCGAGCGACCTCTGACAGACTTCGAGGTTTTCTATTGAACTCTGAGACAACAAATTTTCCATGGAAAATTAGGTTCTCTGATATTTTTGTAACATCCCTACTACATAATCGAACTCGCAAGTCACCACCTGTCCATGTGAGAAGAAGTTTTTTCATAACACCTAAGTATAAACAATGCATAGAGTCGATTGGAAATTTCGAAATCATTCCAATATTTAAGTCTTCCAAAGGTGAAAATCCAGTGTGATGGTTCTGATCAAATTTTAACAAAAATGACTGATCCGATCTCCTTGGCGCCGAGATGTTATTAAACACCATCCTGTGTTTAAAGTAGTCTCCTTCTTCAGTGCATTTATCACACCCTGAATAACCGTTGTGTGATTTTATACATTTTATAAAAGCCCGAGCTGGGGCATCACAAATGAAACTATGTACATGTATCCTATATTTTTTATCTTTGAACGTTAAACCTTTCTTCATTAGGAATTTAAGGTCTTTAATGAAGTCATGCAAATAATCGGCTAGTGGGCTAGGTTTTGAATTTCCACAAAAAACACCTATAGCAAATGGTTTCACTGTCACACTGCTATTTACAATTAAACCCAAGATAGGCCAAAACTGCACTGATGAGCTTTTAAATAGAGGTAAACCATCAATATTAAAAGATATTAGAATATCATTTGAAACCATTAAAGCATTTTTAGAAATATATAATTTAAGAAAATTTTCCAATCCAAAATGAACATAATTGCCTGAAGTTAGTTCTTTTTTTAAGGTAACAGTAGTTGGTGTGTTCAAAAGAGTTTTGGAACTCAGGGGTAATTCTGGATGAACTGGAACTAACACATGAAGTAGATCAGTCAGCGTACTATGAGTTACTTTATTACGAATTGCCCATTTTTTTAGTTCACTGTTTAAGTTGTGAGAGTTTTTTTCAAATTTATTAGAGTCACTGGCATTTCCTAAATGACTTATTGACTCTAACCCCACTTCAGAGTTACACTCTATGTTTTCGCCATTTTCAGTTTCACTAATATTAATTAAAATTCTAGAACTAGCACTAGAGTTGGTGACATCAGTACTAGAAATTATATTAATGGTATTACTATGTATCACTGTTTCACTAAGATGTGAAGAGGATGGTTGATTTAAATTGCTATTAAGGGTTTCATTTTCAAGACTTTCAATTGTATTTTTAAGTTCCTTAGCCACCCTCCTAAACATCTGGCGTTCACCTACAGTTTCTTTATAAAATTTTGGCATATTATTTTTACATAATAAATAAACTAACCAAAATTAAAACAATCCTAAATTATTCACTTTTCTTATTACGATTGGGAGCATGTTTCAGCCAACGCTTGATAGCGTTCTCAACTTCCTGAGTTGTAAAGTTGGCTCCTTGTTTCACCGCATCTATAATAAAAATGACATTCAGTGTATGACAAAAAATACAATATAACACACACTTTTTCTGATTCTACTTCACAATCTCTAAATGTGAGTAAAATCTTAGCCCCAACATCAACATATATTAAAAGTACAAATCTTACCTAGTACCACCTTGTTTAGGCGTAGTTGATTGAAGGGTCTCTTATTGGATTCTTTGTTCTGCCGGTTGTTACCAAAATAATTAAAAAATTTCGCAATACCATCTGTCAATAGGGATCTTAAAATTCTGTTATTCTTTTGGGTAACCTCTTTTGAATTTGAAATTGAGGCGCAGTATGATTTCTAAAAGATTAGAAAAAAAACATAAATCTCTTATCCTTAGGTTTGACCAATTTCTTTTAATCTATACATAGAAAGTGTAATGAGGCAATGAATTTCAGTTAAACAAAAAACATTAGCAAAAACTAAATGTTGCTTGCATAATTTCCACAATTTTAGGATAATATAACACTTACAAAATGGTTGAAGTTCTCTTCAAGTGTCAAGTACGCCTCTAGTTCTTCCAGGTCTTCTAAGGATTCTACTGGTAATTTTATTTTTAGATCTTCAGGCAAATCTGCATTATGAATTGGAATGTTTGATTTCTGTAAAATATCAAGAATTTTTCTATTCTGTTCCTTAATTATGAGGATATTATTGAGTAGAACCTTTAATCCTGGAAACAATAATGCATATTTACAACACACTGATAACAATTCAGTCGCTTTTCCATTAATTTTTTTGCAATTTTGCAGTTTTGGTTACTTCAAATCTCAAAAATGATGAATGCATGCTAACATTATGTATATGGTTGGTTTAAAGCACACATGTACGTCCATTAAAAATGTTAGTTTTGAAGAGCTGTGTAAAAATTAACTGATTTGTTACACTATTGGAAGCTTTTAGCCATGATAAAATATATGGTAAGTGGAGCTTATTCCAAAATTCATGCCAATTCTAAATGTGGAACTACATCATGTGTGCTTTAAACCAACAATGTTTTTTTGTAAATCATCTTCACATGAAACAACTTACCATTTTTATCCTGAAGAATGTTGTCAAACTGTACAAACTCATTCAGAGTTGGTGTTTGCTCTGTAGTTGCTCCATTAGATCCAAAAGATGACGCTTTTGGTGTAGATATGTGACACAATGTATTACTTCTTGGTGTAGATATGTTATTCAGTAATTTTGAGCCATATTCCCCTACGCTGGACTCATCTGTCATAGATTCCAATTTTTGAGACGATCCTACAATTTTATTCATTACTCCCTCAATTATTTAATTATGTTAATAATAATATCTTTGGAAATTTCACAAGCAAACAAAATAAATCAGTGTTTTTGTTCAAAACAATACTATTACTGTAAATCTTTGAAGGATATACCTCTTGCTTTTGATGGAGTATTAATCTTCACAGGTGGAGGCCGCGGTAAAATTTGCTTAGACTTTTTGCCTTCTTTTCTAAATAATGAAATTTGTTCGTCACTATCACTCTCATCAGAACTAAATTTTCTTTTCAGTATTCTTCTTCTAGGTCTGACATCAGGATTCTCATCAAGATCTGTTTGGAGGTCAGATGTTATTTCTGCTCTTTTTAATTTTCTCGTAGCTGTTTCGAAATCATCTAAAAATGTACAGCAACAATTTAGAATGGGGTACATATAGTATGGTTTGAAATAACTTTGAGTTTTAATGAGCTATACTATTAGTATTACCTGTTGAGTAGAAAATTCTCTGCACCTCATATAATTTCCAGTTCTCATCATTTATTTCTGGTTCAAGTTTCCTCAGAACTTTATTAAATTGTAGGTTATCTTTTATGGGTGGCCAATACACTTCAGTTTTTCTAGGAGTTAACCAAGCAGTATTAACTATAGAGAGTCCACCACCATCTGCTCCTTGTTTGAATTCTATTACAGAATACATTATGTAAGTATCTAAAAATACTGTATTTCAGTTTTTCTCTACTACTTTCTTTTACCTTGTTATTAAATTAAATAAACAAGAAATATGAGACTATTTAAAAAAATTACAGGTTAATTCAATTTTGTGAAGATAAAAATGTGTCACTCTCTAACTAAATTCTTGGATGCATCTTCCTGTAAAAAGTTTTTTACCCCACGTAACCTCCAGAGTGGCAAAGTACGTAAGAAAAAGGATTATATACTTTTTAGGCTATATTTCGTTTCCAAAGGTTGTACTTTCCCATCCCATATAGATAAAAGGTACTTACATGTATTGCGGGCATCTATCGACAAATATGCGAAAAATAAAGATAACTTGTTGCTGTGATCTGATTCCAAAATTATTCAACACACAACACACCACCGCTAGTGAAGCAAGTAAGGTCGTAGTTCGTAAATATGCAAAGGAAACTCAAGATACAAAGGAATAAATCATTAATTAATTACAACCACGGACTTAAGATCTTAAGTCCGTGATTACAACCCAGAAGCACCATAGAAGAGACCATTTAGTGTGACGTTGATGTCAAATGTCAGACTCTGGAATGATTTATTCTCTAACCAATCACACAATAGTATTCGTGTAGGGAGCACGACAAGTCCGTGGTAGGGAGCCAAATTATTAATTTGTGATTGGTCAAAAAACTGAACTGGATATTACAGAACGTTTTGCGCGAATTTTGAATGTGTTTTATAAAAAATGAAAATCGACGGGTAAAACTTTTAATTCAAATCTTTTGCGGATTTTACATACAATTAACTACATATTTATTAATAAAAACATTTTTGTCATTCGATTTATACAATGAACTATTTATTAATAATACTGTTATTAACTTTAATAAGTCTATATTGATTAAAATAGTACTGTTTTGATTTGTATGGAACTTATTCGTACAAATAAGTATATATATATATATATATATATATATATATATATATATATATATATATATATATATATATATATATATATATATATATATATATATATATATAATTTATACTTGTTATTCGTTACGATAAAGTCACTTTGATAACGTCTTTTCGACGTTAATTCGTAGTCGATAAATTATTGGGAACCTACCAACCTAAAAACGACGTCAAATCGACGTCTTCATTATGAGGTCGAAACGACGGCTACAAATTAACGTCTAATCGATATCGTTTTATGGTCGATCGACGTCAAAGTCTTGAAATAACTTATCATCGACGTATATTCGACCAACCCTTGCTGCTTGGGAAGTTAAAGTTACCATTTATCTTCTTTTCTGAAACTTCCACGAAGTCGAATTTTAAATTATGCTCTTCTTCTAGATGAGTAACAAGACCTTGATTTTGTTGAAAAGATGCATTGCAATATTTTTCTAAACACTTATAACTCCATACACTTTGATCATATGAAACATGTTTAGACTTTAGATTATGGATATTTCGCATATGTCTATTTAGGTTTGATTGATTGAGAAATATCCCATCGCATCCGTGTATAACGCACATCACCGGCATTTTAATTATTTATTTGCTAATACGCCAATCAGTAATATTGGTAATATACAACAAGAGGAAAGAGGTTATAATTTTATTTACACTATATTGACATGCGCAAAGCGAGGATCGGCGTGGGCGATTTAGGCTCTCGTGGATTTTGATCACAATCGACAAACGCATTCTGTTGTGACCTTGATGTTACACTTAAATAAGGGCCATGGACTGCATTAGACGATTTGATACGTATCGAATCTTGTAATCTGGGGCCTGATCTAAAGTCCTGTACATTATGTAAACTATAAAATTGGAACTTCTTAGTACTTCATTCTTATTGGTTGATTCATCTGAAATGATTATTCTAGAACTAACACAGACTTCTATTTATGGTCTGTGGGAATTAACATAGGTATCTCGGAATACTCAAAACAAAATTGTAGGAATATGAATACGGCTTAACATTTTTAGTAAACTTGTTCTCTGTATGCTCTGTAATATTGTTTTTAGAAGACAGTTTAACAACCTTGGTTAGTTTTAGTTCTTTTCGGAGAACTCATCCATATGGCAGTGCTAGGGAAGTGTGTTTATTCATCAATTAATGTGAATATCTATGTGCTTTTACGGTAGAACATTATTTTATAATCATGGTTTTCTTCTAAAAACAATGCTCTGACGTAAAAGCACATAGATGAATAAGCACACTTCCCTAGCATTGCCATTTAGAGTTGACTGAAGAGAACTAAGAACTAACCAAGGTTGTTTAACTTGTCTTGAAAAATGTTGTCTGTAATATTGGCAGACTTCCACCGCCATCACTTATGAGCATAATAAATTAAAGTTTATTCAATGACGTGTGTGCCTCATAGAAAAATATAAATACGCGTTTAGACTACTATGCATCAACATTTTTGTGCGATGCTACCTACCTATATAGGTTTTGGATGACAGCGATTTTGAGCTACCCAAAATCCACGCACATAACGTTTTATTTATTGAGTTTTTAAGGTTATTCAGTAAAACTTTTAAAAAATCTTTGTTAATATAGTAGTATAGTGCAATATTGTATTTTTTTCTTCTAATTTTTTAATTTATTTACTGAATGTTATTTAATGTATTACAAGTAAGTAATTTACGAAAGCATTTTTGGTACAAAAGGAAAGAAAACGAATACAGTTCTTTAATCTGATCATTCTCCGAAACCTCAACACGCCTTCCAAACAAATGCAACGTAAACTATTCCTCAAGAAAAGTCGGGTTATGCGGCCCATGTTGGTAGATTTAAATTTGTTTTGTTTCAATGATTTTTTCAAATAAAAAACTACTGAAGTTTCTAAACACAGTATTTATTATATGTATCGTAATACAGCACTATTAAATTAAATAACATTCATTTCAAAGCTGCCTTAGAGGAATTTTTTTGTGACGACTGAAAAATAATTATATGGCTAGCTACATAGGCAATAAAACGATATATGTTAATTACGAGTTTTGTTACAAATATTAATCACAAAATAATGAAGTATTAAAAACCGTCGATCATCGTTTATCTTGTCCAGCTCGCGAAGAAGCTGATACAAAAATTGTATTCCACGTTTGTCAGGTAGATTTCCGTGCTCACACGTTAGGATAAGATGCTCAGACACGGATATATGTATTATAATGCTCGGCAATATGAATGCAATTCAAAGCTATTAAAAAATTACAATTCACATTGGTTCCGGGAATTCCCAAAGATTCGTTAATATTTCGAAATTGTATGAAAAATTGGGAATCGATTTGAGCTCTGCCTTGCCGGGTTTCCATGCCCTCTCAGGCTGCGATTTCAACCCTGCATTTTACTGGAAAGGGAAAAACAAGCCTTTTACAATTGTTGCGAAAATCTCCGGCATATATGCAAGCATTAGACAATATTACCAATATCCCTAATTGTAAATTGTAGTTTAGACGATGTCTTCGTAACGATTGAAGAATTTGTTTGTCGGCTATACGGATTCAAAGTGATAAACGATGTCAACGCTACACGAGCTGCTACGTTTATAAAAAATGACCAAATTAATGAAAATAACGATATGCTTAAGTGGGAAGTGGTTTGATGCATAGGCGACAAGAGGCACAACGTTTCTGCGCCACTGCTCGCGCATGGTGTTTCAGCAGTCGCGCGAACTACAGGACTGTTTTACATAAACAAAATAAAATAATTTAGAATATGACAATACATTTCAGTATGTTGCCTCAAATGTCGATAATATTATGAAATATCCGAGAACATTAACTTATAAGTAATTAATAATGAAAATATACAAAATCATTACATTGGTTGGTGTGAATCATCTGGCTTTTGAGTTTGTCAAATTCGAAGTGACAGTGTCAAAATTAACAATTGTTAAAAATATGACGTTACAAGGGTGGGTATGGTTACTTATTTTTTAATTTATATAGGATTTAGTTCTAATAAAGTATATACCGTTTAAATGTCATCACCAGGTAGAATTCGTCATAGTTGTGTAAATATATTACTAAGGAGCAGGTTAAAACTGAAAATTTTTGAAATTATTTATTGTAGAGATAATTTCAGCACTAAAAGATGTAGGATTAAATGCAATGGCAACTGTTTGCGATCTAGGGAATACAAACCCAGATAGCACAAATTCGTCCAATGTACTTACAATGGTAGTCTACACGTGTACATTTAAATGTCCAGTGGACGTACACATAAAGTGCAATTGACGTCGAGGGAACGTACACTGGACGTCCTGAGTTCACAAAGTTGGACGTTCATAAAACGTACACAACAAACGTCCAGTGGACGTGTTGGCAGTACTGACATTAACGTTTTATGTACGTCCACTGGAGGTATTATGTACGTCCACTGTAGGTTTTATGTACATCCACTGGATGTTTTGTGTTTGTCCACAGGAGGTACTTTCTCTACAGGCTGTCCAAAATTATTTTCTTGCAGAATTCTGCTTTTCTAGCAATTTTTAAAATGTCCAAATTATAGAATGGCGTAAGCAAACATTATAATTATACCTTGTAACTTTTGACCAAGTTTTAAAATTATTTTTCAATTAATCACCATCCTTTGCACTAACTGGTTTTGATTTTAAAGAACAATAGAAGGTTAAGATCAAAATGAAAAGAAAAGTAATCTCAATGAAATTATATTTTCAAATAAAGGAAAAATAAATAACAATTAACTTAAAAAATGTTTTCTCGAGATATATTTTCAAATATAAAGAAAAAATAAATGACAGTTAACTTAAAAAATGTTTTCTGGAGTTATATTTTCCAATAAAGCAAAAATAAATAACAATTAACTTAAAAATGTTTTCTGAAGTTATTTTCAAATGAAGAATAATTAACTTAAGTGTTTTCTTTTTTTCCCGTTCCGTGCACCTGTTTAACCATTTTGCCATTTCCTTTTCCACACATTTTAGTGTTGTTTCAGGAAAAGCCTTTTGTGCTGCTTCTGGAAAAAAATACATTTTTTTACCATAAGTACTTACAAAAATAGGAGAATATTGATTGTAAAGAACCAGTAGTACTTAAAGTTCAAATGTAATAAAAAATTGAGCAATATATATACATAAATTTTATCAGTTAAAAAACAAAATTGTTATATATTTTAGGTACTTGTATCCTAAAATAATTGCCTTGAATATCTTGAGTATATGATACTTAATATTTCACTAAAGGTTTAATATTAGAAATGATACAAACATTGAGTAGTCATTATAAATATTTTAGAAATTTAAGAGTCACACTATGACACACTACATAATTAAAGGTCTACTTGTAAGTAGTGCATAAGTATATAACTTCTACAAGTTTGCTGTACACTCTCATTAAAAATATTCAATAGGCATATGCGTTAATAGTGAAAAACACTTACCCATAACCAACTGTGCCAATTTTAGATCTCGAAAACTCTTCTTCGTCTTCCTCCCCAAAAAGCTATACTCTGCTCCAGCAAATTTATTTGAAATTAATTTTACCCCAGTTCAGAATACAAATTCATAAATTGTAGTTCCACCAATTTTTTACAATTCCATGGCCTAGAAAAATAATGAACAAGAAAATAAGTACAGATTTTTAAAATGTTTATGAGTAATTTAATATGAAAAGTTAAAATATTGTTATTACCGTTCTGTTCATATTTACATCATATCCTCTTGAATTCAGTAAATATTGATTGACTTGTTTCTTAATTTTGAATAGAACTCCTATTCAATTGCTTTTTCAGCAAATTCCTTTCAGACATCACATCTGACAGCATTCCTTGCAACAGGTTTTGCTTTTTCAAAATTTCTGTTAGGTGTTCTAATATTAGGTTTACATCCATTGCATCATTACCTAAAAACCATAATTATGAAATTATTTACTTGAAAATAGATGTTTATAAGAACTCACCAGTAGGAGTTACAGATTTAGTATGATTATCTAATCGTACAACGTTGGAACTCCCTGAATTTATCACTATATTTTGTAACAAATTCCTTGATGTAGGTGGCAACTGATTTCCTGGAAATAATATTGTGTTACATGTTGTATAATACCCTTATTAATTATGTTAATCTAATTCATTTGAATCACTTAATTTTTTATCTAGTTAACTATATAATTTATTCAGCATGATGTATTTGATTAATTATCAATAGCTAACTTATACAACAATAGAAATGGTAATGTGGATAAATATAATAATAAAATAAACTACATAAAATTGGATAAAACTGTTTACTACTTGATTTATACAGGGGCAAACCATCAATATTTATTGTTAGTTCTAAACAAGCTAAAGTTGAATAGATGGTTGTTCCTAAAGTATTTAACAAATTATTTAATGCTCTTGTAACTCCAAAATGAAAGTACTGTCCAGGATACACTCGTCTCACACATAAATCCCTTGGAGTTTTTAAAAGAGTTCTACTATCAGAAGGTATATCAGGATGGGTATTTTTTAGTATAGTTAACAATGCATTTAATGCATTATGAGGAATGTGAAATGTACATGCCCATTTGGCTAGTGGGCGATTGATATTATTATCAGAGTTATTTCCTGTGTTATTACAGAATAATTCCACATTATTCTCATTAATAAATTCTCTAGAATCTGATTTACTGATATAACTAAGATTATCATCAGTTTCAATATCATATTCTAGCCCTTCCTCTATGTTTCCCGTATTGAGCCTATGTGAATATTGTATATTATAATTATCTGAACTTTCTATTTCACATATTGTAGAATCTCTTGTTGCATTTAATGAAAGTAATGTTTTTTCCTTGAATTTTTATAGAGTGCTCGTCTTAATTTATATTTAGGCATTTTAGTTGAAAACAAAAATAAATAAAATAACTACTACTGGTGCAAATGCTGAAAAAAGTGGTTATTTATGATAGCTTCTTCTCTCTTCTTTTGTTAAGTGATATAACTAATAAATATAATCAATCTGTAGACAAAAAGTCTAGTGTAGACATACAAATTTATTTAGTAGAGTGAACTTGTTTTATTAGTTTAGTTCATACTTTATCAAAATATTATGGCCGGGTCCTATGAATAAAAATACATATTTCATTCTTCATGATCTACACTGAACTTAAACTGATCAAATTATATAATATATAGTGTACATGACTTACGAGTAAGACGAAATTGTAAAGTGTAATAATAAGAAAAAGTAAATACTAAAAATAATCTTTCTTATAATTTACAAACTTATACAGAGTTATCTGGTTGGATAAAACAATAAAACGATGTAATAAAAATAACAATCAAAACCGACTGCTGGTAGTGCTAATTCTAGTAAAGCTTAAATCGGACATACATTAAAAAATTAAAAATTACTTACTTTGTTTTTCTTGTTAAACAATATGAAAACGAACAGTAAGCAGAACATAAAACAAAAATGGCCACCGCGGATCGCGCGCCTACCTACATATCATCTACTACACTGTTATACGTTCGCACAGATGTCAAAATTAAAAACGCATGGCATCCTTTACTATCGCCACCTCACAAAGTGTATAAAACAAAGATAAATACTACACGAGATTGCATTCGGAATTGGTGGTAGAACGAATAGTAGCTTCTCTATTGAGACTATTGAGAGGGAAATTTAAACACCAGAATGAAAGTTTTACATCAGCTTATGACATTTCATGAGTATATGAGTAAGTGGTAATGCAGAGCATTACGAAATATGTAATGATATAATTTATAATGTTCAATGAATTTTATACTACATACCTTTGCCTTGAAATATTTGTATTCTCAACAATTCCACTAGTCCAGTCGTGTGGCTTGTTTAGTAAACGTCCAAATCATGTATACATGGATATATATATATATATATATATATATATATATATATATATATATATATATATATATATACTTGGATATTAACCTACCTTAAATGGACGTCCACTGGATGTATTTAAACGTACGTCCAGTAGACCTTCCAAAATATACGTACAATGGACGTCCAAAAAAAATCCGTGGACGTCTGGACATTAGACAACCTTTAAATGGACGTCCATAGAACATTGTGTGCTATCTGGGAATCGAGCAGACAATTAAGTAGATATTGGAAAATTGAAAAACCTGGTCCTTATTTTTTTGTAAATGGAAAGAAAATAACTTTATACGAACCCCCTCATCTTTTGAAATGCTTTATTTAATTACATTTATTTTGATAACCATACATATGCTAAGTTACAACATGTTGAAAATACATTTTATATTGATCAAACAAAAAAATGTCAGGCTTTGCACAAAATTAAATAATCATTTTTTGATCTTCCTAGAAACAGTAAAATTAAAATGAAAATTTCAGTTGCTGCAAAAATAATGAGCCACAACTATGACTCCTACCATAATTCCTGGTAAATTAGCTACCACTTTTTTAGGTTATGCGGAGAATATTACAGAAAAAACTGAACTTTTTGCAAAAAGTCATATAAATTTTGATTGGTTCACTTGTCGATAACATAAATCATACATATTTTCTCAACTTATAGAAGTTTGTGTCCCCTTATTAATAAAAAATATTATAATGATGATAAGAGGACTAACAAACAAAAATATTTTTTTTTGGTTTAATGTACTGCGTTTAATTTTTTTTGTTTCAGACATGTTACTGTCTTCATGGAAATGGGGAATCCAATTAACTCCTTTTTATTAGTATATTTGTTGTCAATATTTTTAGAATAAATTAGGTATTGTGCAATTTAATGTGATATATTGGATTTTAGTAGAAATATGTAATTTTCTGCTTAATAATAATATGTAACTGTTTGAAAAATTAATGATATAGATATAAATAATAATAATATGTAATTGTTAGATAATGTATATAGAATAATATGTATAATGAACAAATATTTTAGTACCTAATTTGTTTTTATATTAAGTGCAGGTGAATAAAAAATTTAAATTTCATTATTTATTACCTGAATCTCAAAATTGTTTATTATAATTATTTCATTGCAAAAAATGAAATATAATTTTATTTTTTGGAACGAAATAATAATATAATCAACAATTTTAAGACAAACTCTAAAATTTACCTACCCATAATCCAAACTTCCAAATTTAAATATCCGGCCTGTAAGAATTTGATCTGCCACTCCCAAGGGGTGCGCTCAGATATCGACGCGGTGTCAGTCTCTATACTCTCCATGTAATGTATGGACAGGACATATCGACATTTACTCATCCAACAAGCGAACAACGCCAATTGTAGACCGTCGATTTTGTGTATTGTCTTGAGTTGTAACCATGTTTTGAGTCACAGATAACTCACCTTTGTGAGTGACTCTTTATTTGTACTTTCGTGTTATTGAATATGCTTTGTCGTGAAATTAAATTTGAGGTTCAGTTTCATTGTGTGATTATGAATATTGGTCAGAAATATCAATAGGTAAGTAAATAATTGATATAGGTTACAGCCATGATAAATAATGTATCGTATTTTGTAGATGCCACCCGAAAACGACTTTCTGCAATGACTGACTTTGAGAAGTTCGCCTAGGCATGCTTTCGCCAAGCAGCCCTTAGATATAGAAGCGAAACAAAATAAAACATTTAGTGTAAATACATTTTAATCATATGATTAATAAAGAATTATGATAACCTACCAGTTTTTTGGCATTTCACACTTCCTCCTCGCAGTTCTCATATCCATTTAATAAATCTATAGCTATAGCAATTTAGTTTCGGAAACTTTCAGATGACAATTAAAATAATTGAAGTGATTGGTTTCAGATATGTGTTTTTATGTATTCATATACAGTTATGTGAGTTATGTATCAGAAATGTTTTACATGAAACATTGTAAAACGTTACATAACTAGAACATTTCTGGTTTCTGCAATGTTTCGGGAACGTGCCCGAGTCAAAAGATGAAACTTTTTAAATGGAAAATGACGGGTCTCAGAAATGTTTCAGACACATACTTAGGTTAACTGGTAATATATTTTAATTAAATATTGAAAATAACCATGGTGTTTCTTAAGTAGTCAAAAATCTAGGAACGTATTCTGTGGCAAAAAATAAGAATTTTTTGTTATATAAATGTGTGGTCATAGGACACTTATCCAGCTGCAGCGTCAAAATAAAAAAAATCAGTTTTCAATTTCTAAACTGCTTGCAATAATTTAACTAAATTTGGTGAGCATATTAAGTATGAAACAGAAAATTATAAGCTTTAGATACATACCATCAGTAGCAGAGGGGCCAAAAAGATATATCATCCTGTATAATTTTACAAAACAAAATATATCATCATATATGCCATTGCATTATCTTCACTTTTTGTTTCTTTACACTTTTTTGTATTCCAAGCCAATTAACAACAAAATTGATGTATTTGATAAAGTATGTTTTTTTAAGTTACTCATACATTACTTAACATAATAACAAAACAATTAATTAACAATGAAATTACTCTACTATGATGTATTATAACAACTTTTAGAAATAGCTACCATAACCCAAAATACGTGTTTCAGTTCAGATATTAAAAACAGATTTTTTTAAAGTCTTTCATATGCTGTAGCAGGAAAATGGTTGTCCTAAGACATTTATATAACAAAAACCCCTTATTTTTAGCTACTGAATTTCTGAATCTGGATTTTTGACCTCTACTTAAAACACCTTGTACATAGTCGAATCATGGTCAAATCAATTTTAAAGCATTAAAATAATGAAAATTTTTGTTGGCGTTATTATATAAATTGTCTCATGTTAGTGACGTGAATCCGACGAATTTGTAATTTGACTATATACACTCTGTAGATACTTTTACGATGCTCTGTATGGTAATCTCAGTAACGGTAATATATACATACAGTTGGCTTAAATTAGGAAAAAATTGTTCTATTTTATTGCGACTGAAGCTGAAAAATTGCGTTTTTTTTTCCTTTCACAACTATTTTAATTTTTAGAGGAAGTATTCTAAAATTTGATACGTTTTATTTGTTCCAAATAAGCTTTACAGTGGAGGTGGAAAAATATTTAATGCCATACTTTTGATTATCTTATGGCCGCTATAATTAACTTCATTATGAAAATTTGGACATCTAGTTGGTAGAATATTTTTGTCAGCTCCATTGAAAAGCTTATGTGACAATATAAGGAAACCAAATTTCATAACATGTTTTCTAATAAAGTTTTGTATACATTACCGTTTCCTAGACTCTTGTACTGGGCGTCGTAAAAGTGACCACCTTATATATCTATGCATACTGTACTACTACCAATACTAAGTAATTTTATAATAAAAACTGTATTGTCGCTTATTAGTTTAGTTCGTCCACTCTATGTGAGCATCTAATATGCAAATGTATTCAAATTAAAAAATGTAAACTGGTAAATTTATTAGTTTTTCTATCGATGTTCTATATACTGCTCACCTTCTTTTATCTATGTAGGTAGTTTCAGTCAATAAAATTTAAAAAAATTCATTCTTGTTTATTTTTACAAAGTTGTAGGTATCTGAAACAAATAAAGTCGGATTAGACAAACACCACACAAACGTCTCTCATGTTTATTACGTTACTTACTTACAGTTACTTTTTTTTTGTCGTGAACTATATTCTGGATGTTATCACCATTAGTGTTATTTCCTTGTCTTTTTTGTATATAAATGTGTTCGTTAGACTTTCGTTAGTTTTTCAACATAATGTTCATAACTGTTCCGTTTTTATTAGTTTAGGGTAATGGGTATTTCTTATGTTGTTGCAGTCCATTAAATAAAAAGTCATTCTTGTTTATGTCAACCATTGTATTTGAAGCAAATTAAGTTAGGTTGCAGAAATATCCTTCATGTTGGTTAAAAAATTTACTTCTAATAAGTAGTAATAAGTACTTACATATATATTTCTATTGTTGTGAACTTATTCATGACGGTATCACGTTTCAATAATTTGTGTAATTGACTTAGGTTTTTTGTATGTGAATATTTTACTACTTTCAAAGCCATGATCTACTCTCCCAACCCACTTAAACAACCCCTACTTTGATAAATTGAAGAGCAAGCCCATTATCCTCCGATATTTTCAAAATTTCGTGAAAAACGAAATGTAGAAGTCGATTTCATTAAAACTGAATTTGTACCACAAAAAATTTTAATGCCAACCCCCTCAAACAACCCTTGTTTCAATAAATTGAATAGCAAGCCCCTTCTTCTCCGATCTTTTCAATATTTCTTGAAAAACGCAATATTAAAGTCGATTCAATTAGTACTATATTTGTACTAATTTGTACCATGAAAAATATTCCAATATATTAAAATCAACCCACTTAAACAACCCTTGCTTCGATAAATTGAATAGTAAGCCCATTATCCTTGGATCTTTTCAGAATTCCTTGAAAAACTAAATATAAAACTCGATTACATTAAAACTGAATTTGCACTAATTTGTACCACAAAAACTTTTTCAAAATATTAAAGTTAAATAATTTAAACAACCCCTGCATCAATAAGTCTTATAGCAAACCCATTATTATCCTCCGATTTTTCAAACGTTTCTTGAAAAACGACACACAAAAGTCGATTCTTTTAGTACTAGTATAGTTTGTACCACAAAAAATATTAATGTCAACACCCTCAAACATTGTATAGCAAGACCATTCATTATCCTCCGATCTTCTCATTATTTCTTGAAAAACGAAATATATAAGTCGATTGCAATAAAACTGAATTTGTACTAATTTGTACCATAAAAAATATTTCAAAATTTCAAAGCCGACGCATTTAAACAAACCCTGCTTCCGATTCTTTCAATATCAATGAATTGTTAGCAACATGTTTATCTTTATTGCGAGATATTACATCGCATATAGGCTGTTAAAGCGTAAAAGTGATTCGCCTATGGTTGGCTACTCCCTCTTCTTACCTTCGACCAGCCGGTTGGATTTGGCGCGGAGAAGTAGTGAAAATTAGACCACTGAACAGTTCATATATATATATTTTTAATGAATGTTTGCTCTCGATATTATAGAGTACAAGTTTTCCTTATTTATGTTTTTATTATTAATTTTTTATCATTAAACAATTGTAATACAGTCCAAAACTCTTTATCACAAAAATTGTGACCGTCCTCAACATAAAGTTGGTCCTTCGAGCCGGATAAACCAGTTACGAAGACTGCACGTGGTACATGCCAGATAGGTTACGAATATCCAGATATTAATGTGTACACCGGCAAGTTGTTTGAAGAGCTTTTCAATGTTGAATGAGTTTAGCGATCAAGAGAAAACGATCTTTCCTGTAAGTTTTTTCCATTTTCGTTTATTTCCTTTTCTTTTTATAAATTAGGAGTGTTTTCCACCAAATTATTAATGATATCGAACATAACCTATTTTTTAGGTTATATGTAACTATTCTATTTTGTCATTATCTGGTAAAATAAGAATATTGACGTTTTCTAAGTCAGATATTTATTTTTCGTAAGAGTATTTGAGTTTTCGTCTCACAGTTTTTATATAAGTGTTTCTCTTTTTTATTATTATTTTTTTTTGTCGATTTTCACTATTATCATTTTCATTATGATGAATCAAGACAATATAGATAATGATACAAATACTGCTACTAAAAAGCAACAAAGAGGTCAGATAAAATCTAAATTAACTAGATTTCAGGCTTTTTTAAATTCAATTGATAAAAACAATTTAACAGAAACAATCGTAAAAAATTTAGAGCTTCGATTAGAAAAACTAGGTAGTTTACACGATGACTTTGATGCAATTCAAAGTCAAATTGAAATGGCTGGAAATGTCGGAGAACCCGAGGGAACCGACAGGCTAGATTTCGAAAATGCATATTTTTCTACAATCGCAGAAGCAAGAAAATTGTGTGATACTTTTTATAAAGAGAATACAGAACAGAATTTTGATAATGAGTCCGTTGCAAGTGGGTTTGTAACTAATTCCAACCCTAATAATTTTAACGCTATAAATACTCACCTTAAAATACCGACAATAAATATTCCCATTTTCAACGGAGATTACAAAAAATGGTTTGAGTTTAAAGAATTATTTGTTGCTCTTATTGAGGAAAATCCGATTTTAACCCCTATTCAAAAATTTATTCATTTAAAAACCTCTTTGGGAGAAGAACCTTTAAAGATCATAAAAAATTTGGATATTTTGGGAAGTAATTACACTTCAGCATGGAAACTTTTAACTGATAGGTACGAAAATAAAGTTTTGATGATTCAAAACCATATTAAAGGTATTTTTGATGCACCCTCAATTAATAAAGAATCTTACTCAGAGTTACGCAATTTATTTGACACAATAAATGACCATTTACATTCGTTAGAAACTCTCGGTGAGGAAGTTAAACATTGGGATCGCTTAATTATTTTTATTTTAACACAAAAATTCGATAATTACACTAGACGTGGGTGGGAATCTTATAAATCTAATGGTTCTTTACCGACTATGAGTGATATGCATGCATTCTTAAGTGAGAGATGTAGTATGTTAGAAAAACTAGCAAATCATAAAACAGAGAATGTCGAAAAGCATCAAAATATCAAATCATTCAATAAAATACCGAATAAAAGGTCTATTTCACATAATTTAGTTTCAAATACTTCGGAAATAAAATGTTATTTTTGTACAGGAAAGCATGCAATATATAAATGCCCTGCATTTTTAAAATTATCTGTAAATAAAAGAGTTTCCGAATCTAAAACTTTAAATTTATGTTTAAATTGTTTGAATCCTAACCATTCAACCTCAGAGTGTCGTTTTAGAAAATGTTTTAAGTGTAATAGATCTCATAATACTTTATTACATATAGAATATAGTACACCCAAGTCGACAGATACAGACTTGATAACACATGTGTCGGTGGGCGGTACTAGACAAGCGTTAGAAGATACAGAACGGTGCGCGGGGAATGTTTCTTCGCATAACATGCAAAATTTGAGAGATAATGATGAATCCTCAAATATTTTAAAATGTACACGTAGCATCGGAGTCAGATGCCGGTCAGGTATTATTATCTACAGCAATCGTAAGCGTAGAAGTTAATAAAAACATTTTTAAAGCATGTGTGCTTTTAGACAGTGGCTCACAGAGTAATTTAATGACTGAAAATTTTTGTAATAAAATTAATGCTACGAAACTGCCTATTAAGCATACCATTAAAGGTATTGGTCCAAGTTTGTTAGATATCAAATACAAAGCAATCTTGTCATTAAAGTCGTTATGTTCGGATTTTGAATTAAAAACCGATTTCTTAGTAATAAATAAAATAACGGACAAATTGCCTAAAGTAACTTTTAATAAAATTCCTTTACAAATACCGGGTGAATTGACTTTAGCAAATGAACAGTTTAATGTACGTACTGAAATTGATTTATTATTAGGATCGGAAGCGTTCTGGTCAATTATTATTTCCGGTCAAATAAGATTAGGCAATAATTTACCAATTTTACAGAATACCAAATTTGGATGGATTGTGGCCGGAAATGTTGGGCATTCATATAATAATAATTCCTCATCTAATTTTCATGTTTGTAATGAAAGTTTCGATAATGACTTAAATAATGAAGTAAAAAAGTTTTGGGCGTTAGAGGAAGTAAACAATACCAAACATTTTTTGACTAAAGAAGAAAAATATTGTGAAGATCTTTTTAAACGAACGACTGGGTTCGAAGGCGGCAGGTTTGTCGTCAAAATTCCATTTAAGGAAAATATAAGCGATTTAGGTAACTCACGAGAAATTGCTATAAAACGTTTTTATAGCCTTGAAAATAGACTTTTGAAAGATAATAATTTAAAAAGAGACTATGTTGAATTTTTAGAAGAATACGCTGTTTTAGGACATATGAAAAAAATTGATGAAACCATAGAGTGTAGAAACGAGGGGTATTATATACCTCATCACGCCGTAGTAAAGAATTCGAGCCTTACTACTCGATGTAGGGTAGTTTTTGATGCAAGCTGTCCAACGGATAATGGTTTATCGCTAAATAATTTACAATATCCAGGGCCAGCGTTACAGAACGAGATTTTCGATATTCTTTTGCGGTTTAGAAAATACAAGTTTGTTATCGCCGGGGATATTTCAAAAATGTATCGGCAAATCATGATTCATCCTAGTCAGCGACGATATCAAAAGATATTTTGGAGGTCTGACCCTAATCAAAAATTAGAATGTTATGAATTGCAGACACTTACATATGGCACAGCATCGGCGCCTTATATCGCTGTTCGTTGTCTTATTTATATATCAGAAAAATATTTAGATACTTTCCCAGTGGCTAGCAAAGTTATCGCTAGAGATTTTTATATTGACGATTTAATCACTGGAGCTGATAGTGAGTCGGAAATTTTAAATATTCAAAAAGATGTATCGTTTATTTTATCTAGTGTAGGGTTTGAACTGCGCAAATGGGTTTCAAATAATCCAGATATTTTAAAGAAATTTGTTATTCATGATCATTTAGAAGCTAGTATTTTATCCATTGGTGATAATGTTAATAACAAAACTCTTGGCATTTATTGGAATGTCAATTCAGACTTCATTCAATATTCTGTAAATATTAAATGTATCGATACCGTTAAATTAACTAAGCGTAATATTTTGTCGGCTATTTGTCAAATTTATGATCCTTTAGGGTTGATTAATGCGGTTGTTATGGTCGCGAAGTTAATTATTCAAGAATTATGGAAACTCAAGGCTCCTTGGGATACTGAAGTACCTTCTTATATCGCCTCTCAATGGAAACAGTTTTATAAAGATTTACATTTATTGAACAATTTAAAAATTCCTAGACACTGTTTTACGTCAGACTATATATTTTTGGAACTACACGGGTTTTGTGATGCTTCCGAAAAAGCGTATGCAGCCTTATGCTATATAAGAGGTTTTTCTCCTAATAAAGGCTATTTTAGTAATTTACTTTGCACAAAATCTCGTGTAGCTCCCTTAAAACAAGTAACCCTTCCGAGGCTTGAGCTCTGCGGGGCTGTTTTATTAGCCAACTTGGCTAATCGTGTTATTGCGGCGTCAGAAATAAATTTCTCGGCTACATATTTTTGGACAGACTCTACAATCACCTTGGCGTGGCTAAAAGCGGAACCGAGTAGATGGAAAACTTTCGTTGCCAACAGGGTGAGTGAAATTCAAGGATTAACCGATCAAAATAATTGGTATCACGTTCGATCAAATGATAACCCGGCAGATATTGTATCTCGCGGTACTAATGTTATTGAACTTAGTGAATCAAGCCTGTATTGGCATGGACCAAATTGGCTCCTGATTGATAATTCAAATTGGCATTTAAAGAATTATATAAATTTAAATGAAGTACCAGAGGAGAAAAAGCTTAGTATTATATGCGTTGCTGTAAATAGCTTTGACACTATTCTTGAGTTAATAAAACGTTTTTCGTCATTTTTGAAATTATTGCGAGTTGTTGCATATGTATTAAGATTTATAAATAATAGTCGTAGTAAAACTAAACTAAGTGGAATTCTCACTCCACAAGAATTAGATAATGCGTTATTCTTAATAGTAAAATCAGTACAGATTAATTGTTTTCCTTTGGAGTATGATTTTTTATTGAAAGAGAAAAGTTTACCAAACAAGAGTAGATTGCTAACCTTAAATCCATTCCTTTGTCAAGGCGTAATAAGGGTAGGTGGGAGATTACAAAATTCTAAATTTGATTTTGAGAAAAAACACCCGATAATTTTACCAAAAAATAATTTATTAACTGATATGATTTTACGATATGAACATCATCGTTTGTTTCATTGTGGTATTCAAGCCCTATTATGCGCTGTTCGTGAACGGTTTTGGCCGTTGTCCGCTCGTAATTCCTGTAAGAAAATAATTAGGTTATGCAATAGATGTTTCAAAGTGAAGCCTAAGGAAATTAGTTATTTAATGGGAAACTTACCTGCTTGTCGCGTCAATGAATTTTTACCTTTTCTTAATGTAGGCGTCGATTACGGGGGTCCTTTTTTTATCAAAGACAGAAAAACTCGTGGATCAAAAATAACTAAAGCGTATATTTGTCTTTTTATCTGTATGAGTAGCAGGGCTATCCATTTGGAATTAGTTACAGCCTTGACTTCAGAAGCTTTTTTAAATACTCTTAAAAGATTTATTTCTAGGAGAGGAAGGCCATGTAATATATATTCTGATAATGGCTCTAACTTTTTAGGCGCAAGTAGACAATTACAAGAAATGTATGATTTCCTTGCTTCTGAGAACAAGAATATTGGTAATTTTTTAGTAAATGATCATATAAAATGGCATTTTATTCCTTCGAGGTCACCCACACTTGGTGGCATATGGGAAGCAGGTATTAAAAGTACCAAGTTTCATTTGAAACGCGTTATAGGCGAATCAGTTCTTACTTTTGAAGAGTTTTATACAGTTCTTAGTCAGGTGGAAAGCATTCTTAACTCTCGTCCTATTTGCCCTTTATCCTCTGACGTAGAAGACCTGAATCCCCTTACACCTGCTCATTTATTACTGGGTCGACCATTGATCGCACTCCCAGAAGCCGATGTTACTAGTATACCAGAAAATCGCCTTAATCAATACCAAAAACTCCAAGCTCTCAGCCAAAGATTTTGGACCCGTTGGAGCAAAGAATATGTAACTGAGCTTCAAACTAGAATCAAGTGGACCCAAAACTCATCACAACTAATTGAAGTTGGACAACTGGTCGTCATAAAAAATGAAAATCTTCCCTCCATGCGATGGCAACTTGGTAGAATTGCTCAGGTGTATCCTGGTAAGGATGGCATTTGTCGTGTAGCAGATATTCGCACCAGTTCTGGAACTTTGCGTCGAGCCTTAACGAAACTTTGTGTTTTACCTACGCAGTGAGTGGTTCTTCTATAGTTTTTAAAGTTCTCAAGACCTTTCAAGGTGGGCGGGATGTTAAAGCGTAAAAGTGATACGCCTATGGTTGGCTACTCCCTCTTCTTACCTTCGACCAGCCGGTTGGATTTGGCGCGGAGAAGTAGTGAAAATTAGACCACTGAACAGTTCATATATATATATTTTTAATGAATGTTTGCTCTCGATATTATAGAGTACAAGTTTTCCTTATTTATGTTTTTATTATTAATTTTTTATCATTAAACAATTGTAATACAGTCCAAAATTCTTTATCACAAAAATTGTGACCGTCCTCAACATAGGCTTCATAATTCAATCGTCGACGTCTTCCTACTTTTCGAATCATTTTGTCAGTTGAAATATTTTCTAACACAGAAACTAACCGACTCAAACTTATTTTGTCTAATTAAAATATTTTTAACACAGACTTTGACGAAAGTACCAAAAATTAAAACAAGCTCTTTCAGCGTTTTGTGCACTGCTTAAATACTCCTAAAAAATCATGCTAACATGAATGTTTCTAACCACTAGAAAAATTGTTAAGAATTATAAAATAAAGCATAAATCATAAATAGAATCGGTAGTTCAAACGTCAGACCAGTATCATCTGAAAAACAAAAAATGTCACCACACTGACTCCTTTCGGTTTTTGCTAGAGTGTAACAAAAAATGTTTTTTAGTTTTGTGTATTATCAGAAATGAAAGCAATTTATACATATTTACTAAGCCGCCAAGCAGTCATAAAAAGTGATAACACCAGAGTTGATGCCATTCTTATCTTCTAACTACTTTGAACTATTTGCGCCTTATTACGCACCTGCACAAGGGAAAGAAAACTTTTTGTCTGGTCAAAAAATTGCCGCGGTTACCCCAAAAGATCTCACTGAAAATAAAAGTATGTATAATGACAAAAAATTTGGATCTCTAATTGTAATTATAACAATATATTTATTATTAGAGGGAAAACACATAATATCAAAACAAAAAAGTCTGGTAAGTAGGTAAATGGCCAAGTTTCATGAAACAGCTTACCTTGATTTTGGTTCATATGTTGATCTTACTTCAGGATGATTGCTGTGTGGGTACAAATTAGTCCTAAATTCATAGTTTAAAATCATGTTGATAAAATTTGATTATATAAAAGCCTTTACAGGGAAAACTGGGTGGGTAAAAATTCTGATTCTTTGGGTACAAATTAGTCCTAATTCAAAGTTTAAATTTAGGCGATTAAAATTTAATTTTGTAAAGTTGGTTTAAATAGCGGGTTTTCAGAAAAACTGAGGTGATACAAATTCTAATTTTTAGGGTACAAATTAGTCCCAAAGTATAGATTTTTTTTAATTTGAAATAGTGGGGGTGCTAGATTTACCGACAAAATTTTTTAGGGGATATCATCAATTTTGAAATATTTTCAACAGATAAATCGAGTACTCAAATTATTCTGAATAATAGCATATATAAGTTACTTGGAATTTTCACATATCAAAAACCTCTATTGACAATGACCAAGGACTACACAATCAATAGGACTATATACAGCAATGTGTTTGAGAGCCAGTGTTTAGATTGAACATAACGATCACGAAAAAAAGATAAAAGTGATTAAGAAAACATCTAAAATAATAACAGAATCGACTTTAATATTTTGTTTTTCAAAAAATATTGAAAAGATCGGAGAAGAATGGGCTTGCTATTCAATTTAACGAAACAGGGATTGTTTGAGGGGGTTGACGTTAATATTTTTTGTCGAACAAATTAGTACAAATTCAGTTCTTCAATTTCCTGTATAAATTTTATTTTTTTTTTCAAATTATTCTTAATTTGGGCGTTCCAGGTTAACACGAAGCTGGCAGCGTGATGATTTTTCATTAAAATGGGTAAAGGTACCAAATTATTTTTTGTGGTACAAATTAATAGAAAATGAGTACTAAAAATCGTAATAAGTTTGATTTGATTCTGCCTAAATGGTTCTGCCAGCTTCACAAACGTGTTGATTTTACCCTCGGAATATGCATTGATCCCAGTAGCTATTTCCTGGCATATCATGCAAAATATTTCTAACTCAACCCACCTATTGAATACATTTTTAGCAGGCTCAAATCAGCTTTCCAATTTACACAGATTTGGTATTATTCTTATAAAAAATTATTTCAATCTTAACGAACAATGTACCTAGTTGTGAAGAAACACTTTTTAACAAAATAGAAAGAATAAATTTAACTGTTTGTAAAATAATGTTAAATAACTTTGTCAAAAAACAAAATGATGTTGCAACAGAGAAAAATGTAAATGATCCTAGAAAAATAAATAAACTCAAGTATTCATGAATAAACTTTAATTTGTTGTTTTATTTCTCTATTATACTATCACAAATAATTGCCGTGTAATAATGATTACATCAATTATGTATAATTTGTTTTTTTTTGTCTTTTGCCGGCTCTGAGAATAAAAATAAGGAAGAACCAAAAAAATATTTTATAAATAATATGATTCTTCACAAAAAATTAATATTTTATTAATTTATCCCTGCCTCAGATAGTTACGGTACTTTGTGCTTTACGCGCCATGGCCTTATTTCTCGGCCACAATAAACAGCTGGCATCGCGTCGATCTGAGCGCACTCCTTGCGGGCGGCAGAACTAATTCTTACAGGCGGGATATTTAAATTTGGTAGTTTGGATTATGATAAGGTAAATTTTACAGTTTGCCTTAAAATTGTTTACTATATACTTATTCCATTACAAAAAATAAAATTATATTTTATTTTTTGTAATGAAAAATGTATAATAACCAATTTTGAGACAAATAATAGAGACATAAAGCAATTTTTAAAATACATCACTTATCCGTAACGTAACGGAGATAAGTGACTAATCGAAAAGGTATAAAGCAAATGCGTTCGTAACGTAATCAATTCTTGTGTTTTAATTTTTAACCTAAAAAATATTCTATCTGCTTGGATCTTCGTGGGATTATATGCACCGATATCTCCCTCAGCAAAATAAAGTCATTGCCACTGTAAAAAAGTATTTTTCGTTTTAAATCCATTATTGTATATCAGTAGTTTGTTATGATCATTAAAAATAAGGTTATGATTTTTGCGCATACATCACTTTTGTCGTTTGGCCATTGAAAAGCGCGAATATAGAACATAAGAATGCAATACGGTACGTTGACGTTAGGTACGTGTGACGGATTGATACGTTTCACGTAACGTAACGAAAGCCACGTATCGCTTCTGCACATGGGCATTGCGATACGGATACGGATAAGTGGGGTTTTTTAAAACTGCTCTTTCTCCCTAATGTAGGTAAATAAGAAAACAGCACAAATTTAAATTTTTTATTAACCTGCGCATAATATAAAACCAAATTACTAAAATATTTGTTTACTATATATATGGATTTATACATGTTATTCTATATACCTTATTAACTTTTAAATTCTTATTCTTCGGATTTTTAGTATATATAATATATCACAAAATACATAGGTATTATTATTAATCACAAAATTAGATATTTCTACTAAAATTACATTATGTTTAAGAAAGTTAATCCAATATTACATCAAATTGTACAATAAGTTATGTTAAAAGTATTGACAACAAAAACAACAAATATTTCAATGAAAAGGAGGTAACTGAAACAAAAAAAAATATATGCAGTACATTAAGTTACCAAAAAAAAAATATATTTTGTTTGTTAGTCCGTTTATCACCATTATAATACTTTTCAATTAATAAGGGGACACACACTTTTATGAGTTGAGAAAATATGTATGATTTATGTTCTCGGCAAGTGAACCTATCAAAATTTATATGACCTTTTGCAAAGAGTTCAGTTTTTTCTGTAATATTCCCTTCATGATCTAAAAGTGGTAATGTACCATAAACAATTATACTTTTAATGGTAGCAGCCATAGTGTGGCTTTTTGTACTTGCAGCAACTGAAACTTTTATTTTAATTTTAATGTTTCTAAGAAGACCAAAAAATGATTCTTTAATTTTGTGCGAAGCCTGAAATTTTTTGTTTGATCAAAATAAAAAGCATTTTTAATATGTTGTAACTTTGCACATCAAAATGAATATCATAATTAAATAAAGCATTTCTCTAACATTTTATATACAATTATTATTTTTACAAAAAAATAAGGTCCAGGTTTTTCAATTTTCCAATGCTTACTTAATTCTCTCAAAGCTGCTCTAAATCGGAAACAGTTACCATTACGTTGATTCCTGCATCTTGTAGTGCTGAAATTACCTCTACAGTAATTAATTTCAAATCTTCAGTTTTAACTCGATCCTTAGTAATAAATTTTTCTACAGCTATCATAGAATTTCTATATTCCGACGTATTTTTTGATTTTGAAATAGCTTCATTCCAGCCATAGGGTAAGAATATTCAATCGCGCCCTTGGTATGGAATAAATACTTATGGCGCCCTCTAAATGTCACGGTTCATTTGACAGAAAGAGATAGTAGGCGTGTTCCGTTTTCTACTCCAGCTGCACTACGCAGAGTAGAAGTAGTGTAGAAATATCAAAATGAATAAAAAGTCCTCTAAGTGAACGTATATCATTAATATGGTCGTTGAGTATTAATTGCTAGAGCCAGAAGTGTAGTATAAGTGTATTTTGTGGTACTTTTTAAGAAGAAAAAGAAGAACAACAATTGTCAACTGTCAAAAATGACGATTGTCAAAATTGTTTAATTATTATCTATTTTTTTAAATTTTATATTAAAATTGATTAATACGTTATAAAAAGTGAGTAAATTTTTATAATTTTATTTAAATCATGGCTATTACATGGCTTCATTCCTTTTTAGTGTTGATACTGACAGCAGTGATGATTTCACCACAACTCCTCCAGAAATTAAGTACTTAGCAATTCAATATATGTTGTTTTGTTTTTTTATTTGATAGTCGTAGAAAAAATTATAGTCTAAAACACGGATGGAATTCAAAATTCTACACGTGTAAAATTTTGCTTATTCCACCCTTGATATAGAATATACTATTACACAACTATGACGAATTCTACCTGGTGATGACATTTTAAAGGTTCACTTACTTTTATTTAGGCACTTTATTAGAAATGAAATCCTTAATAAATTTTAAAAACTACCATTTCTACTCACCATAACCATATTTTCAGCAATTTTCATATTTGATACTATACTTTGATAAATACAAGCTAGACTCACACCAGCCAATGTAAGATTGATTTTGTATAATTTGATTTTTGATGATTTAAAAGTTAATATACTAAAATATTTTATAATATTTATCGTAAAAAAATCAAGACGAAAATCTATTCTCGTCTGAATTTAAGATGCCAGCACCACTGTGGAACTAATTACTGTGCCATAAACACGCTCTACCCTGTTATGTTCAGTGGTATTTTTTATTATTAGAAGTTAAAACTTAAATCTCGCACTGTTTTTGAACTGAAAATTCTGCAAAACACACGAAGAGACCGCGAATGGCACAGTAATTGGTTCCTACATAAACCTGCAGGTGGCGTATTCTTATATTGAAATGCGAATAGATCTACAAAACTATAAAATAAATTTCAATTTGTGCTTAAAAAATATTCCTTTTCCTATCTATGTAATTTACTTAGGGATGTTGTGATACTACCGATATAATACCAGTATCGATATTTCTACTCCGATACCCAATACTTTCATATGGACGCCAGCTTTTCGATACTTCACTGATATTAGTACTCTATAAAAAATTGTAATGATATTGAATCAAAAGATCATTGATCATTTGTATGTCTCCTATACACAGACAACCATTTAAGCACCAAATGGCAAATGAAGCTGCCTATTGCAAATGCTTGTTACTGTGACTGGGAATTATATTCCATATTTTCATTGCCAAATTAAGGAAGAAAGTAGTTTATGGAGTGAAAGACGAAGAATCTCCAGATCAGACTATGGTTGAAACTAGTTATTTGTAAAACAAGTGTCACAATTACTCGTTTTGTAGTACGAGTGAAGTTCGCAAATCATGAGTACTACAGAAAGTCATTGTGGCTCAAGTTTTACAGAATATTTTTTATAATTCGTTTTATTTAATTTCTTAAATGAATTAGAATTACATATAATCCCTGTTTTTAAACTAGGAGGAGTGATTTTAATTTAAGTTGGCAATTCTGTAGATTCCTGATTGGTCCGATCACAGATGGTTTTATTCAGCACTTCTGACCTTTGACATATTATAACCGAATAATAAATTTACCTTTGAACATTTAATATAATAATTTACTAGCTAGAACAACGCTAGACCATTTTATTTATAATTTGTTTCAAGGATAAAGAAAAATGTCAAAAAAATATTTATTACATACAATAACCAACCAAATAACACTAAAAATTGCTAAAACAGTGTTCACAGATTCTGACACTGTAAACTATGTTATAATGAAGTCTCTTTTATACACCAATTATAAAAATCATATTAGTTTGATATACATCATGTTTTTTATTATAGGATTTTATAAAAGACATACAGGGTAAAGTTCAATGAAATGAGTTTCCTATAAATATAAGTAATTAATTACTAATGCACTGGATATATAGACTAACTAGTATAAGAGGGCAGTCCACTCCCATGTATCTCGATTAATACGACATACCTACGTCAAAAGTAAAAAAAAGACGTGTTGCACTCGGAGACTGTCACGGTAAAGCTATTGCATAGAGTTTTACACTTTGACGTTAACAATTTCTTTTTCTTTTCTTTTTAGCTCTTTTTTTATCATTAGAAGTTTCACTTTCACAGTCCTCGTATCAGCATAAAATAATCAAAACTTATTGGACAGTCCTCGTATAATCATACAAGTATCAAAATTTATTGGACAGTCCTGGTATCAGCATAAAATAATCAAAACTTATTGGGCAGTCCTTGTATAAGTATAAAAAATAAAAATTTATTGGACAGTCCTCGTATCAGCATAAAATAATCTAAACATATTGGACAGTCCTCGTATAATCAAAAAAGTATCAACATTTATTGGGCAGTCCTCGTATAAGTATGAAATAATCGAAATTTATTGGGCACTCCTCGTATAAGTATAAAAGAATCAAAATGTATTGGACAGTCCTCGTTTAATCATATCAGTATTAAAATTTATTGAGCAGTCCTCGTATCAGCATAAATAATCAAAACTTATTGGACAGCACTCGTATCATCATAAAAGTATCAAAATTTATTGTGCAGTCCTCGTATAAGTATAAAACAATTAAAACGTATTCGACAATCCTAGTATAAGCATAAAATAATCAAAACTTATTGGACAGTCTTCGTATAGTCATAAAAGTATCAAAATTTATTGGGCAGTCCTCGTATAAGTATAAAAGAATTAAAATTTATTGACAGTCCTCGTATCATCATAAAATAATCAAAAATTATTGGACAGTCCTCGTACAAGTATATAGGTATTAAAACTTATTGGACAGTCCTCGTATCAGCATAAAATAATCATAAAAGTATTAAAATTTATTGAGCAGTCCTCGTATAAGTATAAAAGAATCAAAATTTATTGAACAGTCCTCGTGTCATCATAAAATAATCAAGACTTATTGGACATTCTTCGTATAGTCATAAAAGTATCAACATTTATTGGGCAGTCCTCGTATAAGTATAAAAGAATTAAAATTAATTGGACAGTCCTCGTATAAGTATAAAACAATCAAAATGTATTGGACAGTCCTCGTATCATCATAAAATAATCAAAATTTATTGGACATAATTTAGTAGACAAATGGTGTAATTAAAAACTGTAGACAATTCGGTAAGTTCGTTAGTTCTTCAATTCTGTTTCTATTAATACTGCTCATTTGTTTACGTTAATGCTATTTTTCTACCTAGGTCTACATAGTTTAACTCCATAAAATTAAAAAACTTGGTCATTCTTGTTTATTTCTACATAAGTTGTATCTGAAACAAATAAAGTCAGATTAGACAAACACCTTACAAACATTCTACTTGTTTTTTTCAAAATAAGTACTTACAGTTACTTTTCTATTGTCGCGAACTATATTCTCGATGTTATCACCATTAGTGTCATTTTGAAGAAGTAATAAATGTGGTTGTTAGAATTTCGTTAGATTTTCAGTATATGTCCATATACTGTTCATTTGTTTAGGGTAATGGGTAATGCTATTTCCTATGTAGTTGCAATCCATGAAATAAAAAGTCATTGTTGTTTATTTCAACCATTGTAACTGAAACAAATTAAGTGAGGTTAAACAAACACATTTCATGTCAGTTAAAGAAACATTGCTACCACATTACCTACTTGTTAAAAGTACATAAGTACTTTTTCTTTTTCTTTTGTTGTGACCCATGTTCCCGACAGTATCACTATTAGTAATTTGTGTAATTTCCTTTGGATTTTTGTATATGTATAATTACCACATCACTTATAAAGACATGATCTACGAATTCCTTCCTCAATTTTAAAAATCAGGCACCAGCTCCGTTTTATGGTACTCATTTTGTTGAAGATCTTAAATTTATTTATATTTTTTAATTAATTGTATACTTTGAAGAAACTATGACAGAGTATAAATCAACTACTGGTCTATGTTGCCTACTGTAGAAATAACGCAATGTGCACTTATCTAGATACTGTACAAAATAACTTTGTATTTAAGAACATCCATTTATCCTACTTCTTTCTCCTCTTATTCATGATCTATTCGTGGACATACTGTACATACGTATATAATATTGCAACAGAAACAGAAATCGCATTAAGTTTCTATGAATTACTAGTATTTTTCATCTAGCGTTGATAATAAGATTATAAAACAATCTGAATATCTCAAAAAACTATGAAATGTATTTCAAATTTATTTGTGTTGCTTCTATGAGTATAAATGTGTGAACTAAAAATCCAGCTTCGCAAATATCAATACAGATTTCCCTTGTACCATGAATATAACTCATATTCTCCTACCAAATACTCTTCTCCCCCACCACAAGCAGCAAATTTCCCCTACTTCTCCCACCACAATGGCTTTGAGGACCGATTTTGCTGACTTATAAGCATCAAATATGATATGGTCCTTAAATCCTCACCAATCGGTACTCAAAACCTGCGGTGGTCCTCAAACCTTCATGTTAGTCTCATTTTTGGTCTTTAAACCCTGCGCTAGGACTATATAAATATATATATATATATATATATATATATATATATATATATATATATATATATAATAAGCAACGAATAGATTAGTGGGTATTGCACGGGGGGCTACCGAAAAGTGTGCTAACCGCAGACATGCATGTTTCTGGCTCATTAGCCGTCATCGGTACGGTACAACCAAGAAAAGATGTGAAAAATGGGAGCAAAGGTGCTGACTGAAACATGAGAAAATATAACAAAATTCAGCAGGATAGTCAAACACAATATTTGTGTCAGTAATATTAGAAGATCTCGAATATTCGAGACAACAACCAACATAGACACGGAGGTGCATATAACACTCCCGTCTGAAACTTCCGACCCAGATTAATGAAATAATAAATGTTGGTTGTTGTCTCGAATATTCGAGATCTTCTAATATTACTGACACAAATGTTGTGTTTGACTATCCTGCTGAATTCTGTTATATTTTCTCATGTTTCATTCAACACCTTTGCTCCCATGTTTCACATCTTTTCTTGGTTGTACCGTACCGATGACGGCTAATGAGCCAGAAACATGCATGTCTGCGGTTACCATTCTTTTCGGTAGCCCCTTCTTCTATTTGCGTGCAATACCCACTAATCTATTTGTTGCTTATTGTTCATATGTCACGCACTATTCGTACATCTTATGTATATAAATATATATATATATATATATATATATATATATATATATATATATATGTATATATATATATATGTATGTATATATATATATATCAGGTGGTGGTTCGCAATTGAAAGTGAAGATGGCGCCAGCTGACTACTTCTCGCTAGTGTGTAACCACACGAGGCAAATAGAGGTTGTCGGAGGACGGAATCTTCAGTTCAGATTAGAGACTCTGAACTAGAAGGCATTACGGCACTCTTGAAGAGACCCAAGAAGGTCGATACCGGTCAGTGTACTATGCCCTTCTCCTTTCGGTTGCGAATCACCACAGATGTCTGTATCGACAAAAGGGTCGATCGACGTCACGTTCTTCGAAGGGGATGTAATTCAATATTCTGCGTGCTATTAGCAAGGAAAGTAGTTGTTTTTCTCTTCGAAGAACGGTTAGGCTAATATGTCGAAATTATTGAAATTTTGACTTAAACGTAGGTGCAGTAGTAAATATATATATATATATATATATATATATATATATATAATAAGTGTGCAAAATTACAGTTACCTTATGAAGGGCCATATGAAATTTATAATAAACAAGGAGTAAACAGTTATATATTAAAAGAAATACATAATGATAAAATAAGAGGAATCTTCAATATAAATCAAATTTACAAATATTATGTAGAGAACTAAAAATATAAAATTTTCTCCTTATTTCACAAGTTTTGAAATAAGTCAAAAATTTTAGGGGAAAATTATACTGGTTTAAAATGAGCACCTTGAATCTATTTTTTTGAATGCATTGACGTTGTGACGGAACTAATAAGGCTGCTGATACTCGGATTTACGTTTAGAATAAAATTTATACTGTCCGTAATATTATTTGGTTTATCGATATATTTCAGACCAACTTCAATCATAATGTTGGATGGAGAAATTGATTTGATACCATTTAGTTACTTAGTTTTGTATCCGAATGATAGTGTCTTTTCATTTTTGGGTTATGTGTAGTTCAGCCATTACAAACTTAATAGAATTATAAAAAATACTTGCTTTCAATTTTTAACAATTTCTATTTAAAATGATTATCAACGTGAAGTACTGAGAAATATACAAATACTTGGTAAATATACAAGATGACCTGACTAGTGTTTTAATGTGACATTAAGTTGATAATTCTATAATATATAATGTCAAAAGTTTAGGAACTGTCACATAGGAGAGAATTGTTTGGTTATATATCACAGTGACATAGATGTCAAAAAAGTCTATGGAAATGAATAATGCAACAAATCGAAAGAGAAGCAGAAATCACAGAACTTTATATTTATTGTGTCAGGAAATATATGAATTTTGTTGTTGAGTAAATAAAGCTATTATTTAGGAATTAGAAAATAGGAATAGAGGATAGTTTATGTAAAAGAATAACAATAATTTGGTAGAAACAACATTTTGAAAGGACACAAACACAATTTAAAAAAAATTACACTTAAGAATTAGAATCAGCACACATATGATTAGGGCATAGCAACAAAAAACAATGGGAGTTTGTTGATGAGGAGAATGAAGGAGGTATGACATATTGGAGAAATGATAAGAAATTTTAGATAAAAAACTATCAAAATTGTATAAAAGAGTCCTGAATGAACAGTAGAAGCGGCAAATAAAAATATATAAGAAGGAATACTATAAAGAAGCTACATATAAAAATATATAAAATAACAATTATTGGAGTCCCGGCAATTCTGTATGGTGTGGTTTTGAAAGACAGCACTTCAAGAAGGAGTATTAGTGGGGTTGTGAGGACCAGGTTAGTTTTTTTTTTGTCTTTGTTGGTACCAACATTTATGTTAAAGATATAAAACAGATCTGATAAAAGTAATTACAAAAACATTAGTACTTACGCATTTCTATTTAACGTTTATAATTCATCACTTTGTTTCTTTGTTCCAATTTAGTACTTGCGCATTTCTATTTAACGTTTATAAATTTCGACTTCTCAACTTTTATATTAGCATAAGACATTTCATCACTTTGTTCCTTTGTTCAAATTTATAATATATATTTTCTGACCAATACAAGCTAATTCATATTAAATATTATTGAAATCATTGTTTTCTTAAATATAATTTCAACGGATACGAATTGACATCTGTTATTACTGTGAGATCTGGAATCGACTATTCTAATGAGAAATTTTAACCATAGGCGCACCAAATAATATAAAAAAAAATATTAAAAATTGTTTGAATGAATAAAAGATAAAATATTGGAGATAAAGTGTAAAAATAACTGGAACCCAAAAAGTAGATAGAGTATCTCATTCTCTCCGCATAAATAAATACATAAATTTTTTCTTTTCCTTTTAATGAGCTAGCCACACTAAAATTTAATAAATCAAAATAGTAATACAATAATATTAAAAATTCCTCTTATACACACAAATATTACAATATGGCGAGCCAACGTGGGGCGGTATAAATATAGGGTTATTCACAATTATAGGGTGATTATTGTAAGGAGTCTTTTCTGAATATTTTAATCATCAAATCACGACATACATCATGGATTTGAGAAATAGAAAATTGACGGAACATGGCAATCACAATGCGGATGAATCGTTAGAAAAGGTTGACACACAGCATGAAAGATCACTGGATGTATACACAAGCAATACAAATGAGGATGAACAAATTGATTCAGATAGAGGGGATGGAAATCAAGAAGAGTTACATGAAAGACCAGTGGATTGGACAGTAATATTAAGACATATTCAAAATATGGGACAACGAATGGAAGAGATGAAGCAAGACCTGAAACAGGATAGTAATAACAAGTTTGAAGACTATCAAGCTAGGCTGGAAGATATGAAACAAGATTTGAAACGGGATAACCAAAATATGAAAGAGAAAATGACCAAGAAATTGGAAGAGCAAGGAAAGGAAATTCGTAAGATTAGGAATGATACCATTCAAATCAGAAAAGACATAACAGAACAAGAGAACAAATTGAGGCAAGAGATTGTTGAAAATGGGTTAAAAATTAGGATCGAATTGGAGAAAATAACGATGGATACCAGACAAGATTTAGAAGGACAAATCAACAATACTCAATGTAAAATAGGGGACATACATAAAGAAGTAGAAACAATAGTATTGAGAGTGAATATTGAGTCCGAAGAAACACATGATAAAATACAAGAAATAAAAAATAGAATAGAAATGGTAGAACTAACATTAATGAATGGAATGAAAGAAAACAAACAAGAACTAGCAAACAAGGTAGAACAGGTAGTTAGAGAAAACAAAGAGACAATGGAGAGATTAAGGAAAAATATTGATGACAATGGTAAGAAAACGAATGTATTGGAAAGAGAATATATCGGAGAACAACTAAGAGAAGAAATGTTAGCAAGGACAGAAGACAGAATAAAACAAATTGAAGAAAAACTGAGAAGAGAAATAGGAAATCGTCAAGTTGAAATAATTTGTATGAGTGGATGTGGAAGCCAAAATTTCATGACATTTGATGGGGAAATTGAGAGAATTCATCCAAAAATATTTATTGGAAGTTTACGGAATAAAGAGAATCAAACAATAAGAGAAGAGCATAAGACGAAGTTTAGGAAAAGAAAATAAAATTGAATTATATGACAGGATAATAGGAACGAAATCTAGAAAACGAAAAGTTTATAATTAACAAATAATATTTAAAAACACATGTAAATAGAAATTATATAAACAGGGTTTGATAATATAAGAAATAATAGACATGTTGATATGAATTATGGAAATGAAAATAGAAGGTACAGAAATGAAAACGAATATATGGAAATGGAGATAAAATTGATGACAATAAGTATTTGGAGAATAGAAGAGATTTTAGAAACTTTGATAGAAGAAATGATAATGAAAATAGAAATAAAATTAAGCAACAAAATAGATGGACAGGAGGAAATAATTACATTTATAGGAGCAAATGGAAAGAAGGTATATGAATTAAGCAAATCTATGATACGAAAGATTGAAATAAAGGATGGGAAAGAAGTTGATATGTAAGCAGAGTTGATAAAGAAGTTAGAAACAGACATAGTTATTGATGAATTAATGAAATATAAGGAAATAATTGATAAGATAGATAGAATTAAATGGTAAAAAAATTGAATTTGAGGAGGTAAATATGGAAGTATTGGCAATTGAAGAGGATAATAAGAAGATATGGAATATAAAAAGGAGTGGAATTATGGAATAATTGGAATTAATGAGTGGAAATAAGGAATATGAAGAGAAAGTTAAGAATTTGATAATGAAATATGAGGGACTGATTGAAAAAGAAATTAGAATGGCAAATAATTATGTGCGTGAGATAGAAGAAATAAGAAAGATTGTAATGAAGAGTATTATGAATTTAAATGAATTATTAAAGACGTATGAGAGAAGAATATCGAAGGAACCAAGGGTTGCTTAATAAAAATATGGATATAATAAAATTCTTAAGAATATTGGTTCATAACAATCATATGGCGTGGGGTGAAAACTTACAAAACATACATAATATTGTGAATAATAGTCCAAATAATACAACAGAAGAAACACCTATTTATGTATTTAAACAAACGTTGCCGGAAAGACATTGGATTTTAAATGAAAAAAACTATGTAGCAACTATTGAAGAGGTAAATGAAAATTTACAAAGATCTGCAGAAAAGTATTTTAAACGTGAAAGGGCTAAAATGAAAAAACAAATAACATTTGATAAAGGTGATTTAGTAATAGTAAAAGCCTTAAGGGTAGCTAATAGAAAAGAAAATAAGTGTGCAAAATTACAGTTACCTTATGAAGAACCATATGAAATTTATAATAAACAAGGAGTAAACAGTTATATATTAAAAGAAATACATAATGATAAAATAAGAGGAATCTTCAATATAAATCAAATTTACAAATATTATGTAGAGAACTAAAAATATAAAATTTTCTCCTTATTTCACAAGTTTTGAAATAAGTCAAAAATTTTAGGGGAAAATTATACTGGTTTAAAATGAACACCTTGAATCTATTTTTTTGAATGCATTGACGTTGTGACGGAACTAATAAGGCTGCTGATACTCGGATTTACGTTTAGAATAAAATTTATACTGTCCGTAATATTATTTGGTTTATCGATATATTTCAGACCAACTTCAATCATAATGTTGGATGGAGAAATTGATTTGATACCATTTAGTTACTTAGTTTTGTATCCGAATGATAGTGTCTTTTCATTTTTGGGTTATGTGTAGTTCAGCCATTACAAACTTAATAGAATTATAAAAAATACTTGCTTTCAATTTTTAACAATTTCTATTTAAAATGATTATCAACGTGAAGTACTGAGAAATATACAAATACTTGGTAAATGTACAAGATGACCTGACTAGTGTTTTAATGTGACATTAAGTTGATAATTCTATAATATATAATGTCAAAAGTTTAGGAACTGTCACATAGGAGAGAATTGTTTGGTTATATATCACAGTGACATAGATGTCAAAAAAGTCTATGGAAATGAATAATGCAACAAATCGAAAGAGAAGCAGAAATCACAGAACTTTATATTTATTGTGTCAGGAAATATATGAATTTTGTTGTTGAGTAAATAAAGCTATTATTTAGGAATTAGAAAATAGGAATAGAGGATAGTTTATGTAAAAGAATAACAATAATTTGGTAGAAACAACATTTTGAAAGGACACAAACACAATTTAAAAAAAAATTACACTTAAGAATTAGAATCAGCACACATATGATTAGGGCATAGCAACAAAAAACAATGGGAGTTTGTTGATGAGGAGAATGAAGGAGGTATGACATATTGGAGAAATGATAAGAAATTTTAGATAAAAAACTATCAAAATTGTATAAAAGAGTCCTGAATGAACAGTAGAAGCGGCAAATAAAAATATATAAGAAGGAATACTATAAAGAAGCTACATATAAAAATATATAAAATAACAATTATTGGAGTCCCGGCAATTCTGTATGGTGTGGTTTTGAAAGACAGCACTTCAAGAAGGAGTATTAGTGGGGTTGTGAGGACCAGGTTAGTTTTTTTTTGTCTTTGTTGGTACCAACATTTATGTTAAAGATATAAAACAGATCTGATAAAAGTAATTACAAAAACATTAGTACTTACGCATTTCTATCTAACGTTTATAATTCATCACTTTGTTTCTTTGTTCCAATTTAGTACTTGCGCATTTCTATTTAACGTTTATAAATTTCGACTTCTCAACTTTTATATTAGCATAAGACATTTCATCACTTTGTTCCTTTGTTCAAATTTATAATACATATTTTCTGACCAATACAAGCTAATTCATATTAAATATTATTGAAGTCATTGTTTTCTTAAATATCATTTCAACGGATACGAATTGACATCTGTTATTACTGTGAGATCTGGAATCGACTATTCTAATGAGAAATTTTAACCATAGGCGCACCAAATAATATAAAAAAAAATATTAAAAATTGTTTGAATGAATAAAAGATAAAATATTGGAGATAAAGTATAAAAATAACTGGAACCCAAAAAGTAGATAGAGTATCTCATTCTCTCCGCATAAATAAATACATAAATTTTTTCTTTTCCTTTTAATGAGCTAGCCACACTAAAATTTAATAAATCAAAATAGTAATACAATAATATTAAAAATTCCTCTTATACACACAAATATTACAATATATATATATATATATATATATATATATATATATATATATATATATATATATATAATTCTATAAAATCATGTACAATGTAAACAAACAAAACTATTTTCTCTCCATTCACATAATTAAATTATAATAAATAAATATTGAATCCCACATCTAAAGCATGAGTATATTGATGATAAATGAAGACACAAAAGGGTTACATAAAGTAACATACAATTCTGATACTGTTTGCAGTATAAAATAAATCATGAATTGTCGGACCATTTTATTACAAACATAAAAGATAAGGGACTATGACTAGGAAGTCATAAATAATAGTCTTTAGTACATTATTCCCATTTCAGAAATGTACCAAACGATGCCCAATATTAAAACAGTTTTCGAGTTAATAACCGTTTGTCGACAGGTTTAATACTGTATTATTTTTGAATTTCACTCGTATTTATGCCGATTCTCTCTATTAAGATATCAATATTTTATCGTTTTCGAGATATTTACTTTTTTATATTGCCTTAAAAATTAATCATAGAACACAGTTAGGTAAGTTAAAGCAATCGAAAAGATGATGATATTTAGGTATACGTTCTTAGATTCAAATTTAAATTCTGACGCGTCAGTAATTCGTCCGCCGTAACCAAAAACGCGCGAACTAGTAGCTAAGTTAGTAGGTTTTTCTCGAATCTGGAAAAAGTGTTGATGGAATATAACTTTGGACCAGATCGAATATATAATGTTGATGAGACAGAACGCTCAACAAACGCAAAAGAGGTCAGCAAAAGATTAGCCCCAACCGGCGTAAAACAGTTTGGTACCATTGTTTTGTGTGGATGCGGAAAGAATGTGTAACAGTTATTTGCGCTATGAGTGGCGCGGGGTGTTTTGTACCCCCACTGTTTATTTTCCCCATGGAACATATGAGCCCTCAACTAGCTCCATCTGGGTCAGTTTATACTTGCAGTAGATAAGGCAAATTTTTATGATGCGGCTTAAATATTTTCAGCCAAAAATGTGTTCTACTGTTGAAAAACCCATGCTACGTATTTTGTTTGAGCCTTCAACTAGAGAAGAATGGTCCATCTGAGTCAGTTTAAAATTGCAGTAGAAATAGCAATTTTTTATGATTTTTCCAAAAAAAAAACACCGTTGTTTCCCTTAGTTACGTAATCTTGACATTATCGTCAAAATATTGATAAATATATAAAAAATGTCGAACCTTAGAAGTTACACTGCTTATTTCGTACTATTATGTACGAATACTACATCAAGTGACAAACATGGCGACCGATCATGGCGCGTTCGTAGTCACGTGGTTTTTTTAAAATACTGTCAATTTTGAATTGTTTATTATGAATTTAAGAGATCTTCGCAACGAATATTTATACAATTTAAAATACATAAAAAAATCGATAATTTTTTTTTATTCACATACCTACCCAATTATCGAGCTCCAAGAAATCTCCATATAACGCGAGAAAGTAATTTGAAAGAAAATGGCTATATTATTGTATTCAGTTATTTATTTAGAATAATATGATGATAATTTGATATGAGAGATATGCTAATATGATAAGAGACGGTTTGAGACCAATATTACCAGACCACCCCCAAATAGACAATTTTTGGTATAAAAAAATCGATGCTCCATGCCATAATTATCGTTTGGATGATGATTTATTAACCGAAATATTTGCAGATCGAAGGATTCCAAATAAAAGACTACAAAAACATGGTGTATTTAGATCCCATCACTACTAAACACGATATCGTCAGTTAAGACGTGAGATGTCGTAACTCAAAATTCGCTACGCAGAAAACTGTCTAAAAAATGAATTTCGAACCCAATGATCCTGAAAATGTAACACCTAGTTTCGTTGGTGACTCAAATAAGTAATAACAACATTATTTCCCCTTTTTAATTTTTTGGGGAATAAATTGGAGATGCGAATTCTCACTGCAACAGGTGTGTTTTCAAAATAATCGAATAAACGGCATCTCACTTGTCGGAATAATAACGTCGCGTTCGATTTTTCCGATTTCTTGTTCCATACAAAATCGGAGTTACGACAACAAAATTGAAACAAAAATTTAGTACGTCCTGTATGATGCTTAATTAAAATAAATAATTTTGATGACTTGTCCTACACATTTCCAACAAATGGCTAACGATTGTTCTTTAATTATAAATTTAATTGTGTGTTATTCACTTGAGAGTGTATAATTAATTTTTAAAGAAATATAAAAAACTAAATATCTCGAAAACGATAAAATATTTATATAGGACTTTGCATAAAATTAAGCTTAAAATTCAAAAGTGTTACGGGGTGTTACATTTAACAAACAAATTTAATATCAACTTCCGGTATAACTGGAAGTTCTGTCAAAATTATAATATTTTGAATTTTCAAAAACCACCTAATACGAAATTTCAGAATTCTATCAATCCTTTGTAATTTCTAAGAAACATCTAATTGCTCGGCATACACAGGTGAAATTTACTCAAAAGTTGACCAATATTACATGAAGTTTGTTTATACCTAAAATAATATTTTAAAGGTGTTTGTTTTATGCAGAATAAAGTTTATTGATATTATATTTAAACGAAAATAAAAAAATACAATTTTAAACTTTTCATTATATTAAAAGATTCATGACATCGTGAGGATAGAACTAACTGGTCTTTGTGGTAGTTATCTAAGACTTGTAAAATGAGGATCTGATGATATTACAACTTAGTGAAACGAATCTTTCATAGTCTGTTTTCTGGAAAAATTTTGTATGAAACATTCACGATATTTCTTGTTTTTACTTTCTTGGGCCTCTTCTGATCCTAGACCTATGGAAGTATTATAATATACCCGTGAATTAATATTCTATGAACGGAAGTCGACATATTATACCTACCATGGATACCATTTCAAAAAGATTACAGCTGTTTTCAGTGAGTATATTTTGAGTTTTGCCTCAATTATTGCTAGCCCTTCTAGACATTGTCATCAAAATTTTACATAGTCAATATGGTGTTTAAAAGATATATTTATTTCATTAAGTACCAAGTTTGTATTGTTAAAAGTCATAATTTCACCTTCAATATAATATTTTGTTTCGATTTGTAGTATTTCAGTCGTTTCATGCACAAATTTCAACTTTATAAGTCTGCAACAGCACGGCGATGATGGACGTTGCCCCGTACTCATTAAGTTTTCGAGAACCGGCTACGGCTTGTCCAAGATTTCAACTTTCTGAACATTACCCTTCGATACCGGAGAGCAATGTCTTCGGTATCGGAGGGTTGAGCTACCTATCGGGAGGGTCCCCGGGTTGCGGATAGGGAGCGGCCAGTGACGTCCCGTACGTAAGTACAGGAAAGAACTGGGAAATAAGGGAGATGGGGGCTATAAACACCCAACACTGCCTATTCCGAATACCCAATCGCTGACAAGCTCGCGACACAAACTGCATGGTATAGCAACGACCCCCTTACTAGGGTAAGATCGGGAGGATTCGCTTAATCCCCCGGCCCTGCGAGGAAGTGGACCACTATAAAAACCTCCCAAATTCTAAGGACGAGTAGTCGCAGAAAGGATGGATGACCGTGGATCAGTCAGTCCCTAGACCACTAACCTCCGGGCACCTGGCGCACCCCGATGTATGTAACCTTGTACCTGCATAAGGAGCTCTGCAGGTATCGACCTCTTTTCTCCTATATTCGAGGGAACAATTATGGACCTTGAGAGAAACAATAAACCTTCAAAGGAGCCTATAGAGACTCTTAATAAAAGGGATTTTGAGGATACGGAGGCAATGGAGGATGCGGAGGCAATGGAGACTACAGAGTCTCCAGCGCAACCAAATACCTCCGAAACCCTAAAAACAACACCACAGGGAGACACTACAGCGAATCCTGTGGATCAGAAAGCTCCACGTGGGAAAATTTCAGGTGACCAGAGAAAGAAGCTTAAAAAATAAGGAAACAAGGCATTGATACCAAGATAGCGGTTACCGATACCCTCAACATCGAAACAAGGTGAAAACCAGCAGACAAAGGGCGTTAAGCGAACTGTGTCAGCCAGGAGTACTCCTGAAGAAAAAAAAGAAGAGGGCCAAATGTACTGATAGTACTACTACTGGTATGAAGTGCAATGTGGCCCTCAAAGGAATCAAGGCAGCTGAAGTCCCTAAAAACTTCCCAGAGACAACTGTATCGGAAGATCAGGTAGGAATTATTAAAGAGAGCACGACCAAAAAGATCAATTAGGTGCAGAAGGCGCCTAGGTTTCAAGCCAGTCGATACATGGACAGCTACTATGGGCTGATGTCCGCCAATGAGGAGTCCTTCAATATAACGAGGGACTATCTGGCAAGTAAAACAAACTGGAAGCTCATCAAGAGTGACGAACTTCCAAACACTAAGGAAAGAAACAAGACGTATTTTTAACAAAGCGAATAAAACGGGCAATTGGGGAGCATATAAGGCTAAACTAGATGCATATAATGAAAAAATAAAAGTATCAAAGAAGAAATGCTGGAGGGAATTCTGTGAGGACATACAAGGCATCCCTGACAGGGTCAGAATTAACAGGATTCTAAAAAAGGACACTTCTAATAAACTAGGCTCTATCCAGTTGCCTAGCGGAGAGTTCACAAATACTGAGGAGCACCTCCTTAGTGTGCAGTTTCCAGGCTCGGCACAGATAGATTCAAATTACAACAACGGACAGGTAGCTATAACAAGGGTTACCAAAGAGGGCTGGAAACTAACAAATAAATAAATTCACTTGACCGTTACAAAACTTCAGGATCAGATGACATATTTCCCAAGCTTTTGCAAGAGCGAATCGACATTATAATGGGTCCTTTAGTTCTGATATTACGCAGTATCCATACTTTAGGGTATATACATAGGCGTAGCTTGGGGGAGGGGGGGGGGTAGTGTGGTCCGGGCCCATCCTAGATAGCTGTGGGCCCACCCTAGAAAAATGCCCTTCCTCATACATAATAAAATAACTTCATCCTCAATTACCGAAACCGAAAATCGTCTTCAAAAAGACAATACACGCATGATCTATCGTCCCGCTTTCATTGACGTCTTTTTTACTTAGGATAGTGTCTAAAATGCAATGGCACGCACGCACGGGTGGGCGCTGGTCCCGATATCGTATCGAGGTGAATCAGGTAATTGGCGCGGGAGCAAGGGACGGGGCGTGGCGTGGTATCAGAAAAACAATAGTTAGTTACAAAATACAAAAACAAACACTTCAAGCTTCAACTTGGTGTTGGGATGTTGGATATGTGCTTGAGCCTTGTTGATTGATTGACTGTGCTCTTTGACACTATAGGTCAAATAAGTGAGCTATTTTTGTTCATAATTCGACTGATATGACACATGTACCGAACTATTATCATTTCGCGAGTTATTTATTTACTTAGGTATTCTGAGGTAAGGTGTGTAATCTACCACCATTCATTTCATTCACCGTCGCTCGCGTTGTCACTATTCGATTCGTCCATCGGGGGAATTTTCACATACCTACTTAAATCTGAAACTAAAACAAGAGAACATTTTAAGGTGACTGTTAGCGACCGAAATGCCAAGAATTTAAATGACAGTGTCATCTGTGTGACGTGTGACGAAGGAAGAAGCAGCACGGAATACGGAATATCAATACCAACTTTCATCTGTGTCAACAGAAGCGCAACATCGTACGCCATCTAGTAGTGAGAAGCTGATTAAGATAACAGCAAGTAGCCGAATTACGTAGAATTTTCTGGTTGTATTATAGCATTTTCTACAGTTTGACAGTGAGCTCAGGAAAGAACAGAACTAGAAACTTCTACATTTGTCTAAATGGCCGGATTTGATATAAAAGAGGTGACTTACGTGCCAGAGGCAGTTTCAAATTGGAAGCGATCAAGAAAGCCAAGGAAGTGAATAACAGTGAAAGTTAACGTTGAAAGTAAGTGAAAATAAGTGAAATAACCCTTTTCTAGAGCAGTCAATTTATATTATTAGTGTTTGTTCGGTGTTCAGTACATTTTCATACATATTTTCGTCCTCCCGTAATCTGTGTACATGTACATTTTCTAGTAATAAAGACAGTCACTACCGAACAATTGGAGTTGTCATCTACAGTCCAAATCCTCCGAATTCTCAACAGTAAGTGTGTTATTTTTTCAATGTTTTACAGAGGTTTTCAAATTTTTGTCGTTTTTATTAATATGTGTGGCTACATGGGGTAACTTTTAAACATTTTAAGGAGATTGCCGCCAATAAAACAACGTTCTGTACTGTACATACGCGTATAAAGTATTTTTACAAATAAGTTGCTGCTTTGATATAAATATAAGACAAACCTCAAAAATCTGTCATTTTTTTCTTGTGCATATTTATATTATGAAATCAGCAAAATGTTTATAAAATGATTAAAATTTACAGTTACAGTGTAGCCATAAATAAAAAAAACAGTAACAATTTTGAATTCCGCGCGCAATGCTTAACGAACCATCATATGATATTATGATCTGTCTTTTTGCGTTCATTTTCTGTTTCGGAATCGTAGATGAGAAAATTATTAAGATTGCAAAATGAATGAAAATAATGCAATAAGAAAATACATCCCGTTCGCGACTAAGGAAGTTAGAATTTTTCATTGAAACACATTAATAATTCTATTTTGCTTCGTAATTCGGAAGAAAGTCCTTTCATGTGGGTGTTTTTGAGTATTGATTTAATTAGTTTAATTATCTACTTATCTAATGAGTAATTATTTTCCAAATCCTGTACATGTTCTAAGAAGGTAAAAATTAGGAAATAGGGTTAGGATTTTACTACATGCTGTTATTTTTTTTAGGCAAAACATGAAGAAACTCAGACATCAGGTCATTTTTCAAAAAAACTATCAAAGATTGATAATGATAATCAAAATTCGACAAATGTAGCGGACCCAAGTGATAGTTCTTCTGCACAACCTAGAGCATCAACAAGAAAGTTTCAAGAAAATTTCCAAAGCAATGATTTCGAAGATAGAGATATTCCTGAAAAAGACAGTCCTATTTCGAAGACAAGACAAACAGCTGATTCAGATCCGGAAGTAGTAACGTCTTCAGAATCGGCCGGTAATGAAAAGCGAAACAACTTGGGCACCCTGCAAACCGGACCATCGCAGCCTCACTTAAATTTCCCGAAAACAAACTTTTGCGCCAGATTAAGATCTTTTTCGTCAAAATATTATGAATGATACAGCTGGTTAGAATACAACACGGAAGAAGATAAGGTCTACTGTTTTATCTGTAGGCACTACTACAATAAGGATGGACATCGTGACCAACATGGAAAATTTGTAAAAACTGGATACAATAATTGGAAAAAACTGGAGAAAGTTTAAAAAAACATGCCGAGTCGTCACTTCATGTTGATAGTACACAAGAATATGCATGCTACAAAACTTCTATCAAAACTGGAGATGTCTATCAGCAAGTAGTTAAGCAACAAGAGCAAGAAGTTACTCAAAATATACAATACTTAATGAAACTCATTGACATCATACTTACTCTTGTCCGTCAGGGTTTGCCTTTAAGAGGGCATCAAGAAGACAAATCGTCCAAAAACCGGGGAAATTTCCCAACTCATCTCCAAGTATGACGAAAACTTTCGCATGCATTTCGAGAAACATTTTAACTATTGCAGTCCAGATATGCAAAACGAAATCATTGAAATTATAGTATGCCTAACTAGAGAAGAAATTGTCAAAGAAGTAAAAGCATGTGGATTTTTCGCCTTGAGTGTAGACGAGGTGAGATGTTACAAAGAGGAGCAATTGTCAATTACGATCAGATACATAATCGACCTAAATGTGGTTGAAAGATTAATTGGTTTTATCAACTGTTCGACGTCCATAGATGCGAAAGGATTGGCAACGATGATTTTCGAAACACTGAATAAAAGCCAACTGGGCGATGTTCCGATTCTTGCTCAATCGTATGACGGGGCTAGCGGCATGTCTGGCAAAAACAGAGGTTTGCAGGCGATTATAAAAGAGACACATACTCACGCCATATACATCCATTGCTTAGCGCACAAATTGAATCTGGTGGTTGTGGATTCGTGCGCTAACAACGTTGCATTAGCAGACTTTTTTTAATGCAATCGAATGTTCATACATTCATTTTTTCGCAACCCGGACATCATGCCAGCCTTGCTAAGATACAAGGATCTCTCGGAATCAATACCAGTCGCGAAATGGGAAGTCTGAGCACCACGAGATGGAGTTGTCGCTACGAAAATTGCCAAGCAGTACTCACCAATTTTGAATCCATCAAAATGGTTTTGAATGAAGAGGTCGTGGAGAGTCGTGACAAAAATGCTGTAGAAGCCATAGGGCTGCTAATAACTATAAATAAACCAGAGTTTATCATATCTTTACATATATTTCACTCTGTTCTCACTACAGTTGATGTTCTGAGTAAATATTTTCAGATCAAAGATGCAACTTTGTCTCAGGCCAGTGATTTAATAGCCAGCACAATTCTAACCTTTGAAACATCTAGAAACCAATTTAAAATTTGGGACGAGATCGAACAGTTTGCAAAGAAACATGATATTTCTGTGGAACCTGTCCGAGTATCAAAAAGGAGGCGTCAGGAAAAGGATTTCCATATTGAGACAACAGTTGGGAAAAGTAACATCTTAGATTTGCCGACAGACACTCAGCCCCGGGAATACTGGAAAATAAATATTTATAACCAGGTATTGGTTGCCAACTTTAAGCGGCGGTTTGAAAATATCCCATTGGCGAATGCAGTAGACGCTTTCCTGAAGCTAAATATGGAGAATGCAGATGATTTTATTAAAAATTATAAAGATATTTTAAAAACCGATTAAGAGGCGTTGAATGCCGAGACAATGATAATGAAAAACCTGCTTGTATTAAAAAAAATTGAGGTAAACGCAGAAAACGTAAAAAAATTTATAAATAAGGACTACTGCCCAAATTTATATAAACTGCTTCAGGCAGCACTAACGCTCCCTGTAAGCTCCGCCAGTTGCGAAAGGAGTTTTTCTGCAATGAGGCGAATAAAAACCTGGCCGAGGACAACTATGCTCCAGAATCGTTTCTCTCAAGTATCTCTGATAGATATAGAAAACGAATTGGTGAACACTACAATAACATCAGAAGCAGTCTTGAACCGGTTTGGCGAAAAACACAGAAAACTTAAAATTGTTTAAAAACATTTTTTTTCTTATTTCAAGGTCGTGGAGTGGACCGATTTATATATTTTTGGTTTCTTTTTTCCTTACTTCAATGTCGTGGAGTGGCCTTATTTATATTTTTGGTTGCTCTGTTTTTTTTTATTTGTAACAAATACATTATACCTAATAATATTATACCATCTATTTGATTTACCTTGTTGTTGGTAATTTAAGAGCGGAGCTCTTGTCAGTGTATACCTAGCTATATTAGCGACTTAAACTACATAGTTTTGGTCAGGACACAGATAAAAGAAAAATAATAGTATAATAGGATAGGATAACTGAAATCCATACTTGATAATGAGTCAGTGACCACCTTACTGTGGCTGGCTGATTCATGACTGGGGCCAGGGCCCCCTAGGAAAAATCCCTAGCTACGCCAATGGGTATACACCAATTGCATGGAGTGAGTCAAATGTGGTGTTTATTTCTAAATCAGGGAATACCTACACCCAAGCTAAATCCTACAGTCCAATCAGTCTGACATCATACATGGTGAAAACCATGGAAAAAGTGATACAAATGCATCTGCAAGAAGGAGTGCTTAAAAGTATCCCTCTATACAGACTACAATGGGCCTATCAAGCACGGAAATCAGGAGAAGCTGCCCTGCATAATTTGGTCTTGGGTCTCGAGAGGAGTCTGAACCAAAAAGAAATAGCTCTTGCAGCATTTTGAGACATTGAAAGTGATTTTGATAACACATCGATATCATCAATAAAAAAATCCCTCAAAAGAAGAGGGATAATCAATACCACATGCAGATGGATAAGATCCATGCTAGAGCATGGGAGAATATCGGCATGATATAACGTACACCGTCAGGACAACTAAAGGACGTCCTCAAGGTGGAGTACTCTCCCCACTATTGTGGAATTTAATGGTGGATGACTTAATCTACAGGCTAAATGATCAAGGCATATGGACGCAGGGCTTCGCGGACGACCTAGTGATTGTCACCAAGGGGAAACTTCCAGAGACAGTCACGAACGTCTTACAAGAAGCACTACAAATTGTGAAAGACTGGTGCCTTAAAGAGGACCTAACAGTCAACCCAAAGAAAACCAAACTAGTTGCTTTTACAAATAGAAGAGCTCTTCCGCAGGGCAGAATACAACTGTTCGGAGAAAAACTAGAAATATATAAAGAGGTGAAATATCTGGGAGTGAGACTTGATTCTAAACTGAATTGGAGGACACACCTGGAAAACACTACTACCAGGGCAACCAGGCTGTTCTGGCAAAACCTGGGGAATACGACCTGATGTGGTACACTGGTTTGACACAACAATGATAAGGTCAACGATCGCCTATGGGACGGTAGACTGGTGGAGAAGGACAGAAGTGTCCTCAGTAGAGAATAAATTAACTACAATCCAAAGACAAGCTCTCCTCGGTATTACCGGGGCAATTAACAGCAGGTGGAAGCTTTTATTCGACCTTCATCCTTTGGAACTTTTTGTTAGGGCAGAGGCAATGATGGCGATCCTCAGACTGAAATCGGGAGGCATATGGACCCCGAACAACGTTCGTGGAGGACTTACTGATACAACTGGAACAAAACTAGATGAACCGAACTTTCAAATGGGTCTGGATAGTATGAGACCAGAAAATATATTAACTGAGCGAGTGATTATCATTATTCCATCTAGGGAACAGGTGATGCACTCGCGAAATCCTGGAGACATCATCTAGTTTACCGATGGCTCTAAAACGAACCATGGACGTAGGAAGAAAATGTTCTTCAGCCTTGGTTGATATACGTCTGTATTTCAGGATGAAACAATTGCTGATATGAAAACATCAAGAGAGGTTATGCCGGACAAAAAATAAAAATATATACTGACAGCCGGATTCTGCTTAAAGCTATCAGCAGTCCAACCATTAAATCTAAACTGGTAAAAAAACTGTAAAGCCCCTTAATAAGCTGACAAGAGACAACACAGGTCTCTAGTATGGGTGCCGGGACATGAAGGGATTGCAGGGTAATGAATTGGCGGACCAGCTAGTTAAACGAGGCTCTAAAAGAACCGTTCTGTGGAATCACAAAGGATTACATAAGAGGGGAAATCCGGAACTGGTTAGACAAGGAACACCTAATCAAATGGAGGAAGACAGACGGCCACCTTCACACAAAAAGCTCACTGAAAAAAGAAAACAAAAACTCTCCATTAGGTTATTGAAACTGAGCAAGAGACATTTGAAGACAGTTACCGATTTGGTTACTGGGCTCTGTACCCTGAGGAAATATCTATACAAAATGGAAAAAGTCAGTGAACCAATCTGTAGGAAATGTGATCTAAGGGATGAAACACCTACTCATATACTCTGCTTATGTAAGAACTTACAAGGACTCAGTTAGAAACATTTTGGAAAACGGAAATAATACAACCATCAGAACTACTCAAAATCCCCCCAAATAAGCTAGTGGCCTATATCGAGGACACGAAGCTTCTGGAGAGAGATAATATTGGAAATGGTACAATGACGTAGGTCAAGTGCCCGGGCTGTTGAGCACAACCCAAACGAATGAATAAAAGATGTTGCAATAGTTTTTCCAGAGTATTTCATGTGTATCACAGGGGTCTTCACAAATTATTCATAAAAATATCAAAGATAAAATAAAAATAGAAGTATCTGATGCAACAGCATTATCAAATAATTGCTTGTATTCAGCCTGTCCGAAAGTACCATCACATCCCTATTTACATATTGAATTTACATTCTTGTAGCACAGAAAGTACATCACCAAGTGATATAATAGCTAACCTTCTAAGTGCATCCTCGACAAGATCCTGAACAGGTATATTTGCTGAATGCTCAGTTATTACAATATTGTCAGGATAGAAGCCTTTTTCAGCTTTGATAGCACTTTCGTAATTGGGATACAGCGGAAAGTTTTCTTAAATGGCATTACTTCTGATATTATATTAATATTTAGTAAGCCTAGCATTAATAAGTAAAGAAATCTTTATCTTCTTCTAACATGCCAATCGGCCTGTTACGTTTTTCGTCAAATATTTTTTCTATTTCTTTAACGTATTGTGGCTCAGTAGCCAGTTCCGTCGCAAAGTCACTTTGAAAACAAAAATAAATATTTATTTGTTGATTCCCCCTTCCCTTTGAGTCTTTTGTTGGTATCGAAAGTTCATTTTAAGATTATTTTATGTTCCCATTTTCTATAAGGAAACATCTATCAATAAATTGAAAAATTCCATTGCTCCAGTTTCTTTGCTTTTCATGTGTAGTGCTTATAAAATATTTTAATTGCTGTAATATGTTGACCATAGTATGGGCCGACTTTTATTATTTCGATTTCACAAAAATTTGCATTTTCTGTTTATTTAGGGAATAGATCAGAACAGATTTCTGTCTGATTGTATTGAAAGAAATATAGTTTTAGTTTTTATACATGTTAGAGCGTAAGGTCATATTTTACCCACATCTGTTCTATCTACTCGTTCCTTCCTAATTTGTTCTTATTCCTTATTTTCTTTTTGTAGCTCTGCAGTTGTTAGGGCACCGCAAGGATATTGCTAGGTCACAACAAGGATACCGCTCACACCAGGATATCGCCCACGTTTGCATCACGCTAGGATTTCGCTCACGCTAAGTTACCGCTCACGTTCCAATTGATCATCGCTAAGAGTTGAAACACCCCAGTCTTTATAAGATAAGTTCTCTTGTCTTATCTCCAGCTTATATAGGTCTAGAGTTGGTGTTTTTTTAATATAGCTGCTTTATATGAGCTTTGTATGTTGAATACGCCGTTAACGCGAATTGCTGTATATTTCAATAAATTTATTAATGTGGAAGCTTTTTGATTGATTTCAGCAATTTGTAATAAATTGGGTGATCATGTTAGGGGATAATTTATTACAATTTAATTTAACGGTAACTCTTTACAAGGTGTTTCCACCTTTCCATCATTTTGGAACTAAATAAAAAGGGTCAAACGTTTTACAGATCACTAATAGATGGCGGCAATTGCCAATTTAGGTTACTATTTTTAATCAGAGAAACTTCATGTTTATCAATATTGGCCATAAATTACTTAAATTTCACTTGTGTGCGTTGTCGTTAAAATCATCGTATAAATCTTAACGATTACTGGAAAGTGGAGGATGAATGTATTTTTACTTTAACATGAATCTATGGGATACTGGCGAAAGATAAGCTTCTTCCATATCTGTTTAAACTGCTCGTTTAATTGAAAAGTCTAAATTATTTTGATTATAGAAAAATATCTATTTCTAGAAAAATCAAATTCTGGTTGTTTCATTGAATCCTTCTTATGTCCACCTGCTAAAAGTTTTAATACAATAAAATTCGTTTTACATATTGTTAGTAAGTCTGCAATTTCGTTATCAGGTATTATACTTTCTAATAATTGTCGAGCTTGATGGAAATGTTTACAACCTGCTATGTACAAAAATACACTATCGACTGGCTGTTGCTGGAATCTCTCGAATGATGTCATTTCTCTAAATTCTGAGTAAACAACTGGTGGTGGCGTCAAAAGGTTTTGGAAAGGAGCAAACCTGTGCTCATACCGTACTTGTTCACTGTCAAACCGAGGATGTGGCATTGTCAACTTTCCTTCTAGACGAAATCCCATTAATGCCTAAACATAATATGAATCTTATATAATATTAATAAATATTACCTTTGTATAGTTTTCAATTCGAAATAATAGAACAAGATGTACGAATAGTGCGTGACATATGAACAATAAGCAACGAATAGATTAGTGGGTATTGCACGCAAATAGAAGAAGGGGCTACTGGTACAACCAAGAAAAAATGTGAAACATGGGAGCAAAGGTGTTGAATGAAACATGAGAAAATATAACAGAATTCTTGGTTGTACCGTACCGATGACGGCTAATGAGCCAGAAACATGCATGTCTGCGGTTACCACTCTTTTCAGTAGAGCCTTCTTCTATTTGTGTGCAATACCCACTAATCTATTCGTTGCTTATTGTTCATATGTCACGCACTATTCGTACATCTTGTTATTATTTCATTAATCTGGGTCGGAAGTTTCAGACGGGAGTGTTATATGCACCTCCGTGTCTATGTTGGTTGTTGTCTCGAATATTCGAGATCTTCTAATATTACTGACACAAATGTTGTGTTTGACTATCCTGCTGAATTCTGTTATATTTTCTCATGTTTCATTCAACACCTTTGCTCCCATGTTTCACATCTTTTCTTGGTTGTACCGTACCGACGACGGCTAATGAGCCAGAAACATGCATGTCTGCGGTTACCACTCTTTTCAGTAGCCCCTTCTACTATTTGCGTGCAATACTCACTAATCTATTCGTTGCTTATTGTTCATATGTCACGCACTATTCGTACATCTTGTTGTTATATATATATATATATATATATATATATATATATTATATAAAGAAGATGTAGGAATATCGCGTGATATGTTAACAACAACAACAAAGAGATTCATGGGTAATTCACGCAAAATAAGGGCTACTGAAATAGAGTGGTAACCGTGGACAAGCATGTTTCTGGCTCATTTTGCCTCTTCAGCACGGCATAACCAAATAAGGATGTGAAATTTGGGAGCAAAGATGTTAATCGAAACATGGGAAAACACAAAATAACGGATTTCAGCAGGGAAACCAAACCCTCATTTGTGTCTTCAATTGGAAGATCCCGAGTTTTCAGGACAACAACCAACATCGACACGGAGGCGCATATAGCCCCCCCGCCATGAACCTTCCGACCCATAGTAAATAACAAAGAAGATGTAGGAATATCGCGTGATATGTTAACAACAACAACAAAGAGATTCATGGGTAATTCACGCAAAATAAGGGCTACTGAAATAGAGTGGTCACCGTGGACATGCATGTTTCTGGCTCATTTTGCCTCTTCAGCACGGCATAACCAAATAAGGATCGATGTTGGTTGTTGTCCTGAAAACTCGGGATCTTCCAATTGAAGACACAAATGAGCGTTTGGTTTCCTTGCTGAAATCCGTATTTTGTGTTTTCCCATGTTTCGATTAACATCTTTGCTCCCAAATTTCACATCCTTATTTGGTTATGCCGTGCTGAAGAGGCAAAATGAGCCAGAAACATGCATGTCCACGGTTACCATTCTATTTCAGTAGCCCTTATTTTGCGTAAATTACCCATGAATCTCTTTGTTGTTATATATATATATTTAGTTATAGGCAGTTGTGGCCTCCGACCATGTTAAAATTGCGTCTGCCTTGACCTCCGCGGCCTCGTGACTTCCGGTATACGGAGGCCACGAGGATTTTGGCTAGAACTTATCGCAAATGAAAGGTATGAACCACTGCTATCGATTAGCAAAATATCAGCCCGAGGCCCTCCCGACCGATTTTTGTACTTTTTTATACACCATAGTTTGAGCAGTTACCGCACGGTTCTCCACAGTCGTATGAAGTATACCTTGCGATCACTTACGCGCTGTTCGTGGCATCCAGCATTGTTTTTACCCATTTATAGTACCTGATGGCTGCCATATACACAATTTTCGGTGTTGCCGGCTGTGTGGCATGCATTTGCTTTAAATACTTTTCATTCCATTAACCTAATTTACTAATAGAGATTTAAGTTTAAATTTTTGAACAAATGCAAGGCACTCAAAAAATAGCTTTTTAATAATCACGTTTTTAGTGCTAATTTATTATATATAAAAGTGAACATTTTTTATTTTACTGTATTTTGTGACAAATAACCTAATTAAAAACAAAATTAATAAATCATGATAGATATTTAGGAAATGAATGTCAAGTTAAATTAATTGATATAAGAACAGACAGGCCCTTTGTAATTCCTGGCATGATTTACGAGGTGTTCAAAAATATACAGGGTGATTAATAAGTAGTAGGCCAAATTGTAACTGCAGATTCAGAAGTCAAAAAGAATAATATTTTCATCAACAACAGTGGGTCTAAGTCTGCTCCTTACTGAGATACAGAATGTTAAATAGAAAAAAATTAAATAGATTTTTATTAATAGAACAGTTATTTTTCGAGATAATGACTTGAAAATTGGATATAAACATGTTTTAGCAAGGACAAACAAGAATATGAGAGAGGATTTGAGTAAACTCATAGATGTCGCCACATCAGCTACAAATTTTTTGTCACTCAATAAATTTATAACTCACTTATTCAATTTGGATAGCCTCATCATTTCTGTAGAAAAAAGGTGTACTTCTTTGATATTCAAAATATTAACAGTTTTCGAGATATTTGAATTTTACTGTTTCACAACACTTCAACTTTTAGGTTTTAGAAAAAAGTTCTCATAAGTAGCTCTAGCTCAAGTCTGTTCTAATGTTGTCCGTCTCTTTTTTAACAGGCGTAGTATTTTATAAACCTAAATATGATTTATTACTTAATTTTTGTATCATTTCATTTTAATATTATTATGAATTACGGATAGATAAATGTAAAGTACAGCCATTGGAGCCATGCGGTGAAATAATTGAATTCAAATTATTTAGCGAATTATTTCCATCTAGGAGAGAAAAATAGGTCATTACAAAAAATAAGTTCAATGTAGGTAGTTTATCAACATATTACAATATTTATTGTGAATAAAATGATTCTTTGCCGTTTGAGATAGAAAAGGCCAAAAGAACTTTTAGCTCGAAGTACAGAGAGGAATTCTTCACTTAAGTATTTCCTATTTAATTTTTATATCTCAAAATGTACAAAATTATTTCTGAATTCCAATTAGAATGTCTCAATAATTATAATGTACATTGAAAATGATAATGAAGGTTGCCCAAAATTAAAAAAATATATATATTTTTCTTCCCAAACGGTATTTTTTCATCTTCAAACCATAAAATCATCATCTATTTCTCATTTTCCTCATTTCTGAAACCCAACCTTATTGAAAAAAACGAGAGGGCATGTTCGGATTTCGGACGAATTGTTATTATCAATGACTAGCTTTCGAACGCCCTGTATGCGTAAAAAATATGAAAGTATAACATTTGCAACAAATTGTATGTCTTATGTTGAACAAAAAAAATAAATACAAAAGGAGTAAAGAACAACAACAGTTGTGTGGCTTTTATTTTGCTATAATTTTTCACTCAACGATTTTGCTCAATACACCTCCCTGCCCTTGAAGTAAGATTTGTATTTGACTTCCTAATCATAGCTTAGTCATTCCTCAGTTCTTCAAATGCGTCCTTAATTCTCCGGAGAAGGTCCTCTCTAGTGCTAACTTCTGTTGAATAAACTTTTTTCATTTTAAATAACACTATTCATGGTAATCGAGTGGATTAAAATCGGACTTACTTGCAGGCTAGTTGTGATGTCCTCCTCCGCCTATTCAATGATTTGTAAAATTGTCACTAGAACCCTGAAATGAGGTGAAGCTCCATCATGTAGAAAGTACATGCCTCCAACCTCAACGCCTGCATCACCTAGCAATATGGGTAAAATATTTTGAAGGAACTCCAAATACACTTCATCTGTCAGTAGATGTGGTAGGATATGGGGTACAATTGATCGGTTGTTAATAACGTCACACCAAACATTAATGGAGAATCTGATTTGTGAATGTGTTTGTCTTATGGCTTAAGGATTTGGTTCGGCTCAAAGATGGAGATTCCGTTTCCGGTAAATTGAGCTTCATCGCTAAATAAACACTTGTGTATGATCCCATTATTTTGTAATACCCACCTTCTAAAAGCCAATCAACACCAGAGACTATGTTAACAGTTTAATGAATTCACTTGTTTGGACCGAACAAAATCCGTTCCCCATAAAACAAACACATTCACAAATCAGGTTCTTCGATAAAATTTGGGTGGCGTTATAACAACCCATTAATCTGGCCCCATATCCTACCACATCTACCAACGGTTGTAGTGTATTTGGAGTTGCTGCAACATATTTTACGCATATTGCTAGATGATGCAGGAGTTGAGGTTGGGGGCATGTACTTTCACATCATGGGGCTTCACCTTATTTCAGGGTAATAGTGACAACTGCTCAATTCATAGGATAGGCAGAGGAGGATCTCACAACTTGTCTGCAAGGAGGCCCGCTTTTAATCCACTCGATTACCATGTTTGGGGTTATTTAAAGTCAAAAGTTAATTCAACTGAAGTAAAAACTAGAAATGACCTTGTACGGAGAATTAAGGAGGCATACGACGAACTGAGAAATTACCAATCTATGATTAGGAAGTCAGTTACAAAGCTTACTTCTAGAGCACGGAAGTGTATTGAGCAAAACAGAGGCCACACAACTGTTATAAGTTATGTTCTCTACATTTTTTTGTATCTAATTCTTTTCGTCTAACTTAATACATATAATTTGTTGGAAATGTTATATTCCTTACACATAAAGGGTGTTTGAAAGTTGATGATTGATACCTAATAATAATTCATTCCAAGTCCGAACATGTCCTCTCGTTTTTGAATACGGTTGGGATCCAGAAATTGGGAGAATGAGAAAAGTTGATGATTTTATGGATTCAAGCTGAAAAAGTACCATTTGGCGTAAATTGAGCTTCATCGCTAAATAAACACTTGTGTATGATCCCATTATTTTGTAATACCCACCTTCTAAAAGCCAATCAACACCAGAGACTATGTTAACAGTTTAATGAATTCACTTGTTTGGACCGAACAAAATCCGTTCCCCATAAAACAAACACATTCACAAATCAGGTTCTTCGATAAAATTTGGGTGGCGTTATAACAACCCATTAATCCGGCCCCATATCCTACCACATCTACCAACGGTTGTAGTGTATTTGGAGTTGCTGCAAAATATTTTACGCATATTGCTAGATGATGCAGGAGTTGAGGTTGGGGGCATGTACTTTCACATCATGGGGCTTCACCTTATTTCAGGGTAATAGTGACAACTGCTCAATTCATAGGATAGGCAGAGGAGGATCTCACAACTCGTCTGCAAGGAGGCCCGCTTTTAATCCACTCGATTACCATGTTTGGGGTTATTTAAAGTCAAAAGTTAATTCAACTGAAGTAAAAACTAGAAATGACCTTGTACGGAGAATTAAGGAGGCATACGACGAACTGAGAAATTACCAATCTATGATTAGGAAGTCAGTTACAAAGCTTACTTCTAGAGCACGGAAGTGTATTGAGCAAAACAGAGGCCACACAACTGTTATAAGTTATGTTCTCTACATTTTTTTGTATCTAATTCTTTTCGTCTACCTTAATACATATAATTTGTTGGAAATGTTATATTTCTTACACATAAAGGGTGTTTGAAAGTTGATGATTGATACCTAATAATAATTCATTCCAAGTCCGAACATGTCCTCTCGTTTTTGAATACGGTTGGGATCCAGAAATTGGGAGAATGAGAAAAGTTGATGATTTTATGGATTCAAGCTGAAAAAGTACCATTTGGCTAAGAAAAATATGTTTTTTTTTAAATTTTGGGCCACCTCATTATCAAAACCTCTAGATTTGAACCAAGTTAATAAGTTAAAAAGTTGTATGCGGAAACACCAAATACACTTACTCATACTCATTTTTTTCTGCTCTTTCCAAATTTGTAAACGAAATTTTAAAATATTAATAATACAAACCTACTTAATAATTTTTTAATGCCGGACCTGGAATAAGACTTTGTTTATTTTGTTAATCAATACCACTGTGGACAAAGAAGATATGAACCAAATATTACAAAAAAATATATAAGGTATATAGGTTATGATTAATTGAAAAATGGGGAAAAGTAATAAATCACCCTGAATCTTGGTTATAAAGAACGATAAACCCATAAAATATAGGTTATTTAGAAGCACCTCAGTGTTCTCCATCTACCTTAACTGTATGCGCATTCCCCAATGAATCACCCTGTATAACGTATAAAGTTTACTTTATATATGAGAAGAAAATAATTTGTATTTTTCACTATTTATTCTCAAATTAGAATGTATATCCAAAATAAAAAATTTTCAACCCATACGTGACATTCAAAAGTCAACACACAAACGGGGCGAACCGTCTTATTTTGATATCTGTTCGCAATAGAAAGAGATCCACAATGTTTTTAAATGTGTTTAAAGTTCAGTTTCATTTACATTTTTAATTTGGTTTATAGCAAAACGTTTATCATTTAAGACTGAATTGTGTGACATTGGGAGTTAAGAAAAATCCAAATAGCTGTGAGTTTTAACAATGTTCTGTGCATATTTGTCAGATTAGTAAATCGTATGATATTTCAGAATCTTTTAAAATATATAAATGGGTCCATCGATTGTTATTTCTATTTCGCAGTTATACCTAGGAACAACATAATTATCGCTTCCGAAAATATAAAGTTTTACGGCGTTATTGTGAATTATTTGTTTCCCTAATTTTATTCTGTTAGCGATAGACTGGCGAACCAAAGTGGAATCGCTTCCTAAATCTATAAAACATTCTATTGTATGATTTTCAATTTTAGCCTTTTTGTTGTAAATATTTTTTATATGTGCTTTACGAATATTATTCATTTATTTCCCCTTTATATGTCACTCACTTTCATTGTGTCCAATTTTTTTACAAAAGAAACATGTCGTTTTCGGTTTTAATCTGGTAAATTGAAAACCTCTATATCGGAAGCTAATGATATTTAGCATGTGTTTCTAATAAATTCCACAGGGTGTTGCAAAATAAGATAGAAAAACACAACTTTATTTATACACCTCGTATATGGGTAAAACGTCGACATTTCTCAGAAAACATTCTAACAGTAATTCTTTAGAAGTAGTCCCATGACGTGAAAAAAATAATCGGTGTCCAATCAATGGTTCAGAAGAAAAATAGCTTAAAAAAATAAAAGCGTTAATTTCGGACAGTAGTGTAGCTTTATGGCTAGTCTGTAAACTACAAACCAACAGAATCATCACAAAAGTATTCACTTTTGTTCCTAATAAAACATTCTAATATAAATCGATTATTTATAAATATATTACTTTCTATCCAAATTAGTCAGTTACTAATCAGGATCTGAGTTTTAGACAAAAAATATTAATGATATTACGGATAGTCGTATATTATAACAAAAATTAATTTAATAAGAAGAATATAAAAGGCTATTTTTGTTTTAGTGTTTTTCATTTCAAATCTCATTTAGACAAGTTATTCGAATCTCAAAATCTAATACAATTCTTAAAATGTACAAAATAAAACTAAGTCTGAATCCAATATATGTTTTATAAATAGGTTTTTAAAATTAGAGAGAAGTATGCCTTCTGAAATAGATAATCTTCCAGCTGTGAAGGTCAACGGTTGAAATAATAATCTCATTCAATATGTATAGATAACTCAAGTTTAGTAAAATAGGTGGAAGCCAACTCGAGCGCGATCTCTATAACAACAGTATATAGCGGCTTAAAATATCATAATTTTTATAAAATCAAGGTCATTTCATCGATACCAAGAGACGCAACGTTGTCACACGTAAGGAGGCCGCTAAAGACGCTGAGTGGTCCTATATATACGCTGTATATTGGGCGGAGGCTAAGGTGGTTACTTTTTATACGGACGCCGGGGCGGAGGCTAAGGTGGTTACTTTTTATACGGACGCCGGGGCGGATGCTAATGCAATATATATATATATATATATATATATATATATATATATATATATATATATATATATATAAGTTTATTAGTCTATTGACTTCGCCAATAATTCAGTAAAAAAAAAGATAGAAAAACCTAAATTTCAAGCAAGTTTGGAGGCATGGAAGATATGCATTGGATTGTGTTGTGAATGAAGAATAGCAGGTTTTTCCTACCCGATATTCCAGTTGTGCCATATGACATAAAAATTAATAAATACAATCTTACCTTGTAGTAGCCACCACACATGTTCTGAAGAGCTTGTAAGTAAATTATGTCTCTATTATATGGTCTAGCTTTCTTTTTATATTTAGGTTTCTTCTTAGAAGTTCCTTTATTTTTGTGAAGTTCATTTAGAAGCTCGTTTTCAACTAGGAAGCTATCTGCTCTTGATAATGCTGATATAAGCCATCCATACAGAAATTCGTAAAGATACCTTGAGGAATATAAATATTACAAAATTAAAATTAGTGGTAAAAATACTAATTGGTGATTACACCAAATTACAATAAATTCTCATGTTGTAATATATTCAGTTTTTTTTTCAAAACATGTTCTAGATGTGATAGAAACTTTGAATTAATATTTGAGGCAGTATAAAAATGTGGATTTTCTTTTAGTAAAGCCTAAACTCAAAATTGGAGATTGGCTAAAGTGTGTAGGACATTGCCAACACCTCAATTCTTGTAAAAATTGGTATTTAATAAAAAAATTGATTGAGATATAAAATATATACCGTTGGTTCCTTACTCATACGTCATTAGTATTTGATAACATAATCGTTATAATTATTAAGTGTCATATAATCTGTAAATAGTGAAAAACAGAACAAACTAACCTAACATCAACGAGGTAAAAAAAGAGGAGGGAATGTTAATGAGTGGTAGGGACTAAAACAACTTTAGACGGAAGTCACCATATCGAGAAGGCACTTTACGTCATCAATCCATCTGTCAAATTGAAGAGCCACCTTCTTCATTAACGTTTTTAGTTAAAAAAGTTATTTTGAGTATTAGCATAAATGTACGTTGATATTTAGTTGTACAATAGTGTCTTGTGACTGTATTTATCAAATTTATTTTATATAAACTAGTTGTGAACAATTTTTATGTGAGAACAATGGTTAGTTGTGTAGCTTGCGGCATCTCCCACAAATCCAAGCAAAATGGAGTTCGTATTTATAGATAAGTATAGTATACTTAGTTATTATTAGTAATACTTTAGTAAATATTGTAAATGGGTTAGGTAGCGTTGAACAATTTTATTATGAAACATACAAGAGAGGTTAGAAATTCAACAGTGGCGTCTCCTGGAATTAAAATAACAATTTATTTACTATTAGGCAATCCAAACCACGTGACTTTTCAGCTGTCGGCGACGGTCAAACATTGGATTCAGTACATTCATTTATGTTTATAAAGCTGCAGAGTTTTATAGTTATAAAACGGTTTACTTTGTATTTTGTGGGGTTTTGTAGTGTTTGAGAAGGACACTTTTCCGATGAAGAGTGCTTATTTTAAATCGTTATTAGTGTAAAATCCAGATGTTGGATTAATTGCAAGGAATTATATATGTATTTGGAGTTATGTAATTAGTTTATAAATGATTATTTTTTGTGGATGTTGTCTTGTGAAATTGTTTCTATAACCTTAGGGGTTTTATTTTCTAGTTTTTTTTGTTTTTGGAAAAAATAAACTGTTATATAAGGGTTTTGTTTTTTTATTGTCCCTAAAGTGTGTGACATTTAATGCATTAGAAAAACAATTATTTTACACTGCAAAATATAAATTTTATTTCATTTTGACATGTGTACATTACAATACATATATATTTCTAATATTAACATGAGTAAAATCAATGAACTTCAGCCTCATTGTTCAAAGATTTTGATCTTATTGACAAAGCTATGTAAAAATATATTACTATAATAACACTTAGTATATAAACGTTATACGTATTATGGAGACAAGAATTATTACTAATTTAAGTACCAATCAAAATAAAACATTCATTAAATGTTTAGAAATAATAAAAGTTCCAAAGTAATATTTACTAAATGTTTAGCTTCAAAACTAAAACATAAATACTTAAGCATCATAGACACCACCGTCTCCATAAATTCAATTTGATCATCCTGGAACTGTTGAGGCATTTCATCAATATCCATGACCTGTTGACAAAATAATTAATTATAACAATTTTCAGCAACTATCAATACATAACTTAACATTGCTATTACTAAAAATTAACATTCTTTTTATCAAAATAAACTGTGCAAAACATGCTCATCGAGTATCATTTCTTGACCAAGACGATCAGTTACACATATCCCAATCAATTGTCATTTAGCTCTTGAGACAATTTACATAAAAAAGGACTACTATTAATTATTTTTTACCTTAGTGTCAGTCAGTTTTGTCCTTTTATCTCTGCGATTTTTTCGTTCAACATCTGCAGCCTTTTTTTTTACTTTCTGAGACACGTGTCCCATATGTTGAGATGGTACCCAGTCAGGGTGTTCTGTATCTTCGAGGACAGCAAGTTTGCCTAAAATGAGTTAATAACTACTTGAGTACAAACTACGTAAACTAGGAGCAAGTAGAGTTGATATATTTGATAAGAAGCCTACCAGTTATAAAGTGTCTACAGCAAACTTTCTGGTGTTTCAATATAGATTCGGTCTGATCGTCTCTATATTATTGCTGCAATCCATGCCACAGACATCCATGCAGCCCTGCGAAGTTTGGTCAAAACGTTTTTCTTCGATAGAAACATGTGTTTTGTCTCTGCGGGAACAAAACGAAACTTAATCACAATTAGAACGGCTTCCACAACCAACTACAATACATATCGAAGACTAACACTACACTATTTAAAAACCACAATTTACAGCCAATAAACAGAAAGAAAATCAATTTAACGTGGGTTAAACAATCACACTCTACAGTAACTTGTTATTTATTTGACCGTCACCGCCATATTGAATTTATTTTGACATGTCGTTGGATTGCCTAATTTTATTCTAGTTTTAACCTTCTTAATTAAACGTTTCTTTTATTATATAATTTAAAAAGTATGATACAGACATTATTTTAAATGTTCAATTATTAAGTTGCTTCTTCTTGTTTAACCGAAACTGACATCAACTTGATTTTATATCAATGTTACCATATTTTATAGTTGTGTTTAGACTATATTAAATGGAAATGTTTAAATAGTTTGTTGCATGTTTCGTCTCTGAAACTATACTATAAAATTTGAGAAAATTTTGTGTGAAAATTCATAAAAATTAAATTACTTCTACGTTTTCACAGTTTTGACAATAAAAAAAAATTAGTTATTTTACTAACTACGAAACAGGCAACAAATTATTTAAATACAAATGTATCTTAAATAAACTTTAAAACAATATTTATATGGCAATTTTATTTCAATTTCAGGTTTCCAAAAAAACCTGAGCAGCTTGCAGTTTGGCTGAACTTTGTTAATCGAAGTGAAACGGAGTTACTCACAAATTGCTATTTGTGTTCACATTGCAGTGCGGATGATTTTGATAAATCATAATCAAAGAAAGTGCAGTTGAGGAAAACTGTGTTCCTACAATTTCAGTATTACGAGAAATATGTAAGTTTACAATTTTGAACTATTTTTCAAACTATTAAATTTAATTATATTTATTCTAGGCAAAAGAACGTGATCCTAGTTTTGTTAGTGTTTTGCCTGCTTATACTAATGAACTTATTTTACCAATAAAACAAGAAGTCTCTGCCTCCCAAAATTGATAGTCCTACATATGAAGAAATGGGTAATTGTTTGGTTACAAGCTGTACTAAGAAACGGAACAAGCTTCTCACATTGAAATAAGTATTAATTGCACTCCTAAGAAAAGGCAAAATTCAGTATCAGTGACATTATCAACCACATTTTAAGGAGATACTCCTCGTAATCGTAAACTAAGGAAAGAAGTAAGAAAGCTGTCATTCAAAATTATTCAACAAGCTAAGAAAATGTTTACTTGTTTATAAACGCAGTCAGGACTATTTGGAATTGATTTTTAGTTATATTAGATCTCATAGTGGATACAATAATAATCAAAGTTGTATCAATTTAAAAGCAGCTTACAAAAAAATATTGATTTATGTGGAAATAGGGGAAGGTGGTGTAGATAACTGTGTTCCCTTACACCAAATCAATATTTTAAATTGCAATTCACAATGTAAAAACCCGAGTACATAATCAATGATATAAATCGTATATATAATGTCACTGATTCAGATGAGTTAAAAAATATAGAAGATATTTTATATGATCATGATCACCTAGGTGCACATAACAATTTAAGCCAATTTTTTACAGGAGTAGTCAATTGTATTGCAGGTTTTGTGTCCAAAAATAGAGGCAAAAAAATTAAATGCGAAAGTTGCGTTTCTGCTTTATTCGGCAAATAGACTTTTTATCCTCCCATGAATATTAAAAATATGGGAGGTCATACTCCAGAGGATTTTGTGAAAATATGTCAAATCTAAACGAAGACATGAATTATCAAAAACAGCCTATCCAAAAATACAAAAAGGAGTTAATTTCAATAAATTGACGATGATAATATATTTCAAATTATAAAAAATCATGCAACTGATAACAGTCCACTAGAAAATCATATTATATTATCAAAGCAATAATAGAAAATTATTTTAATTTACGAATTTAATATGCGCGTAAAAATATTACAACCAGTGAAAAAATGTGGAGCTAATATACTAATTTATTACAGTTTCGAGGACAATAATTTCATGTTCTCATATTCATCTGATGCATAAAAAATTTAAATATTTTCTCATCATTTAATATAGTGTTATAACTTTCACAACTTTATTCAATACTTGGCAAAATACAAAACTATTGAATAGAAAGAACTTTCCAGAAAGGACTAGAATATTCTATAACATACTAGTACGTCAATATGGAACACAATAGAATAATCTTGAAAATGCTAGACCGTCCCCTTGACAGGTGACTGTGAGTACTCCGCCTATTCAGCCCTCTTCTTATTTTCAGTCCAAGCTGTCATTCTGACATGCATAGAACAGGTGAACATTGCTTCCCCTCTTCAAGTTATTCACCTCGAATAACAGGGACTTCGACGTCTTCTTGGAACCAATTGGGTGGGTCATCGCCGTAATAGCGAGCCAATCTCTCGATATGAACGACCTTAGGCTTACTTTTTGGTGTCAGACGAATGCGATAAATTCGGTCGTTGATTTTCTTGACCACCAGGTAGGGACCTTCCCAATTTCGTTGAAGTTTCGGAGATAACCCTTTTTTTTCTTCTGGGCTGTTACAACCAAACTGCATCACCGGGCTTAAATATCTCTTCTTTAAGGTTTTTATCCAACCGCCTCTTCATCTTTTCGCTGGTTAGTTTCAGTCGCGTCCTTGCAAACTCGTAAATCTTCTCTAACTTTTGTTGAAAGATTTCAGCATATTGGTCTTCTTCTAGGGACGAAGGAGGAGGTTTTCCGAAGAGTATATCGCTAGGAAGCTTTATTTCTCGACCAGTGACCAACATTGAAGGTGTATAGCCAGTGGATTCATGCTGTGCACACCAATAAGATAAGAGGAACAACGGAATCAGTTCATCCCAATCATGTTGGTTTTGGGAGACAAATAACGATAGATATTAGCAAATTATCCTGTTATGACGTTACACTAAACCATCAGACTGTGGGTGCATTGGTGTAGTTCGAGTTTCCTTAATCGCGAGGATTTTCATTAATTATGCCCACAGTTCTGATTCAAAATTTCTTCCTTGATCGGAATATACTTCCAATGGTACTCCGTGTCTTGCGATATTCTTCATAAATGCTTCAGAGACGGTTGCAGCCTCTTGGTTAGGAATTGGTACTACTTCTGGCCACTTGGAAAAGTAATCCATAGCTACCATTTAGTTAAGTACGTGTTACCTTTTTCTGTTTTTGGTAGTGGCCCGAGTATGTCTACACCTACTCTCTGATATGTTTCACCGGATTGATATTGAGCCATTTTTCCACGATTTCTAGTTTTTGGTCCTTTCTTTCCGCTGCATAAGTCACATTTCTTACACCACTCTTTAACGTCTTGGCGACAGTTGACCCAGTAGAATCTTTCACGAATTCTGGCTAAGGTTTTCCCAACTCCGTAATGTCCTCCTGAATGACTGCTATGAAGTTCTTCCATCACTTTACGAACAAGTGATTTAGGCAAGACAAGTTGGTGGATCGTAGATACACCGTCAGAGCTCTCCCACGTCCGATGGAGTACACAATCGCGAAGAGTAAGGGAATCTCATTGAGCCCAGTATCTTTTGATCGTTGAACCATACTCAGACACTTCTTGCTAATCGGGTCTAACTCCATTTTGTAACCAGGTCCAGACAACTTTTAAGTCTTCATCTTTCTTTTGAAATTTCCTTAGGTTTTCTATTGACCACATGTTTTCGTCCGAGTCGCTTCTTATTGTTGTTGCATGCAGCAATTCTATCTTTTCATCTTTTTTATTTGGCTATTATTACTTTCCTATTCCTCAATTATTTGGCAATATGTACATTGTTGTTGAGTACATAGCCTTCTGGATAGGGTATCTGCATTTCCGTGATAGCGACCTTTTCTATAAACTATTTCAAAATTGTACTGTCTTTCTAACCATCTTGCAATTTGTCATTCCGCATTTTTAAAATTCATCAGCCACTGTAGTGCTTTATGGTCACTTCTGATGATGAAGGTTCTGCCATAAACGTATGTGTGAAAGTGTTCAATAGCCTTTACAACTGATAACAGTTCTTTTCTTGTAACGCTGTAATTTTTCTCCGCCCTTCCCAGGGTCTTACTGAAACAAGCAATTAATTTTTCTTCGCCATCTTGTTGCTGTGAAAGCATAGCTCCTATGCCATGTTGTGAAGCGTCGCAGTCGAGAATAAATTGATCTTCTTCTTTAGGGTACGCTAAAACCGGTGCAGTGGACAACCTCTTTTTCAATTCAGTAAACGTATTTTGGCGTTCTGGATCCCAATCGAATGATGTGTTGTTTTCAGTAAGTCTGTGTAAAGGTTTGGCCATCTTTCCCAAATTTTGAACAAATTTCCAAAAATTGACGAACCTCATGTTTATCTCTTGGTTTTGGCCAGTCTTGAATCGCTGAAATTTTTGCCGAATCAGTTTTTTATTCCTTATGCTAACACAACGTTACCCAACTATAAAACTCCACGTTGAAATAAAGAGCATTTCTTGGAATTCATTTTTAAGTTTGCATTTTTCAGTCGGCTAAAAACTTCTAGATTGTTTAGAAGTTTGTCAAATATTTTTCCCATTATAATGATGTCATCTAAATAACACAGACATGTTTTCCACGTCAGTCCTTTTAACACCATTTCCATAAGTCTTTCAAAAGTGGCTGGAGCATTGCATAGACCAAATGGAAGTACTTGGAATCGATAAAGGTCATTTCCATCGGGATGAACTTCAACTTGCCAGTATCCGCTCTTTAAGTCTAATGTGGTAAACCACTGAGAGCCGGATAGGGTGTCCAGTGAATCGTCTATACCTGGCAATGGGTGGCTGTCTTTTATAGTAACTTGATTTAATTTGCGATAGTCAATGCAGAATCTTGTACTTCCATCTTTCTTACTTACTAAAACAAATGGAGAGCACCACGGTCCAGATGAATCTTCAATAATGTTCTCATCCAACATGTCTTGTATCATATTCGCTACATCTTTTTGTTTAGCGAATGCAAGTATTCTTGGGTTTTGACGTATCGGTGGTGCATCTCTTGTATTAATTCTATGGTGAACCAGGTTGGTTCGCCCTGTATATTTTCCGGTTTCGAAAAGGCTAAGGTGATTCAAGACAAATTTATTTGCCTTGCATGCTTCTTCGGTTGTTAGTTTGTCAAAGTCTTTGATGAGTGTCTCTATAAGTTGGTCGTCGACTTTATTTTGTGGCTCTTTTTCGGGTTTGGGATTATCTCGTAAATTCAATATGCTCTTCACTGGTTCAAAATATTCCAACTCGTGATTTTTCTTTAGTTCAACTGGTCTCCTAGATGTATTGGCAACGCGAACGAGAATTTGGTGTTCTATTTTTACCAGACATTTGGCCACCATCATCTGTCGGTTCACGTGGTTCAATAAACCCAATAGTGAAATCTTTAGATTTTTCTTAATATGAGCCATGACAATGCTTTCTGAATTTGCCGGAATTCCTATATCTTCATCAACTATAACTTTCATTTTGTCAATTGATCATTTTCAACACTGAGGATTACATCTTCGTTGTCGATGCATAAAATTTTGATTTTTAAATCTATTACATTGCATAATGTCTAAACCCAAACCACATTCATCCATAATGTTTGCTACCAAAAATGAGTGAACTATGGCCGGGTTTCCAATTCGAATGGATGCTGTTACTTGTCCCAAAATCGGAGTAGTATGACCAGTTGCAGTTTCCAACACAAGGCCTTTAGTTGACCCAGTGTCGACAATAAATTTGCAATCGTGATTTTCTAGTTGTCCCCTAACAGTTAAATTTTGGCCATTTTTAAACAAAGAATATGTGCGAATCGTGGGACTTTAAATGGTTTTGGTCGACGACCGCCCCGAATAGTCGACATTTAGTAGTTTTCCTGGTTGCTGGTATTAGAGCGCCGATCAGGTGCTGGTGATCGGCTTTGGTATGGAGATAATATTCTAGTGTTGTTTCTTGTGGGGCTATGAGCTCTGTTTCTAACTGGGCTCTGCGAGGATGTACGTTGTCTTGATGTTGTCTGGTTATCCGAGTTCCTAATTTGGCTTCGAGATCTTGATGGAACTCTACATGTTTTCTGCAGATGTCCAATTCTTCCGCAGTTGAAACATTTCCGGGATTCTTGAATTGGTGTACGACTTTGTAGCATGTCTTTCAGTAGGTTTTCGATTCTAGCCATAGCTTCGTTTAAATTCTCCTCCTCGAAGTGTATTGCTCGTAATTTTGGACGTCCGGTTTTGGAAATGGTTTTAGCAGCTTCGAATTCTTGAGCAAAATTTAATTTAATACTTGTAGTGTCAGATGGTGGCGTAATAGAAGGGCTTGTTGTTACATTTCTGTATCTCTTAAACCATCAATAAATGCTTGAACGGCAAATTGTTCTAAAAATTCTTTAGGTGCCTGTGGATAGGCTAAACTCAATGGTATTTTTATGTCACTTCCATATTCTTGGAGGCTCTTGTCTAATTTTTGAATGCGCACCTTCAATTGACTTTGGAAAACTTGTTTTAAATGTAGCTGTCCATACCTGTTCTCCAAAGCTTGGATAACGACGTCATAGCTAGGGTTGCCCTGGGGTAATAATTGCAGAATGCATGCGGCTTGTCCACGAAGAGCAATCATAAGGGAGATGGCTTTCTCTTGATCATTCCACCCATTGGCACTAGCTGCTGCTTCAAATTGGCGTCGATATGTCTCCCAAGATGATTGGCTATCATATGTAGGTGGCTTGATAACCTGGTTGTGTCTCAAATTTACTGTTTCAGTTCTGCCACTATCACTAATGAAACTGCTATCATTGGGATTAACTTCTATTTTCTTTACTAATGCATATAATTTTTGTCTTGGGTCAGGCTGGTCTACTTTTAAACCTTTCTCTGTCGTTTCTAAGTCTTTCTCTACTGTTTTTAAATCTTTTTCTACTGTTGTCAAATCTTCCTTAGCTCTTTTATGTCTGTTTTTAGGCCTTCTTCCATTGTATCTATTTTGTTGTCTAAGGCCGCTATTTTACTTTTAAAGGTAGAACTAAAATCGGACAGTACCTCTAATAGTCGCTTCCTTTCCTCCTTCTCCACGTTCCCCTTCTTCCTTTTCTTGTTTTCTACGGTTTTCCTCTTCCTCCTTTTCTTGCACTATTTTCCGTTTCTCTTCCCCCTTTTCTTGTTTTTCTTGCTCCATCATCTGTCGTAATTTGTACTTCTAGTATTGACCATAAATTTTACCGCTGTCACCACTGTTAACTTTCACAACTTTATTCAATACTTGGCAAAATACAATACTACTTTTTAACAATTCAACTTATTAACACATCAAACTCTTGACTCACTGACTCTGCCATAACTGACCTCTATTTATATATAGAAATAACTTTCCAGAAAGGACTAGAATATTCTATAACATACTAGTACGTCAATATGGAACACAATAGAATAATTTTGAAAATTCTACTATCCCCTTGACAGGTGAATGTGGCTACTCCGCCTATTCAGCCCTCTTCTTATTTTCAGTCCAAGCTGTCATTCTGATATTGATAGAACAGGTGTAAAAATAGATTTTTAAATTTATATTTGATTTTGTGGACTACATTAATGATAACTTTTCGCTCTATTTTTTTGTAAATACTGTAATTTTTATAGATCATTTCTGTAATTTGTTTTACTTATTTTTCAAAGTCAATTATTTTGTTAATTACTTTGTCATTACAGTCATATAATACCATCTCGATGAATATTACTAGATATAATAGAATGGAAATGTATTCACTAAATTCTATAAATGGAGGCAAGAAAGACAATAAAAATTATCTTAACTATTGTTTATGTATTATATACGTTTCTGTTCATTGTGTAACATTCAGTTTATTATATTAATGTTTATTCAATAAAATAATTGTAATTAATTACTGATAAATAACAAATAAAAATCCTTGTATCTTAAACAATATGGACCTCATTTTTTATGTAAATATTCATTCCCTGTTTAATAAAAATATATTTTAAAACAAAATTAATTGTTTTCATTCAAAATGCTTAGTTATGTATCAATATAAGGAATAAATACATTTGTTACAAGATTTTGACCTATTTCAGATATTTTTGGAAAATTACAAGGCAAATTGTTTTTATAACGAGTTTCGTTTTGTAGTTTTTAAATTATTATTATTTAAAAACTATATAATTTTCATGAGAGGAAAACACCTGGTGTTTGATGACGTTTAATAAAATAAAGACTAATTAGAACGACTTTAGTAATTCAAATTTCAATTTGTTATTAAACATTTTTGAATTAACGAAAATTTGTAAAATTTCACATTACCTAATCAAAACAAAAAAATACCACCATAGACAAAAATGCGTACGTCAATTTATTGTTTTCCCTAGTTTATTAATTAAATATACGCCTCCAGTTTGACAAAGCTTAAACGGAAGTCGGCCATATTCATAAGCCACTTTGGTCTCTTATGATTATACTGTTACATTCCCTCCTCTTTGTTTTACCTCGTTGCCTAACATACAATTTTTCGACTAATTTCATATGAATATTATTGATGACTCATGAGTAAAGAACCAACGGACCAACTGTATTAATCGTATAAATATTTAAATGTCAAAGAGTTGTACCTACATCTCAAAAACTGTGAATTTGACAAAATTTTGAATTACAAGTCTATCTAAAATGCAAACCCAAAATTTGTTACTTATGTTATGTCAAGAAACCTACATGTTCCCACACTTTATGGGGGTAATGTATGATTGTGCAGTGTATAAACGATGGATTTGCAGTGAGTTAACATTAATTGAACAGAATAATAATGTAAAAACAAGTATATATTAGTATAATGTACTGTTTACACCTTACCAGTAAATATAATAAAATTCGTGTACACTATACAATTCCAATTCAAATCCAGCTAGTAGGTACATAATCATTATTCTTAATGTGTGATACAAAATCCAGGTCCCAAAACATGCTATGTGTGGTCTAGACAGAGGAGAATTAACTGACAGATTGTGTAAATATGCATCTACCCTCTCGGCCTACAATAATATCAGAATTACATCATTTTTTAAGTTATAATACAATAATATCAGAATTATACAGTTTTTGGAAGTTACAATACAGCCTACTCTCGATTTTCCTGGAACGATTTAGGTTGGTATCTGTATAATTGGGATGAAAATTAGTAAGAAACAAATCCTGCTGACTAGCTCATCGCAATGTGAATAAGTTGGACATTGTGTTTTTTTGTAAATATTCTAATACTTATGAAAAATTTATCAGGACTATGTCTACAGTTCATTTTTTTTAATATCTGAGAGTAATAAGCAATCTGCCTATCTAAGGGAAGATACTGAACACACTATTTACTATCACTACAGCAACACTGTCTGACGCGCGTTTCGTTAACCAAGTAATCGTCTTCACAGACCGAAGGTAAACTAAAATTTATCTAGCATTGTCCTGCAATTATACCAAATTTTAGGCGCCAATACAACCTTCTCGCGGGAAATAGTTCCAGCGGGAAAAAATTTACATAAAGTGGACTATATTTAAACTATTCTTACATCTAACTATTTCGATACTTTCGAACGCATCCAACAATAGAATGCTGGATATATTACCTTTTACATTACCTAAACGTATGCTTATGATTGATTGCAAACTAAGAGGTGTGCCAGCGTTCAGTTTAAGGAGCATTTAGCTCGCTTAAAATATGGACGTACAGAAAAATCGGGTCTTGCCGAGTATGCTGTCACCTAACGACTATTTCAAAGTATTATTTGATTTATAAATTAAATTTAAACCTACGCTGTTGAAAATATTCCTTAAACCTCTTGTATAACTAGGATCAAAAGGTAATGAAACAAACTTCTCCAGCTTTTCACTTTGATTTTGGAAAAAAGTCTCACAAGGAGATTTCTTAAACATGACGATTAATTATTTTATTAGTTTTAGTTTACCGTGGGTCTCTGAAGACAGTGTAATAATTGTGAGTGTTGGTGTAGTGGTAGTAAATAGTGTGTTCACTATGAATATCACCAACGGTTCCAGTAATTCCAACTTAGTGGAAGATCACTTGTAGATAATTACTCTAGTTAGTAACCTCTTTTAAGTTATCTAATTCTAGAGATTTTTTAAAGTTTCTATATGTCTTAATTTCTAAACTTAGCTATGTTCATAGTTCAGATCGGATGGCAACAGGCATTTCAACCTTCGCACTTCACTGATATCGCGCACATTTAGCTGATTAGCTAGCACTCTTTCACTGTATCTGGCACTAAAACGATGAATGGCTTCTTTGACGGATTCCAGGGGGATATCATGTTAGATTACCTCGTTAAGGATATAGTAGAGTGCGTCAATTATTGCACGTTGGACTTTGTTTTGGAACCTCTGAAGGATGGCGGTATTGCAGTTATTGGCGGTACTCCATAGTTGTATGCCGTATGTCCACATGGATTTTCAAATGGTTTTTTATAACAACAGTTTGATGTCTAGACAGTTGTTTGTTTTTCGACCAATAAAGCAGTAGGTACTTTTTTGTAGATTGATGCCTAGTTGTTTACGCTTCGTAAATATAAATATGTTTCCTCCATGTCAGACGCTTATCCTAGGTATTTTGCATCTTCTACTTGTGGAAGTTGACAATAATTGTTAATTCTTACAGGTGGGCATGTTTCTTTTCATAAGGTGAATGTTACGTGTGTCGATTGTGTTTTATTGGATTTGATTCGCCATGTCTTCAATCAACCCTGTAATTTAGAGTAGATTGTAGGGTGTTTTAAGCCATTATTGGAACAGCAAGAGGTGCTACCGCAGTAGTGTCATCAGCATATGTTGCTATTGGTATGGATGTTGAAGTAGGTAAATCTGCTGTGTACATTGGTTATATAATAGGCCCTAGGACACTTTCTTGTGGAACGCCAGAGTGGATGGGTTGAATCTCAGTATGTTCATTGCCCTGTATAACAGTGAAGTGTATGTTAGTCATATATGATTTGAGGATTTGATAGTGGGGATGGGGGAGTAGCTTCTAAGTTCAACTTGTAGTCTGTTGTGGCACCCTTTATCGAAATCTTGAGATATGCCGAGGAAGACTGTGGAACAGTATCTTTTGTCATTAATTCCTGTTAATTTGATTAACTAGCCAAAGTACTTGCTCTATTGTTCCGTGCTTGTTACAAAATTCAAACTGAAGGTCCGGAATTATTATTTTTTGTTTATTATCCTGTTGAGTCTTTTAACATACAGCTTTTCGAATATTTTTGAAATAGATGAAAGTAAACTTATCGGCATATAAAAAGAGACATCTTCAGGCTTTTTCCCTGGTTTGAGGATCATAATTATTTGGGCAACTTTCCAGATACATGGAAAGTCATTTATTCTTAGCATGGCATTAAATATGTATACAATTTGTATTCAGACAATTGTAGTATTTTGCCAGAGATCAGATCATAACCAGGTTCCTTTTTTATTTTGATTCCATTTTTTATTTGCTTAATTTCCGTGATTGTCAATTTCTGATGAGGTAGGTCGAGTTGAGAGGGTACGTCCAGGGATTGAACAATTTTATCTTCTTCTTTAGAAGATTCCTGCGAGGGAACGGGTTGGACACATTGTTTAGGTCTTTGGAGAAGGCGCTTCGACCTTTTCTTTATCGGTCTTTGCCCATGTGTTGTTTTCATTTTTAATTGGAGGATTATTTTGCTAGATCCTATTAAGCCTTCCATAGCGAGTAATCCGTCGCTTCAAATGGCGTAAGATTTTCCAGATACCCATGGATGCCTTGATTTTGTTAATTTTGTATCAAGTTTCCAAGTTATTTAGTTGCTCTGTTTGGTTTTCACTTATTTTCTTGTGCATTGTCACCCTGCCATTTTATCCGCAGTTGTATTTTTTCTGAGATTTTTTCTTTTATTGACGGCGATATTTCTATACTACATAGGGGTAGCGGGCCATTGTGGTGGATGGTTCGCGGAATAATCATTACAGCCCATTTTCTTCACTGGGATTTATTTACGCTTAACCACTTACACTAATTACAACTAAGTTCTGACTCACATATTAAAGATGATAATAAATAATAGTATTAATTAGTTAAGGAGTGAATTACTTAATTCTTCTCTTGAAGTCTTGTCGACCAAAGTATTTATATCATTCCTGACCATCACAATCTAGTCCGCAACACGTAATTACTTCGGCCTCTTTGTGGATATTGTTTAATCTAAATACAACTGACATTGGATAATACATTGAAGCGTACATCCATTTGCTAAACATTAACAGTTATTTCATTGAAATATTTTAGTTTACTAACAATAAATTTAATATATTAAACTAGGTGATTATTCTCATTACACGTTCCCTTTCGAAAGAAAAAAAATTATACATGAAAATTTTTGTATACAACAATTACTATGCTCCTTCCCCTTTTCGAAAAGACTGAATTACTATCTTGTTCACTATTAGTATTTCAAAACAATTGTTGTGTTTAATTGCCCTCGAGATTGTTTATTGTACGATGTCTTTTTCTAACACAGTTTGTTGTCTTTGACCTTCGCTTTGTTTTATATTATGAACTGTTTTTGTTATATCGATATAATCGATTTTTAGGAACCGTTTTAAATTTGTCTGTATCTTATTCAATATCACAATTGACGCCATTTGTTTTTAAGACCTGAAATGGACCCAAATATTGTGAATCAAGTTTTGTTCTCTTCTCTTTTTAACATTACTAAATCTCCAACATTGAAATCTGTAGGAGAGATTGTCTGATCGTTTTGATTTTTTCTCATGACTTTAGGTTTTATAAGAAATTGTCTAGCTCGCTCATGTGCAAATAGAAGTTTATATCTAAGTTCGTTTTGATACGTTTCGAAATCGTAACGCGGCTCTATTCCCGTGTGGAGATTCTCTGGCAAATTAGCTTTTCATCCATACACTAATTCAAAGGGCGTAAAGCCGTGGTATGTATTAACTATCGTATTGTAGCAATATGCAAACATTCTAGCATTTTCGCACCAATCATCTTTCGCCTCATTTATAAAATGTCTGACATACTCGTTTAATGTTCTGTGGAGTTTTTCGTAGCTCTCTATCAATTCATGACGATATGCTGTAGAAAAGTTATGTTTAATATTTAACAAATTCTCTCAATTTATTCAGAATTTCATTATTATATTCCGTTCCCTGATCTACCTTTCAAAGTCCATAAGTAGGTATGAAATTGTCGAATATTGCTCGAACGGGTATCATAACTGTGTATTTTGTAAATTTGCATAACATTGTAATAGAATAACGATTATTTCTATTACTTTTCACGAAAGGGCCTATTGTATCTATGTAAACAATATAGAATGGTTTTATCGCTGTCTGTTATAACGAATTTTTCTTCGTGATTTGGCTTAGCTTTAGTAATTTGGCATTCATGAAAGTTCTGTACGTATTTTCTTATGCTTCTTTCCATATTTTTCCATGTAAAATTTGCTCTTATTTTCTTCAACAATCTATTATTTCCTACGGGTCCTCCAAACATACGATTAGTATGATATCTTTCCAGGATCTGTTGTATTTCTTCTTTTTGTTCGACCATTTTTGGTACGTCACAAACGTATATTTGTACATTTTTTAATACTCTATTTCCTTCATCTATAAATTCTTGTACAGTGCACTTATTAAAAGTTTAATGATTTACGTATATTTTCATCTTTTTTATACCGCATTGTACTGATAGCTTATCAAGCTGTTCCAACGTTCGTCCTAAATCGAAGTAGAATAGTTCGGTATGCGAGGCTTGACTAAATTTCAAATTTATTTTTGATCCGTCCGGTCATCCTTAATGAGAGACGGTTTTCTTCAAAGTTTAGAATTGTCAATCAGTTTTCCAATTAGTTTTGTTATTTCCCGTAGATTTGTTCCATCCTCTAGAGATATCTGATTGATTTCTTCTTTCTTCTAACTCTTTTAGACTATATACTTTGTCATTTACATATTAGTTGTTGCAGATTAACTTAGCTTTGTCTAATTTTTCTCTTGTCTGTTCGATACACCTCATTAGCTATTTTCTTTGTTCCAGCATGTCTTTGTGGTGGTCTTCATTTATGTATATCCTTGTTCCTAATAAATTTTCCGACGTTATTAGACTCATCGCCTTGCCTGTTAGTCTAGTTTTAATGAATAACACTGCGTTGCTCTCCTGGCCGGTAGAGTTTAGATGTAATAAACCTAAAGCATCAAGGAACGATTAGAGTTCACTTGCGTCTCCATCAAATTCCCTTGGTACGACCTTACTCGCAAAGTTAAAGAAGAAAGATGTAGGAACTTTAAAATGACAATTTAGCACTTGAAACGACCGAGTAACCTTATCTATAAGTTTCCCGAAATATTTTTTACATACTGAGCTGCATTTAACATAAAAATCCTAAATTGTTAATTGTTAATGTCTAAGTGAACCTCTGGGTTCTTAGGTATCTCTTTCTTTAAACTTCGTTTGCTATGCTTAATCATATCTTCAGCTACTGACTTTAATTTAGCCTCAAATTGATTCCAAGCTACTGGCATCTAGTAAATGCATAAGTAAATAAATTTGTTTGTTCATACTTAGGTACATTTCAAAAAGAGAGAGAAAAAAATTGTCAAATCTCAGTTCATAAAAATATATTGTATGTTATAACATACAGTTTTCTGAATATGCAGTTCCCCACTGTTTGTTGTCCTTCCAATCTTTTTATTTCTCGCATCAGCTGTCTTCTGTGTGTTTTCCATATGGAGCAAATGAACTGCAATACTAGCACGACTACTATTTTGTATAATCGCGTTCTTACCTCTATGTCTGCCTTTCAATCTTCTTCTTTTGCTATGAAATTACTATTTACCCCTCCGTTTTCCTGTAGTTCCTGTCTGGATGATTTTCCTCCCGTGATATCCATAGATTTAGTTATTCTATATTGTCAATAATTCGCAGGACTGCTACATGGTGAAATAATCATTACAGCCCATTTTCTTCAATATTAAAGATGATAATAAATAATAGTATTCATTAATTAGGGAGTTAATTACTTAATTCTTCTCTTGAAGCCTTGTCGACCAAAGTATTTATATCATTCCTGAACATTACAATAGTTTGTGACACATAATGACATCGGTTTCTTTGTGGATACTGTTTAACTAAATACAACTGACATTGGGTAAAACATTGAAGCATATATCGATTTGCTAAGCAATAACAGTTATTTTATTGAAATATTTTAGTTTACTAACAATAACTTCAATATATTATACTGGGTGATTATTGTCATTACACCATGCTGCTTGTTGTATATTCCTGGATAGCAGTTCAGCTGTTAGTTATATCACCAATTCGGATCTCTAGAGATATCAGTTTGTCTAGATATTCCTTGAAAGCAATCCAGTCAGTTTTGTTGTTATGAAGGCAAGGCTTCCTGTTTTTATGTATAATCGTTGTATACACAGTTAGCATTACTATCAAGTGGTCAGATGATAAGTCTTAGCAAGATTCTTTCTTGCGTTTCATGGTATCGATACCTTTCGTGACACAAAACTCCATAGCATCCGAAGTTTTGTTTGTATCAGGGCCCATCCGTAGACTCTCCAGTGGATATTTGTTGATTGTCATTTGCCTCCATGGATTTATAAAGTTCTCTACCTTTTATTGTTGTCTCCTCCTGCAATGAATTCGTTTCCTAGTGTCTTAATGAATCCTTTAAAGTGCCCCATTGTGTTTATTTGTCTGTGTAGGCAATAGATGGTAGACAATGTTACTGGACCATTTTCCTCATTAATAGTCCACTAGTGGCCTGTAACTAATATTTACTGAATGTTTCCCTTACGTCGTGTTTTATGCTGTATCTGATGATAATGGCGGTGCCACCGTGTGCCTTATTATCGGGGTGTGTTGTGTAGTAAGCGTTTTATTTAGGAATCCGTAAGAAATGTTTATCCGTGAAGTGAGCCTCAGAGATCATCATGATGTCAATTTTTTGTTCATAAATGAATGTTTTGATTTCTTGTGCATGTAGTTGAAGACCGATGGCGTTCCATACTGCCATTTTATATTTTCGATGTTTATCCATTAGACATGTTTATTGACGAAGCAGTAAGTAAATTGGGCACTGTTCCCATCTGCTCCATGAGTTTTCTGATTATTTCTTCGAGTTTGTTCAAATTGTTGACCAGTTGATTATTTACTGATGTTGTTTGGTTAACAATTTGCTATATTGTTGTTAACTACTTATGAATAGGATATATTTGGTTGTGTTTGCTGGCTTGTTTTAGGTTGTGCCTTCTGGGGAAGATTCCCTTTATGTCGTAGGGCTGGATACATACCCTTCTGTAACTGTTTGTGAATTTCACATCCCTATAGTTTGCGGAGTGATTACTCCCACAGTTGGCACACTTTACTTCATCGACTCGAGTTCTTCGAGCGCATTCCCTTGTTTCGTGTGAGCCTGCACATTTTACACACTTGAATGGTTTTCGATAGTAACTCTTCATGACCATATGCTTGGCCCCTAGAACATAGCGGTATAATTATTTTCACGTATTGTATTTCTTATTCAACAATGTTATTGCCAAGTTTTTGTATTTTACACATTGTTTTCTTTGGGTTTTATGTATATATAAAACATGGCAGTGGTTTATTTGTGTTTCTGTGTTTTATGTTATATATGTTTACGTCAAGGTGATGTTCTGGTAGGTTGTTAAGCAGGGTTTCTGTATCTGTTCCATGATGTAATCCTCCTAAAGGGTTTCTCACTTTTTGGTGTGAATGTGTGATATTCTGTGTTCCTGTTATTGAGCTCTTTCATGAGAGTTGAGAAGTGATTAACCTCTTCGAGTTGTACTTTTATTGTTTCGATGCCGGTGGTTTTTATTGTGTACTTCTGTGATGTTTTGAAACAAATCGTGTATGCGTTGTATTACCCCGACTTTGTAGATAGTTACTGGTGGTGACTTAGAAGTAGATTTTTAATCACTTGGTATGTCGTCCTCGTTCATTCGATCATTTTCTTTGAACAAGTTAGGAAATGTATTTTGCAATTCCAGTAGTTTTTGCAGCCAGTAACTGATTATTGTTTGGATTTGTTGTAATGGCAGTAGGTGGGCATCTTGTTGATGTGGTTGCAAAACAGTTGTCATTTATGGATTCTGCTGATAGACGGTGTACTGAGGTGTCATTGGTTGCATTAATGGATATGGCACTTGAGGTTTTAGGTAATGAGGTTGTGATACTTGGTTTGGCCATCGTACTGTATTACTGGTTGTCCAATTGGCATAATATTGGGGATTGGCAATGTTTGGGAGTCTATACAATTTTTTCTTATATTTATACCTCTTTCGTCGTTGTATTTATTTATTTACAGGTAATAATTGTTTTTGTTGTTTTATTTTTATTTGAAGCTACTTACAATCGGGACCTTAAAAACCATTGTTTTTGTTATCCTTAAACAATAACACTAATTTGAACCGGATTAGGCAGCCGCCCGTATCCATTGAAGGTATAACGCTTATTGTATGATTATAATGATATAACGATACATACATGCTGTAGTTTATTAAAATATACAGTAAATTATATTATTGATATTTATTAAAATTACATTCACATTGCTATTTGGATTCATCCGTGATAGTTCTGCCAGTGGTAATTCCGTAAAATTGAAAGGCGACTACATTATTAAATAAAACGAGGCTTGGAATTAAGTTGGAATTATTGGAACCGCTGGTGATATTCATACTGAACACACTATTTACCACCACTACAAACTCACAACTACACTGTCTGAAGCGTATTTCGATAACCAAGTTATCGTCTTCAGAGACCCAAGGTAAACTAAAACTTATCTTAGTGTTTTAAAAGAAACTCAATGTTTCTAGCTAATTCCACAATATAATGAAAATGTTGAAAATTCAAAAAAATTGACAATTGTTTCGATAACTGAATATCATCGTCAGAATGACAGAAGTTACATTTCATTTGATGCCTACCTGATGTTTAGTAGTTATTTTTGGCTAGACCAAGAAGTGACCTACCTTGTGATTGACTTAATATATGTTAATAGAAAAAAGAAGAAGATGTGATATTAGAAATATTGAAGCTTAGATATTATTAACCCTATGGTGATATCCTGGATATAATTTTTCCAATTAAGATCAGTATAACTGTGCAATGATATAGAAAACCAGGAAAACTATATCTGCTTATCTTTACAATTATCACTTAAGAAGACAGTTTAATAGTGGAGAACTCCCTAGATGTATCTGTTCATTGACGACTTCATATTGTGGGTTTCTTAGGTGTCTTCTAATTTCCAACTCTTCAAGGAAATCCAGTTCTTGTTTCCTATCACAAATATGCAGTACTTCTAGTTCTGTGTTAGGTGTCAATGAATGGTTGGCATCAAATGAAATGTAACTTCTGTCATTATGACGATGATATTCAGTTATCGAAACAATTGTCAATTTTTTAGAGTTTTCAACATTTTCATTATATTGTGGAATTAGCTAGAAACATTGAATTTCATTTAAAACACTAATATGAGTAGATTCCACGAAGTAAGGGTCGAGACAGTTAATTTCATTAAAACTTATCTAGTTCTGTCCTACAGATACACTAAATTTTAGGCGCCAATGTAACTTCTCGCGGGAAAGAGTTCCGACTGGAAAACCTACTTCAACGGGAAAAATTCACATTTAATTTCTATCTAATAAACTATAAGGAACTGGTCCTTTGTCTCTATTTAAACTATTCTTACATCTAACTATTTCAATACTTTCGAATGCATCCAACAATCTATTAATGGACACATGTTTTAACAATTTCACATCACCTAAACTTATTGTATGATTGTGATTGACAGCATAATCGGAAAGACCCGATTTTTCGCCCATATTTGAAGCGAGCTAAATGCTCCTTAAACCGAACGCTGACAGACCTTTTAGTTTGTCCAACATACTTTCTGTCACAATCGTTACAGCTAATTTCGTAAATTCTACTTAATTTATAAATATACATCAATTAATAATTTGAAACAGGTGATAGGGTCTCTGAAGACGATAACTTGGTTATCGAAACGCGCGTCAGAAAGTGTAATTATGAATGTTGGTGTAATGATGGTAAATAGTGTGTTCAGGACGCATGGAATGTTAAATTTCGTGATAATATCAATGAATTGTTCAACATTATGTAATTATTTATTATAGACATTATAGAGATTGGCAGTAAAATTAGGAAAAATTACAACTTAATTTTGGATAATGAAAAAATGTTTTAATAATTCGCGTATAAAAGATACTTCGTTATAACATTGTTTACAGTGTCACAATGAAATCTCTGGAACACTTTTTTAGTGTCATACAGTTGGTTATTGTATGTATTTTTATTTGACATTTGACTTCAAACTTAACTTAAAACAAATCATATCTAGCAAATTAATAGATTAAATGGTCTTAGAGTTAAATTGGAACAAATTATATATTACAATTTGTAAATAAAGTACAATGACGTTTATTCATCAATTATTTGTCAATTAATAATTTTTTTATTTTATAGGGTAAATAGATAGGTATACATCACGTTCGAGTTTTGGAATAAATTACGAGATACCTATGTGAAAATACACTACAGAAATAATTCTGTTCGCAATATAATATAAATAGGACGCAATAATATATGAAGAAGCTCTAACCTAACCAATAATCATCTTCTGTGTGCTTAAATGAAAGTTTGTTTACAATTTACACAATTATTCCATCATAATATATGTCAATAGTCAAAAAAGCTGAGTAAAACCAGCTGTGATCTGACCAATCAGGAATCTACAGAATTGGCATCTTAAATTCAAATCACTCTTCCTAGTTTAAAAACAGGGACAATGTAATTTTATTTTATTTAAAAAATACAATAAATGCGAATTATAAAAAAATATTGTGTAAAACTTGTGTCAAAATGACTTTTTGTAGTACTCGTGCTTTACACAACGAACAGCTTCGCACTCGTACTACAAAAGGAGTCATTGTGACCCTTGCTTTCCAAATAACTATTGCTTGTCTTTTGACAAATCTTTGTTCGATTTCTAACAAATTTATAGCGTTTCGGTCGTTTCTGACTTTGAAAGTGGTTTAACAAATTGAATTAAAAATCTTGTGAAATGAACTATCTATAACATCTATTACGTCTCAAAATATAAAGCTGTCATGGACTAATTTATTAAAACTAAAAGGTGGCCAATCGGTCAAATATACATGTCGACCAATTTATCAAAAATGTTTTCGAATTTACCCAAAATTTCCTCAATATTACCCCCAAGTTCAAACTAATATCACCATGTTTCCAAATTGATATTGCCAATTAAATGTATGTTAACACTATACAGTGCTAGGAATATTCTTTGGTAACATAGGGTTTTAATACAGAGTCCATAAGCGATAATGTGTTAGAAAGAAACAAGTATATTCAGTGTATCACCTATTTTCTTTAACAGGGTATCATAACGTGCCAAAGAAGTATCGTTGCACAAAATGTTAAATTGTTTTTAAAAAATCACTCCAATCATTATAATGATTCTAAAATTAGGTTGAAAATTTAATCATTTTATTGGTTATAATATGAAAAACAATAATTCGAAGATATTGACATTGAATAGGCTACTTTTTGAAATAACTTATTATTGCAACTCAATAATTAAATACTGTACATATTCTGTAGTTTGAGTGTAAACCACATGTAATGCCTAAGCTCCGGATTTCGTCTTGAGCCGTAATTCTTCTATTTTTATCTATCCTCTCTATTCATTTTCAATCTACACGTTGAAAGTATAAGTGCTAATACAATATTCCCTTTTAATAATAACATAAATCGTTCCTCATTTAATTCTATCGTAAAACAATAATCGCCTCATAGTCAACAGTAAAATGTAAGAGGCACACGGCATTACCAGTGTGTTAGAGTCAGCGTAGATTATTACAGTTAAAATAAGGATACTAGAATATGCGAATACGAATCGCGTGTGTTAGAAAGGAGCAAATAAATTCAGTGCATTACTTTTTATCTCTAACAGGATATCATCCAAATTACTAGTACCATTATTTTCGAAAATATGAAGCCTCAAAGATTACCGTTATTTTATATCCGAATTTCAAATATCTCCCCTTTGACACCATGTATCTCAGAAAGGTCAACTTGTGGCGGTTGTTGAACCGTAAGGTCACCAATAAATGTAGGAAGATTTAGTTAGTAAGAATTAAACTACGAATCTTTAGAAATACGATTAATTAAATATTAGTAATGACACGTTTATAATTGTACGCGTTAAATACACAAACATTGATTTAACAAACTAAGGTTAATGTCACCGTAAACCGTAAGGTCACCAATAAATGTAGGAAGATTTAGTTAGTAAGAATTAAACTACGAATCTTTAGAAATACGATTAATTAAATATTAGTAATAACACGTTTATAATTGTACGCGTTAAATACACAAACATTAATTTAACAAACTAAGGTCAAGCAAGGCGACGACCGATATATATTTATTTCAATATGTATATATAACGGAATTCCGTATGGTTAGCAATTAATAATATTTCATTGTTAAGTGTACGTCGTATTGTAAGTATGCTGTGTCTTCGACTTGTTGTCTGTGGTCACGGCTTGATGTTATTAGTTCTCTAAATATATTAACCCAGTGATTTTGATACAAATATATGGTATTTTTTATTTCCCACCGATTGGAGGTAAGTGTTTTCCCACATTAATGGTATGGGTGTCAAATGGCTCAACAAGTGGAACGCTTACTTCTAATCACCAAGAACCGTTAGGTTAATCCTGCTTTTTTTCTTATAAATTAATCCTTTGAGTATACTCTCTCAACATTTGAGTTCAAAATTTCCATTATAGTGAGAATCATTTTTTGAATGAAGTTGTATTTTATTTCCGAATTTTGAATATCTCCCCTTTGGCACCCTGTATCTCAGGAACGTCAACTGTTAGGTTATTCCTATTTTTTTCCTTATAAAATTATCCTTTGAGTATACTCTTTTACAATTTGAGTTCAAAATTTTCATTAATATAGTCAGTACGATTTTTTTAATGAAGTTTTTCTTACGATTCTATCCCTCTATGGATGAAAATTTTTTTATCGAAAAACTGATTGTGTCAATTGATTCCTTGTACTGGAAAATCCCAATTTTCATAATTTCCTAAGGAAAAAAAAATTTTCACCAACGTATAGAAAAATCCTAATTTTTCGTATATGCACGATTTAACCCATTTTTAGTAGAAATATTTCCAAAAATTTTGTTTAAACTTAGGAAACAAGCAGTCTCCGAACGAGGAATGATCTTATTAAATGAGCATGCAGATACACCAAAAAGTGCAAATTGTAAAATGGTGTTACCAGGTAATTTATATCGAGAAATAACAGAAAATTTGTTTATTGTACCATTCGAAAATACCCAACCAATTAGCAAGAAACAGGTGAGAACGGATATAATTTTTTTGAAGAACATGGACGTGTCACTCCTACAAAACATGGACCGCGTACACAAAATCGTCAAATCCAACCCGAAAAAGAAGAAAGAGATATTTTAATCTGTGCAACTGTGTAAAATAATTCTCTACAGTCGTCCACTAATTTACCCAAGGATTGTGATGTTTATCCGAAAACGATTTGGACTGTATTAAAAAAATGGTTATCGTAGTTTTAAACTGAAAAAGAGCCATGAAATATATCCAGAAATAGTTATTGAAAAAATACAAATGGATGCAAACTTTTCAAAAAATATTTTGTTCAGATGAATCGACTTTTCCCATACACGATGCACATAATTAATCCGTTATGCGATATTGGTCCAGGACAGACCAACACAAACACTACAATAGTAGAACTCAATATCCTCAAAAGTTAAATGTTTGGGCTGGAATATTAGGTCAACATTTAATTGGACCATTTTTGATTGACGACAATTTAACCGGACAAAAATATTTGAATATGCTGCAAAATCAAATTATTCCTGCCCTCATACAATTAGGTGTTAACTTCAATGATAATTGGTACCAACATGACGGTTGTGCATCGCATAATTATCGATTAGCAATACACAAATACACAATTTCCCAATCGGATAATCTCCACGAATGGTAACATTATATGGTCTGCTAGATCTCCAGATTTGACACCCAACGATTTCATTTTCTGGGGTTATGTGAAATCGAAAATTTATGGATACCAGGAGACCTGGACCAGGTTCGCTAAATCAACTTAGGGAATAAATTCTACAAGCCGGAATGGAAATAACACCTCAAATGCTCACACATGTCCATCAATGATTTTATAACCGGCTTGGTTACTGTTTAGCTCAAAACGGGGGTTTATTCGAACAATTGATTTAAATTCATTGAAGAATTAAGAATTTATTACTTATCAGAATATTACTTTCATTTAAAAATAAAAGGTATTTTCATTAGAATTCGATTTTATGTTGATTATTGAAAGCGTTTTTTAATTTGTACTGTGTGTATTTACAAAGAATTCGTTTCTCATTTGAAAACAAACGTAAAAATAGTCAAAACTCTTATTTTCTTTTCGGAAAATATCTTTTTTAAAAAAAAAGACAAAAATAATTTTAAGTTTTATTTCGAACTGTACAAAGCGTATAACAGAGTATCAAAATTAACAAAGAGTGATTCAGTTGTGTTTGTACCTTGACAGTGAACGTATCGATAGTTCAAGCGATCAGGTATTAACAGTGCCTAACAAAAACTTCGACTTCTTTCTAAAGATAAGTAACTAGTTTTATTTTTGTTTAAGTATAGAATCGAATAAGGCTATTTAATTGAATTCACCAACTTATGGATTTAAATTCGGGCGGCGAATCGCCGCCCCTATTAATTGATAAAGGGTCTTCGATAAAAGATTTTCAAAATATTAATTTCGAGAATAAATATCAGCCTTCGGATGTTGGTCCTTATTTAGTTTATATAGAACATAAAGAAAAAAATGTAGGTCGTTTATTTCCCATTAAAATCGGTCACTTTTTAAGAAACATTACAGAATTTAGGCAAAATATATCAGATATAAAACCAGTAGGGGTAAACAGGGTAAAGGTAATTTTTAAAAATTTCAATGTTGCTAACTTGTTGGTAAATCATGAAGTTTTATTAAAAAATAATTACATTGCTTATATTCCACTATTCTTCACGCATAAAAAAGGTATAGTACGTATGGTAGATACTTATTTTAATGCCGAATACCTAAACGACGCAATTGAATCTGGAATTAAAGTAGTTGATGTTAAGCGATTAAAGCGTAAAATTGTAGACAGTGAAACCAAAGAAACAAAAGAAGTAGATAGACAAATGATCGTGGTTACTTTCTTAGGAAATACGATTCCCCAATCCGTTAAAATGAATATGGTAAACTTTCAGGTAGAACCATACATATATCCGGTGGTTCAGTGCTATAATTGTTTACGTTTCGGTCATACTAAACATCAATGCAAAGGTAAACAGAAATGCCAAAACTGCTCTGAAGAAAATTGTAACTCAGTTCCCTGTGAAGAAAATAGAACACATTGTGTACATTGCGACAGTAATGAACATAAATCCACATCCAAAAAATGCCCTGTTTACAATACACAATTGAGTATTAAAAAAGTAATGGCCACTATGAATGCATCTTTCAAAGAAGCCGAAACTATTGTGAAAAATCCTGCTTACGGAAAAATCACAACTAATAATCGATTTTCATTATTATCAAATCCACAAAATTTCCCTGAGCTAACACATACAGCTTCAACTTCTTCTTACAGCTCAATCTTGAGTAAACCTAAGCCCTCCGTACATTTACCTAAACTTAATACGAGCACATCTGCGTCAAAAAAACGCAGAAAGTCCTCACCTCCAACTTTTCCTCCAGTAAATCATGAGAACAAAAAAACTAACAAACATTCTTCCATACTCCCAAATCCTTATAGGGAAGAGTTCAAATTTTATAAAGAGCAGCTAGCATTTCAGGTAGAAAACATTATTAAAGATATAATTCTCAAAAAAAGTAACATTAATGAGATCAATGTTAAACAAGCAATTAACAATATCCTGGATAAATATGAATTAAAAGAAAAAATTAATATTAATAGACAAAATGACGAAGACTCAGATACTTTCTAATAAGCATATCAGAAATAATATCACAATTGTACAGTGGAACTGTAGATCTATTATTGCAAATCAAGCGAGTCTTGTAAAGTATATTAAAGACACACATGTGGACATTTTAGTTATATCAGAGCACTGGCTAAAACCAAACAATAAATTTCGCATAAAAGGATATAATCTAGTAAGTAAATGTAGAAAAGATGGTTATGGCGGGGTATGCATTTTTGTGATTCAGGGTCTTAACTATAAAGAGGTTTTGCTAAATACTGGAATCAAGGACTTAGAAGTATGCGCCGTATCGCTCGAGTCTTTGAATTTGACTATAGCATCAATATATAGACCTCCAAACGTAATGGTAAGACGAGTCAACTGGATTAATTTTTTCAAACAATTTGATTTATCTGCTACAATTTTTTGCGGTGATTTTAATGCACATCACGATATGTGGGGACCAACTCCTGATGATCGACACGGAAAAATACTGGTAGAAGCTATGGATGACCTAGAACTTATAGCTCTCAACGACGGTTCCCCTACTAGAATTAACCCAAGAGGCAATCACTCAGCAGTCGATTTAACTCTCACCTCCAACACTCTCGCTGCAAAGTCTTCCTGGACTATCTTAGATGACACATTGGGATCTGATCATTACCCTTTAATAATTGAGATTCAGATTAATTCTACAAACCTTGCATTAAATCCTTCCTCGAAATGGAATGATTCCCGCGCCGATTGGAATGCATTTCAAAACGTTTTGCAAACCGAAATGGTAAAAAATGATTTTGATGAAAATTCAACTGGCCCGGATAAAGTGAAGAGACTTTTTGAAATGATTTCAGGCGCGGCGTGTCAGTCCATGCCGGTCAAGAAGCCTTTTTTAGCGATTACCCCTAGGCCTATATGGTGGGACGAGGAATGTACAATGATATTTAAAAAACGAAAAGAAGCTCAAAAAAAATATAGAACTCTAGCAAGTTTTGAAAACATTTTGAACTACCAAAATGCTGCCGCTAAAGCTAAACGTTTATTTAAAGTTAAACAACGGAACAGCTGGATGACATTTTTAAACAAACTTAATAAAAATACCCCACTAACTGATATATGGAGATATATTAGATCTATGAACGGCAACTGCAATCAAAATCGTAAAAATCCTATTCCTAATGAGCTAATTGAAAAAAATTTAAACAAACTAGCACCTCCTTCTGCACCCAATCTCTTAAGTTGCAGCTCATTTGGTTTCCAACCCACGGATTATACATTAAAAGCATTTACAATAGATGAACTAGAATTTGCTACAAAAGATAGTCGTAATACAGCCCCAGGGCTAGATGGTTTTAGTTATAAAATTATTCAAAAGCGACCCTTATCTGTGAAGATTTTCCTTCTTCAAATTTTTAACGATTGGTGGGCGAAACAAGAATATTGCGACGATTTAAAAAATATTATAATTTGTCTCCTTTTAAAACCAAATAAAGATGCAGAGTCTCCTTCATCATATCGACCTATTTCCCTATTGTCTTGTATAACAAAAACGTTTGAAAGACTAATCAAACTTCGACTTGAATATTTTCTTGAAAGTAATTCTATTCTTCCTAGGACGCAGTTCGGTTTCCGAAGGGGACTGGGCACAGTGGATGCTGTAGGTGCATTAGTTGCAGATATTCAAATATGTTTTTCGAACAATCAGAACACATTATGTTTATTTATCGATTTGACAGGTGCATATGATGTAGTAGATTTAAATATTTTATTTGAAAAAATGGTAGATGCTGGTATTAGGAAAAAGGTTAGTGCTAATGTAATTAATTTATTCACAAATAGAAACATTTTTATCCGCGACCATAATAACGTGTTACATGGTCCACGCACAGTCTTCAACGGTTTACCACAGGGATCCATATTAAGTCCCTTGCTTTTTAACATCTATACTGCAGAGCTGCATAGGTTAAGCGGTGAAACAATTAACCGAATTCAATACGCTGATGATTTATGTTTTTATGTTACTCGTAATTCATATGAAGAATGTGTTAAAGACTTACGGTATTCCTTCAAGTACTCAAACCATGGCTGGTAAATATGGGCTTTAGTGTTTCTTCGGAGAAGTCTGCTCTGGTATGTTTCACTCGCCATCGACTGGAAACGTCCAGGGCTCTCTCTCTAGATGAGTTCACATTCCCATTTGTCGACGAATACAAATATCTGGGTATTGTCCTGGACAAAAAATTATTATGGACTAGCCATATCAAGTACACTAAACAAAGATGTGAAAAAGGTATGAATCTTCTCAGAGTAGTTTCCAAACAAAAATGGGGAGCTGACTCAAACATTTCCTTCATTTTTTATAAGTCTTATATCCGTTCAATATTGGATTAAGGGTGTACATTTTATGGTTCCTCATCAAAAACCAATTTAATAGCTGTTGACCGAATTCAATACAAATCATTAAAAATATGCCTAGGAGTTATGATGTCATCACCTAATCAAGCTGTCTTAGCAGAAATGCAAGAGCCCCCGTTGCATATTAGAAGGCAATACCTAACCGAAAAGCTTCTTAGTAAATACCGAACATTTAACACGTACATGGTTCAAAAGATTTCAGCAATAAACACTAACAATCTGACTATGCCATACTGGAGAATAAAAACCAGTCCTCCATTAGCTGAGGCTTTTCTTAATACCAACAGCAAAGAAAATCATATCGTAAAGCAAGATAATTTCCCTATTTTTCAATGCAATTATGAATCTTTAGTGACTGCTCCTAACATCATATACCCCTCCTTTTACGAAGTTACTAGTATCAACCAATTAATTTTGAAAACTGAACTTAACAATATAGGCGACAATGTTACCACAATATACACTGATGGATCGAAATGCGATGAAGGAACTGGGGCAGCATTTCTTGTTTCAAATACTAATTACGTGGAAAGATTTAGAATTCCCAATTATTGTTCTGTTTTTTCTGCAGAAGCTTTCGCCATATCAAAAGCGTTAACTTGGTGTACTTTAAATCCGATTCAAAGAGCTGTTATTATGTGTAATTCCAAGTCAGTATTAAAGGCTATAGAAGGTTCTCCATTCAAGTGTTACAGACAAAATATAATTTTAGAAATTAAAAAATTAACAAGCGAATTAAAAACCCCGAACAAAAGTATTGTATTCATGTGGGTAAAAGGGCACTGCGGTTTAGAAGGAAATGAGTACGTGGACTTGGAAGCCAAGAGAGGCTGCAAAATTACTTCTTATACCAATCTTTATGTCTTCTCAGACCTTTTAAATTATTATAAGAAACATATTAGAACTAATTGGAAGCGGTCTTACGCCGACTTCGCTAAAACATTTAATAGCCAATATTTCCTTTTGCATCCTACTTTACCAACTAAGATTCCTCATATTTTTAATTTTGATTATAGAAAACAATATACTTCCATCATATCACGTTTAAGAATGAATCACGGTCGTTTCCCAGCTCATCTTTTTAAAATAGGTATTGTCAATTCTCCAGCTTGCTCCTGTAACAAGGCATCAGTAGGAGATCTGAATCATATTTTCTTTGAATGCACTGAAAACAAAAATGCAACTACTGAACTTTACAATTTTCTTATCAATTTCAACGTTCCTCTTCCCACAAATATAACCGCTCTTTTGGCAAATACTGAGAAGTCTGTACTTGATTCCATAGTGGATTTCATAAATAAGTCTAAATTGTCTATTTAGATATATGCTTAGATTTATGCCCAGTAATCAGCAATTTTATATCTTTACTCCTTTACAGCCATTTTAATATTTCAACCTTTTACTCACTTTTAGTTTTCTGTGGCTAATAGACTATGTCTGAGGCCATTCTCCCACACACACACACACACATATATATATATATATATATATATATATATATATATATATATATATATATATATATATATATATTGAACTAGTCTCCTAGTTTATTAAACTAATTCTTACGGAAGGTGTGTCAGTAGACACAACCACATTATAAAAGTCACAGAAAAATCATGTCTAAATTCAATAGATAGAATGAAATAAACCAAATATGGTCAGATATTGATAAAATTCGTTATTAAAAGAATGATGAATAAAAATTATAAACATAACATTGGTGATATAAGTATAAAATTTTACCTTAATAATTAATTCCAGGATTACGTCAATGGCAATAAGTTCCAAATTACTCTGAACGCTGCCATATAAGTTTCAGTATAAATGAAAATTAGTATAATGTGAAACCTGAAATAACACAAATTAATATTCATATCCATAATTGATTATCAATATTTACAGGTGTTTACAGTAAAAGTTGAAAATTTAGAGAAAGGGTTAAAAGCTTTCTGATAAATGATATATGGAACACAGCCTATTAATATGACAAAGAAATACGTTTCATAGACCGGAAGTAATAAAATCTGGTGATTTTCTTGCCAACTTAAATTTGTTGATTATTTATTTTATGAAGAACAATAACAATGAATTTGGAAATAATCAATAGTTTATGTATGAAAAAAATAGTAAAAATTCAAGAATTTGAAAACAATCAATTACATATATATCAATCAATAATTTAGGTTGTAGATTTTGTAAAAAACTAATGTAAATAAGAATACCTTAAAAAGGTAATTATGATGAAAATTGCAATGGGAATACAAGAAAAAGACATTTAATAGAATCCCAAAGACAATATTCAAAGACAGAAATAAGTGTGTTAATCCTCCAGGACAGATAAGTTAAATATTTTCATTTAATAACTAAAAGACATGACAATCAACAATTTGTGTAACAAAAACAATGATAAGCAAGCTATGAATTTTCCAAGGAAAAAGTTTGTTGATTTTGAAAACAAAAAGTAGAGTAGTTGGTGGTATAGAAGAGGAAGCGTCTGTATGAAAGTAAAATATTAATACAAAAAGGTTAAGAAATAATTATATAAGTGTTGGTTAAACAGTGATAAACGAGAAGTGATCAGAAAGGGGCATCTCTCCGATGAGAGATCTTCAAGAGTTTAGAGACGCTGGCTGCATTCAAGGTATCGAAGATTTGAACTAAGGTATGTGCTTTTTAATTATAAAATTTGGAATTCCATATATATAAACAGTGATCTATAAAAGATAATTAGAACGTTCAAAGAATAAAATCATAAAAAGGCCAAGAACAATATAATATGATGCAAATCATATAATATCCATGGATATCCATGCATTTTGTTTTATCATAATTATTAGAGTACTTACTTGTTCGATTAAATTATTCCATTAAATGTTCACGTGCTTCATAAATGATCATAAAATTTCCAATTCTTATTTCACTCTGATGCATGTTTAACCTTTCTATCTATCACTATCCACATCTCTCACAATTTTGTAGATATATGTATGTAATTCTATTGTTATAATTCTGATATATATAAAAATTTTCAACGACTATTAGAACGCTAAGGTGTATAAACAGTTCACACATACAGCATTGATTGTGAATAGCATGTTAGTGTAGTTTGGAACTCTAGAAGCGCATGCGTTGTACTGATGCGCCGACGCAATCTACTAAAATAATCTGTATGAAGGATTGCATAGAATGCAGGAGTATGAGAGAATTTTGATGTCATAAGAATACAATTTTTTTTATCGTAACAATTTATTAAAACAATTTTTCTAGAAGTGTTGGCATTTTTATTCGTATTCATGTCCTTAATAACTTAACTTGAGTATTTCATTCTGTCTATTTGATATTCATCTGAATTTAAATTTTAATGGTATATACTAAAGTGCAAATTTAAAGTAAAGAATTGAAATTCAACTTACATATAGATTTATATACATCCAGAACTCAAAGGGAGGAGTTTTCATGCTTCCGACTGTATTTAAATAAGCTGAGATAATAATACAATCTATTCGAACCGAGCTAGCCGAAGGTAATTTAATTCAATTCAAGTCAAGTATAGATTAATACAATTTAAAATAACATTTATATATAAAGAAATTATAAATTATTGGAATAAATAATTATAAATTGACGCCCGTAACGTGGGGCAATTAAATATCCAATTTATAATAATTAATTATAATATATATATATATATATATATATATATATATATATATATATATATATATATATATATATATATATATATATATATATATATATTATAAAAGTGTTGAAGTTGCAGTTTTGTAGGTATTCTTCAGATAAGGCTGTAGATATAACTCCTCCCGTCTTTAGGTTTCGAGAAACACGGAGTGGATTTTCGAAATTTCGTTTTCTGTAACTTGTTCTATGATTATTTCTTCAACGTTTACTCCATGATATGGCAGCGTGTCGGATCTTCTCCTCGGAGTAATTGTATAGTACAGTTGTCTTGGGATATCGGATTATGTCTGCCAAATAAGGGAATAAAGGAGTATACATTTTGTGGTTTTGGATCACGGGAAAAATGTGATAAAATTCATAAGTCTTGTCTTTAAGAATAGGTACATGAATTGCAAAATTTAGTTTAGAGTTTGATATCGATACTTGAGTTCCTAGAAATTTGTTAATAAGTCAAAAGGTTCTTAAATTTAGGAATTTGGTTAGAATTGTATATATTATGTAAATATTTAATCATTTCAAATATGTCGGAACTAGAGATTATAGAATTATGTAAAGAATTTAATTTGGAAAATACTATAGCGTTTTCTAAATTATCTAATAAAGTAATCGTAGTTTGACAATCTAAATTTATTTGTGAGATAATTCCTTGAAAGCTTAAATAAGTTTCTAGAGTTTCTATTTTGTCATAAAATGATGCTTGAATTTTCTCTAAATTGTCTTTCAATATTTCTTGTTTGTTATTTAAAATACTTAGGGATTAATTATAATGTTCAATAAAATTTTTATTCAGTGAAGTTTGTAAATTTACTTCTTGAATGATATTTTTCTGATTTTTCTGTAATATGTCGTTTGCTTTATTGTATCGCTCTTCGTCGTCTGAATCTAACGTGCCAAAATGCCATTTGTCGATTGTTCCGACTACATTTACAAGTCCTCTTTTATTCCTAACATGGGGATATAGATTATTTAATTTTCTTTTAAAAAATTAATTAGAGACTCTGTTCTTATTAAAAGACTTTGCGCTAAGCTATGGTATGATATAGGATTGCTACTATTAACTATCGTAATGCTATCTTTAATAATATAATAATGTTTGACTAAATTATTTACCTGCTTAAAAATTATTTCTAAATCTACGTAATGTAAAAATATATGCTTATTATATATGACTCGAGAATTTCCTAACTGGATAGGGAGGATTAGGTTTTCAATTCTAGTAGTCGATAAATCTTCTTCAACACAATGTGTCTGAAGTATCAGGATGCATGTCGTTGTCAATATTAGGAGGTTCATCATTTGATTCCTGCAATAATTTTTAGTTACTGATCTTGGTTTCCTGGTTAAATTTTTATTATATGTACCTTTACTGGTTTTAATAATAACACCTTTTTGACCAAGAACTTTAGTCTTTTTGAATTTAGGTAATTTTTCAATTCTTTGTTTTGTAAACGATGAAATAAAACAATATAGTTTGTTTAAATCTTCATTTATTTGAACTAATGTTCAATTTAAACTTGTTGACGCGTTTCACTAACACAGTAGCTTTGTCAAAACGAATGAAGGTAGAATATAAAAATGTCTTACTATATACAGTGCTAAATCTATTTACTAAGGTTAAAAATGGTATTGAAAGAAATTACCCGGAAATTCATTCACTACAAACATTCCTAAGCTATTTTCTAGGTAAAGAGGTTCAATCTTTGTTTTGTTTTAATATAACACGTTTTTTGGTTTGAGAAACTTGGAGGATCTTCACGTTTTTCATTGAATTTTTGAATTATTTTTTCTTTCGTACTTTCATTATTTTGTTTAACTTTCTCATATAGTTTTTTCCTGTTTCTTTGTGATCTTGTACATATGATGATATTATCAAGTGATCATCTAAATCGAAAGGATCAGGGTTATTAATATGGCCTTTAATAATTTCAAAAAGGGTGTATTTTGTAACTGAATGGATTGAATTATTATAACAAAATATTGCGTTTTTTATTAATTGAGCGGGTTTCATATTTTTGTTTTCCTCTTGTAGGCATCTATAACGTTCAATCAAAGTCGAATGAAATCTCTCAACTGGAGAGTTAGAATTACTATTTTTTGCAGTGGTAAAATGTAAATGAATTTTTAAATTCTGTGCCTTGATCAGTTGTGATTCTATTGGGTAGGCCGTGGTGTGAAATGAATTCCAGTAGTTTATCGACTACTGCTATTCCTATTACGCTATCTAAGTGGTAAGCTTGACCGTAACTTGAAAACGAGTCTATAATAGTTAGATATGATGTGTTTGATATATAAAATAGATCTAACGGTAAATTCGCAAAAGGTTTTGATGATGTGGGCGTTAAATTAAATTTGATTACTGGTGGGTTTCTATCGTATTTATTTTTTAAACATGTCTCACAATTATTAACATATTTTTCAATATCTTCGCTCATTTTTGGCCAATAATATAACGAACTAAGTGATTTTTTCACTTCATTGATTCTTCTGTGTCCTGATTTATAGATGTGACTGTACTCAATTTTGGCTTTTTGTTCTTCAGTGGTTTCTTTCTTTTAAAACTTTCGGACAATGAATAAATTTAAGTGCAGAATTTTTGAACGTATTTTGAGCAGTAACTACGAATATTTTCATTAAGGATTCGTTTTGGAAGTATAAAGCATAGTTTTGTTTGGGGTCAATGTACTCTTTAATAAGTTTAATTATGTTTTGTACCGTATTAAATTTTGGTACTGTTACGTATAATCTAAAGTTTTTGAGAATTCATTGTTTCTCCTAGCGTGAAGTAAATTTGATTTTTATACATATTTAAGGGTTCCTCTGAAATGGGAATGTTTAGTATAGGGTTTTCTGAAGCTATATGAATTGTATCTATAGTTTGGTTGGTTTGTTCCCTAGATATTGTTATGTCAGAAATTATATTTATACGTTTGTTTTGTTTGATTTCCTGATTTGTGTCAAAAATTTTTTAATTCGTCTGTTAGATCTATATCGTCTAAATTCGGGAGATTATCATTAATTTGTAAAACTTCGTCAATGTCATTTAAATCGGTTTCGTCATAATTTACAGCTATTGATTCGGTTTCGAATGCGTTTAGATTTTGAACATTTCGCGAAAGAGCATCTGCCACTTGATTATTCTTTCCTTTTAAATACTTTATTTCGTAATTAAATTCTTCGAGAAAAGAGAATTGGGCGTCGTCCAATTTTCTATATTTAAAAGGTATCTTTACATATTGATTTATTAATTTCTTATTAATAAGATCTATATTCAAATTCAATCAGATCTTGTAATCCGATGATTCCATCGTAAAAATCGTGAAAATCATATAGGATAAAATCTATAAAATGATTATTACATTTCAGTTCATTAAATGCTGGTACCATTGCTTGGTAACTTATATTTTTACTTCCTAAAGTGGTTGATAAGTAATATCACTTTGATAAATCGTTTCTGGATAAAATTGTTCAATTATCGATGGTTTTATTATAGATCTAGTACTACCAGTATCTATTAGTAATTTTAATTTTGGATTTTTAATTTCTATGTATGGCAAGGCATTGTTGGAAACCATGTTAATTTCTGTTACTTGCTCTCGTTGGATGGGCCTGGTATACAAAAATTTTCATCATCATTTTCTATTTCGTGATTATTATCGGGTTCTATTGGCTCGTAATATTCATTTTGCAAATTGGGATCATTATATTGATTAGAATGTAACTCTTCGGATATGAAATTCGGTCTTTGATTCGTATTATTTCTAAAATAATTATTATTTTGGAAACGATTTCTCGTTTGCAATGAAGGGTTTCGTGACATTGTAGACATTGGTTGTGGGTTTGGCAATTGGTTTTCTGGAATTTGATTTGGTCTGAAGACATTTTTAGGTGAACCAAATACTTGACGATTTGTTAAGAATTTTCGGTTTTGTGGAATGGTTTATATATCGATTGGTTGGCTGGGGAATTGCGTACCATTATTTTTATTTTGTTGAAAGGATTGAGGGGGGCGATAATTATTAGAATATGACCTATTATTGAATTAAGGTGGACGATAATTATTAGAATATGACCTATTATTGAAATTGAATAAGGTGGACGATAATTATTATTGGAATATGACCTATCATTGAAATTTCGATTCTGTGGATTGTTACTTGGAAACAGCATTTTGAGAATTGTTGTGGGAATTATTTCTAGGATTATAAGGTTCGTATTATTATTTGTTCTGTTTGGTTGGTGAAATCTGTCGTTGAGATTTCCGTAAATTTTTTCAAAGTTTTCTAATTCTGTAACATAATCCATTGCGTCCTCTAAGCTTTCCGGTTTTTTCAAATGCATATTATTTTTCAATATACCACTACATCCCGCTATAAACGTGTTTAAAGCAACTTTATTAAAGTGATTTATTTGACATTATTTTTCTAATTGGTTCATATTTATATCATTACTAACCCTTTGTAATACTCATAATTAACTGTAACCTACTTCCAAAATCTATTAATTGTTCTCCTTTAAGAGGTCTACTTCTCGTCAATTCCTGTAGTAAGCAATCTAAATTACGTCTATCGGCGAAACATTGAATTAAAGCTAGTTTTAATTTATCCCAATTATGTATTTCAGTTCTATTTCCTACCATAACTTCCGCTCGTCCTAATTTTTCTTGTACACATTCAAAAATATGTGCTTTTAATTCAGGATCATTATATGCATTATAAGTAGTTATTAAATTTTCACATTTCAAAATAAACTTATTTAAATAATCACAATCACCATTGAAGGGTTTAATATTGTTGACCTTTTGTTTTAAGAGGTCCAAATTAATAGCATTATTATTTGTATCACTCAAGTTAATATTCTTCAAACTTTTTAAAATATTGTCGATTTCAATATCGCTCATAAATAGTTTTATTTACTTTTAACTTAATATATCTTTCAAGACCTATAAATGGCGTGAAAGGCAAGAAAATGAATTATTTGGCACTTACGTTTTCTGAAGAACTGTGTCTTGTTAAGTCCTCTTCCTCTGACTCTTCGGGCACGGTGGAACTCTGCTGGATGCGATGTAACAATGTTCTGAATAACTAAGGTTCGATCCGCACTTAAAACGTTAAAACATTAAAAGTTGTGAAAATTCACGAAAAAGTCTCACTCGAACTGGACAGTTTCTTTTAATCACAACTCGTACCGGATCTTACTACGACTGCCCCACTTTTATTTTCTTTTCGGAAAATATCTTTTTTTAAAAAAGACAAAAATAATTTTAAGTTTTATTTCGAACTGTACAAAGCGTATAACAGAGTATCAATATTAACAAAGAATGATTCAAATTGTTTACAGACAGTATATATATTATAAAAGTGTTGAAGTTGCAGTTTTGCAGGTGTTCTTCAGATAAGGCTGTAGACATAACTGAAACCATTTTTTTATTGATACAAAAAAGCAATACAAGCGTTCCGTCGACATATTTCCACGTTGCCAAATCTCAAAAAAATAAAGGTTTTAACTGCTTTCAAAATTAACTAGAACAATTTCCAGCATTACAATAAAATGTTCAACAAATAGATTGGATTAATTATCTTCATCTGTTACAACCTCTCGAATTATCATAACTAAGGCTTCTAATAACTTGTTCTCGTGTTAGAACAATGCATTTTACAATTAATCATGAATCTAGTACGTTTTTGTGTCGCGATCTGATACCAATAAAATTGGCACACTGGCAATGCTTTTCTTTCACTGTTTCTGATATCCTGTTAATATCTACAATGAATTTATACTTGTTTTGTAACACATTGTCGCCGCTTACGGACATGTACTTACGATTGGCTAATTCGCCGAAGCCGTACCAACGATGTCAAATGTTCGTTGCCGCGAAAAAATTTAAAATGCTGCCCTGAACTTCGGACGCATTGAATTTATGTAGTAATATGCTTAATAGACGTAATAATATATTAAATAATTTTATATCGGCTTCAGTGCACAATATATGAGTCATTTACACATTACATACAAATATTTGTTTTTTATAACACTGGTGTTCATTTGATAACAAAACTGATTTACAAATAATATCAGTTGTATGTTCTAAATTTTCGCAGATGTTTACGGTTTCTTGCACAGAAGCTCTCTTCATCGCTGTATTAACGGTGCGTTTTCTTTTCGTTGATTGAAAATGTAACTGCGTTAATTATCCGTTTTAAATATTTATTTTACAATTCTAAATCATTATTTTCAATCATTTTGGGACATTTAATCAAACTATTTATCACTGATAAATGATGGTGAATTTTAACAATTGTAGAGTCATCCAGTTTATCATAATTAAAATTTTATGGTTTTGAAAATAGGTATCTCGACCAGAGATGGGTAAAATCGTAAAATGGATGATGAAGTCTATTTGAAATGAAAATTTAAAATGGATTTCAATAAAATCATGTAAGATACAAGATACAAAATATTTTTGAGAAAGTTATTCAAAATAGAAAATGAAAACAGGTATTTCAAAATGAAAATGCTTTTTAAATTGAAAAAGGTTTGTTAATAATTTTTCAAATATTCATTATTTTGTTTGGTTTGCTCTTAACAGGAGAAATTTTCAAAAATGTTTACTGCTTAAATGTCTCCTTTTGGGTCACAATACCTTTCCACCTCAAGAAAATAATCGTTCCACAGCTGCTGATGACGGTTAATGGAGTATTGAACTTGACAAATAAACTTTTTATTTCCGGATAACTTTCCAGCATATGTATTTCTGTTCAAGTGTATTGTAAGAACTGAAGACACCTTGCAAATGTAAACCATTTACATTATCCTTGGGGTCATCAGAGTTGGAAGCTTCAGGTTCTTCAAATAAATATTTTGGAATTTCTGTCTAGGTGAATTTAGCCAACGAACGAAGGACAGGTATAGACTTTGCTGTCTATGATGTTAGGATTTGTCAAATGTTCCAAATCTGGCAGATGATATGAAGATCGTTCCCAAAGCATTTTGTATTTTACTTTCTCATGCAAAATAAAAAATATAAACTATTTAAAATACAAAATGGTTTTTGAGATTTATTAAAATGAAAAACACAAACTGCCATTCAATATTTTGAATATGTATTTGAAATGATTTTATTCTAAATAGTTCCCAACTCTGCTCTCAACCTATCGTTTTGCCATCGTTGTTCTTAGCAATGGTACATGGTTCTTGAGAAAAAGCTGATAGGCTTGGCCAATTGTTTATTTTTCCAAAGAATCGGATAGCAAAGCGCTATTATTTGTTTGTTTCAATTTTTTCAAATTGTTCATTTCAAAATGATGTGGATATGCTTGCACATGAACCTTGTTTCTCCAAAAAAATTGCATTTACATGAATACATATGAATGCAAATACCACATGAGGTGCAAACTTCTTCGCATCATTTTGTAGAGAGCTTCTGGGCTTGAAACCGTAAACATACAACCGATAGCTTTATTACTTATTTCTAAATCAGTTTCACCATCAGATGATCACCAGTATTATATTATATAAATATACGTATGTAGGTAATCTGTAAATGATTAATATCATATGCACTGAAGCCGATCTAAAATTATTTTATATATTACGTCTATTAAGTATATTACTACATAAAACAATGCGTCCGATGTTCAGGGTAACATTTTAAATTGTCCCGCGGCAACGAATATTTGGCAACGTTGGTACGGTCTCGGCGAATCAGCCAATCCTCATGTACTTTGGCACGTTCTCCACTTTTGCTTGGTTATGATATCTTGTTGAAGAGAATGAGTAATACACTGAATTTATTTGATTCTTTCTAACACGCGCGATTCGTATTCGCATATTCTAGTATCCTAACCATTAACTGTAGTAATATACGCTGACTTTAGATTGTCTATCTCAACAAGAGGGGATAAATAAAAATACAAGAATTATGGCTCTAGTCGAAATCGTTTTATTAGGACCGAATTATAGGCGGTTTACCCTCATAACTACAGAATATGTACAGTATTCCACTATTGAGTTGAGCAATAATAAATTATTTCAAAAAGTAGCCAATTCAATTTCAATATCGTCGAATTATTGTTTTTCATATTATAACCATTAAAATTATTAAATTTCAACCTATTTTTAGAATCTTTATAATGATTGGAGTGATATTTGAAAAACAATTCAACAGTAGGTGTAACGATAATTCTTTGCCATGTTATGATACCCTGTGAAAGAAAATAGGTGATACACTGAATATACTTGTTTCTTTCTAACATATTGTCGCTTATGGACTCTGTATTAAAACCCTATGTTACCAAAGAATATTCCTAGCACTGAATGATAAAGATAGAGTGATTAAATTGAAATTTAACTTTAATTTGCAACAGAAGTACTTACTTAATCCTAAAACCTTTCTACCCTTGCGGGTGTAAGGTGTAAATCAAAAGTAATTAATATATTTGTATACCTACCTCATCTTGTAAGGATGTGAATTCTTCTAAAATATGTGCCAATTTATCTCTTTGTCTTGCTCTATTATGTCCACACAGTTGCAGAAAATTTATAAAAGGTCTTGAACAATGGGACAAAAATGTATCAACATAATATTTGGCCTAAAAAATAGTCACAAGTATTTATCAAAGCATTTATACACATTTTTTCCAAATACATATGTTTTTTTCAAGATAACGCTTGGGAAAGAATCATTAGCGCCCTAAACGTCTATAATATACTGCATATTTTGGATACATACATCATTTAGTTAATATTTTCTAAATTACAATTCTCATTAAGTAAGATTGTATCACTTGACAATTTGTTATCAATGAGATCTTTGAAAAGAAAAAAGAATGTTGCAGAATTAGTTTTATTTTTATTTGAGATAATATACCAAGGTACAAATCTTGTGTAACCTAAGTCATTTTTATTTAGTTAGCGCAGTTTATAGATGGTTGACTTCATATATTCACTCGCGGTTAGGTAAGGTCTTTCAATTTACATTCAGATTGTTCTCATTCATTATTCCACTTGCAAAAACTTTTACTTTTAATATAAGATTTCAAATAACTAACAATTAATTCCCGCACCTTGTATGTTTCTTGGCGTGTTTGATGTCTTTGGATCACAGGTAATATAAAAATCTGCCAGTCAAAATACTACACGTGGTACCACAAAAAACTGAGACATAATCTACACTATGGAAGTTGTTTGAGATTAAATTGCTAACCAATAAAACTTGACAGCGGAAAATAACATTAGTAAACTGTTTAAAAACCACAGGAAGTAGAAATATTTGGATCAGTCGATAAATACGATTATGCAGGGTGATTCAACACTATACATAGGCTAAAGGCAACTTATTTAGACCAAAATATATGGAAGTAGGAAACGCCAACGTAGTAAAGATATGGTTTTATTAAAAATGTGCGGTTCCATAATGGACACGTTAAATGACGATATTCAAATTTAAAATAACTTCACATGTACAGTGGAAAAATATTGAATAACACTATTTCTTCTTTGACAAATGTAATGCCTCATCGTATTATCGCTAGCACTGTCCACGGAAAATAATGAGTTCAAGAGTACTGTAGAAATAATAGTCTTGGTATGTTTTGACAATCGACAAATTGTGGGGCAAATAATGTAGTCGTAAGACTCAACGTTTGAAAACCTCCTGATCTTTATTGGATTTTCAAAATTCAAAAGATTTAGACAGTATACAGGGTGATTCATAACTATTGTGACATAGGCTAAGAGCAGGTTATTTGGACCAAAATATGTCGATAGGACCAAATATAGCTCAATAAAATATTGCTCTGGAATAAGATGAAGTTGAATTTTTTTTAGTTTTTTTTCTGATAATGTCACTATTTAATTTATCAATTGCTATCAAAATCGACACAACATAGCTTTGGACGAGGAATATTATTTTATGAATCATTTCACATTTTGTAACAGGGGACACCACGTGAACGATTCCTGATGATGAAATTAAGTGGTAGCTTTTTTGACGAAACTTTTTAGCAATTTTGATTAGAAAATATGACGTAAACATCATTACTACGTAATATTGGTACTCGTATTTAAACACGATAATTTCACCCGTTTTCGAAAAAAATGCAATTAAACTGTTCATAGACTTAGAAGGAGATTTCAAATAACAGACAATATAAAAAGTTGTAACGTAAGACTCCTATTTCAACGGTAAAGTAGAATTAAAACATTTTAACATAAAAAGAGCAAACTTAAATTAAATGTTCTACGTTGGGTCCTCCGACTTCTATGCCATTTCTAATTCTTGTAATAAAGGACTTTCGGATGCCAAAGAAAATATTATCCAGTCCCCTTATAAAGTTAGCCGCATTTTGTATTTTCCCCCAGAGTTCTTCTCGTGAATTAATTTCATGTGCATAAACAAAGAACTTCATATGCCCTCAAAGATAAAAATCAAATGAGTTATACTCAGAACTTCTTGGTGGCCATTCAAAATCATTTTCTATGATTTCTAACGACTAATGGAATATGCGGTGGAGCTTCATCTTGCATAAACCACATTTTCCTTCTTCATCTAGTGACGTATCACTCAAAATACCCCTAAACGTATTTAACAAAAAAAATAAGAATCTCCTAAATTCGGAGTAAGAATATGTGGCCTAGTAGTTGGTTGCCTGTAACGCCACACCAACTTCAATTTAAGCTCATGCTGAAAATGTTTTACTTTACCAGCATGCGGGTTTCCTTCTTCCCAATAATGACTGTTTCGCCAATTAAAACGCCTCGTCCCCCTTCATCGGTGAATATAATATTATTTATAAAATTCCGATCATCAACATGTTTGTGGAAAATACATTGGCAGAACTGAAACCGTCGTGGGAGGTTTCTTGGAAGCAAATTTTGAGCAGGAGTGAAGTGAAAAGAGTGAGTGCCTTTTTTAGAATTTTAATAATAGACGACTGACTTACTCCTGCTGTTGCTGCCAGTTGAAGTGAGCTTACTTCAATATTTTCATCTACTCGAATTAAAATTTCATCTTCATTAGGTGTGATTTGTTTCGGACGACCACCGAGATTTTTATTATGAAATTACCCGGTTTTATCCAAACGATGAAATAGCTTTGTAAAAGTTTTGTGATTTAGTTGCCTTCTGTCTATATATAACAACTAGCAGCGAAACCCGGGTCAAAATAGATCGCACACTTAATGATTATAAAATCAGTTCTTCTATCGTATATATGTACACAAATCTTTATATCATTAAATGTACGCTGTATATAGTGTATATGAAATCGACTGATTAATTAACTTATTAAAATAATTATAGATCAAATTCGAAAGTATTTTTTTTTCGCTTTGGGAGGTAGATCCCATTCAGCCAAGAATGGACAAATGATGGACATGCCGCAGCAAACATATTCACTCATATCTAAGTCAGACATCATTCATTGCCTTATACAACAGAATTCGTAGAAAACCAAGAAGAATGATAATAAACATGGACAAAATTCGAAAGTAGTTTGATTAAATAAAAAATTATGTTTTATTGAATGTATACTGTTACATTCCACTTCAGTTTGCCCTAAATATCTACCTAAAAGCTTGGCAGAATACTTACTTAATTATGGCTAGCTGGAAAGTAAATTGAGAAATAAGGTTCGTGTATCCAAATTAATACTATTGTTGGACTACATACATTTATTCGGGTAGACAGTTCTGTTGGATACAAACGAGAATAATCGACCTGGTGAGTAGAATTAACATTGAGTACAGGTTTTTAAAATCCTTGAATTCACTACTTAGTTTCGAGATACAGATCTTACTAATTGATACTATTTGGTTACAGATGCCACTATTAGTAGTTGTCCCCAATTGGACCAATTGGTTTACATAACTTGTAAGTATTGTTATCTATATTCTAAACTACAAAAAAAATGGAATCAATCAGTGAATATATACTAGGGGTAGTACTATTACTATGGCGTTTCTTCTTTACAGGGTCAACAGATGCTATTTATAAAAATGGAAAGCTCTTACTTGGGTGCATGCAATGCCAAATTTACGTAGCAGGAAAAACCGTCCATCAGCAGGTGGTGAAGTCTACGGGTGTAATCCTAGGGGTGTGTAATCACCAGACTAAGAACTAGCATGCATAAAACTATGATACTGGATGCGAAGGTCGAGCAATGTACTAAATACTTGTTACACAGAATACCATGCAGCAATCTGGATAAAAGACTGTTAATCTTGATAGGTTGCAAGTAAAACTTAAGGCAAGAAGGCCTAAAAGCAATGATACGATGAGTAAAATAAAATTATAAGTTCTGGGTGTACATTTGAACACTTACTGATGGTGGAGGGTGGCCTTATTGCTTCTATTTCAGGTTTCTCATTGAATTATTATTGAATCCACTTAGAGTGCAATTTCACCAGAAATTTATAGTAATAATCCAACATTAAATAACAATTATTTCCTTGGTTTCAACATACAAAATCCGTTAAGAACGAAAATATGGCATAAGCACATGCTAAGACAACCTCAAAACCAAAAAAACGTCTGAAATATGGAGGGAAATCAGAAACGTAAAATTTCCTCTGTTTATGTCAGCCTCCATAGAACAGGTAGCCACTTCACAGGTAACTGATAAATGTACTTAGGTACTCAGCACTAATCAGAAAGAAGAAGTACTTGCAGATTAAGTTGACATATATAAACTAACCTAGATTAATTACTTTGTAAACAAAGAATTTTTATGATATCCAATAAATGAATTTGTTATCAATTAATAAATAGCTTTAAACTGCTGGGTAAGTAATTTATTACATTATGTGTTTATGTTGTTATAAATCCGAATAAAACATTGTTTCGGTGGAACCGTAACAATACATATTATATGTACATATTTAGTTTTATAAATGATTAAATTTTAAAAAATTTTGTTTTCAATACTTGCTTACATACTACATTCGTTGTTTTATTATTTGGACTGTAAATGAACAACCTTGGAGGTGAACCAACTCGTGAGCATGGGACGTACAATAACATTCTAGAAAAATCTAGAATGTTCTAGAACATTCCGAAAAAATCTGAAATGTGTGTTTCACATGACCTTGATCTGAGATCAATTGGCCAGATGTTCGGGTGAATATTGTGGAATTGGACGCCTTTTACACAGTTAGAATATTGTTGCTGCCATTTCTTGAGGAGGTTTTTCTTGAATAAGTGTCACAGGTCAGGCATTGGAGTTAACGGTTCTTCTAATGAATCATTACCTTGTGGACGCTTGGTGTACCTATTAAGGTTCCTAAACATAGCCGTAAACGTTTGTTTTTAATTGTCTCGACAGTTTTCAATTGTCAAAAACTGGCATTTCCATATAAAGTACTCCCATAATCCAATATAGATCGTATTAAAGCTTTATAAAAGATTAGTGATATGTTGGAATCTGCACCCCATTTTGTGTTACAGAAAGCTCTCAACGCATTTAAAGCGTGTTCACATTTTGTTGTTGAGTGATGAATATGTTTTTTCGAGGATAGTTTTGATTAAGTATCATTCCTAAATATTTAACCGATGATTTGTCGGTGATAGTGTATGGTCCTAACTTGATTACGTTTGGATGCTTATAGCGACGCCGCGTAAGACTGATTTTTCTTGACTTATTTCACACCCATTTTGGTTAGTCCATTTAACAACACTATCGATTGTGTTATTCAAGTCCCTTATTGTGTTTTCAATTATTTATATTTTCTGAATATAAACAAAAATCGCCTGCGAATTGTAACACTCTAATTTGATGTTGAATATGATCCACAAAATACGTATTATAGAAAATGAAGAGGATAGGGCTTCAGATATTTTCTTGAGGTAGCCCTAACGATTTTGTCCTTGATGAAATAATTTGTCCATTAACTTTTGGATATAGATGCTTGTTCGCATATAATCTATTATTTATTTATCAAGCCTGTTGGGACCCTACATTTTGTAGTTTGCTTGCTAGTATATGAAGGTTAACTGCATCAAAAGCTCCTTTTATATCTAAAAATAATGCGGAAATGGAGTTATTATTTGTAAAAGCTAGTTGTAAATCTGTAGTAAGCGCAGCTAGAGTTTATTGTGTTGATCGCCCTTTTCTGAAACTGTATTGAATTATTGATAAGACTTGATTTTTTGTCCAACTAGTGTTCCAATCTTTTTTTGAAAATTCTTTCATAAGTTTTCATTACACACGAACCAAGAGAGATGGGTCGACAAGACTGATCATTGTTTCCGTTTTTCCAGGTTTAGGAATTGGCATTATAAGGTAATTATGCCAAATTTCTGGTATTTCAGACTTGTTGGTCCAAATCTTGTTAAACATATTTAAAAGTCGATCTTTGGCTAACTGAGGAAGTTGTGAAATCATTGGATAATGGATGTTGTCAATTCCTGGAAAAGTATTCTTTTTTTTCTTTATAGCATGTTCTAACTCGGTTATAGTAAATGGGATGTATAATGGATGAGCCCCATTTTAACCTTCTGAGATTTCCAGAGGTTTCTCATTAGCCCAACTTGGACATATTTTGTTATGAAAGTCTTCTGCCCCTTCACCTAGTCTGGATAGTGGTTTGATATAAACTGTTACAATATATAATTTGTCCAAGTGCCCTACCTTAACACACACACACACACACACACACACACACACACACACACACACACACACACACACACACATTTAGACATTATTTTTGGTACTCTTTGAATATCTACTTCTACATATGATAAATTATTTTTAGTTAAAATTGCTACTCCAGCTTTACCATATGCGCAATCAAATATTGAACAGTCAAACCCTGTAAAGTTATAGTAACAATCTCTCTTAAACCATGTTTCAGATAGTAAAGCAGTTACATTATGTAATAGGTTTTCTAAACTTGATTTATTTGAAACTACAGGCCTGCAATTCCACTGTGTTATTATAAATTTCACGACACCCGGGTTTATTTAATAACATTTCTTTAATAATATTAACCACTTCAACTCTTTTAAAATTAAGTGTATTTTGATATAATGAATTCAAACCATCAATAACTAATTTTTCCAGTGGATAATGTCAATTTCACTTCGTTCGTCCGCAAGATAGAGCTCCCACTCCCACTGCTTTATCTTTCTAAGGGTCTAAAATTGTCATTTCTTTCAATTAGTAACGATTCTGGGACATTTTGTAGGAACTTTAATTACTGTAAATTTGTGTAATGAGGGTGGAGTTTTCTGGATAGTAGTGGACTGTTCTGAAGTATTTGATAGTGGGAGGAATGCTGTTTATGATGTTACATCGTCTATAAATTTGGAATGACTATTAGTAGGTTGGGAATCGATTTGACTATTTTTGGTAGCATTTACATATACATTTTTAATTACAAGTTTAATTGTATCCTGATAAAGAGAGAAATACTTTTTTCTGACATAATTAATTTTATCTTTTTTTGACTATCAAATTCGGGACATTTGACAAAATCTGTAGTTGTGTGATCACAGTCACAATTAAAACACTTTTAACAAGTTGATGTTACATGCCCCTCATGACAATTTAGACATCGCGGTTTGCTACGACACTGCCACGAGGCATTTCAATCGAAAAAGCTTTGAAAAATGCAACAATATACAATAATCTCACAGCAAAAATGATTCACTGACAAGAAATGACATTTACCAGAAACAATGATATGACAATCCAGAGCACACTTTTCTAGAATGAAATAACATCTAAAATACCCTTTTGAGGCCCTGAACTGTTCAATTGCGTTTTTATCGAAAACTGGTGAAATCGAGTTTAAACAAAAGGACCAATATTACGTAGAAAGTGTGTTCAAATCATATTTTCTAATCAAACTCACTAAAAAATTTCGTCAAAAAAGTTACCACTTAATTTCACCAGGAATCATTCACGTGGCGTCCCCTCATCATCCAGTCTAGTCCTGTAGAATAACTGAATGATTGTGTTGAGTTCTGTTCCATTATTGAAGGATTGCGAACTAAGAAATCAACAAGACAGTGTAATTAAAGCTGTTCATTAAAGTAAATTTGTAGCAGAAACTGAGTTAGATTAGAATAAACATTGATAAACTAGTTATTATTAAATTATTACTTATTATAAAAAGTCGAAATAAAAGCTTACATACCACTAATTATAGTCGAAGGTTCGACGGGATAGCTGGGCGACGACTTTTTTCCCAGTACGATTAGCGATAGAACATAGTAAACAGGGGCGGACTTAAAAAATTACCATAAAATGTTTTCCCTGTTAAGGTTATTCTATTTCTTAATACATTATATATATATATATATATATATATATATAAATATTCTTCTTTTATTATATAAAATTCAACCTCAAATTATTATAGATGTCATCATGTCATCTTAATAATTTAAAAGTATTGAAAACATTTTTAAAATCATTTACCTAAAATAAAATTATTTCTAAAAATCATCAAATAAGAATTTGAAATTTAGTTATTTTTATTATCAATTGTTAGTAGATAATAATAAATATCACTCAGATTATTATGGTCACTTTTTTTGTTGATAGTATTAGGTTCTTGAAGTATATGAGCCATTTCTAAGAAAAGTCTTTTTTTGGTATTTGGTTGTATGTCCAAAATATTAACAGATTCAAAATCCATAAAGTGATCATTATCAATTACATGTTCAGATAAAGCACATCTTTCAGGATGTAACTTACAATCGCTCTTATGGAGACTTATACGGTTCTTTAATTTCTGACCAGTGTGACCAACATATTTTTTATCACAATTTTTGCATGGAATAGAATATATTACATTTGAAAGATTAAGAATTGAAGTTTTGTCTTTCAAATTAGTGAAAATAGATTTTATGGTTAAGCATGTTTTATTGGCAATTCTAATGTTGTCCATTGGTTTAAAAATCCTACTCAACTGTGGTGTTATTTCTTTAATATATGGTAAAGATACATAATAATTTATATTATCTGATTGGTCGTTTCTAATATTAATGTCTGCAATGTCTATAGTTGGAGAATAATTAAATAGTATGTTTTTAACTAATTTATTTGGATAACCATTATCCAAAAATAGATGATATAAAGTTCTTTTCATGAAAAATAGGATCTGCTATTTTGGTTATTCTATTTCTCATTTGTTTAATTAAGTTAATTTTCATTGAATATCTATGGTAAGACCAATAGTTCATGAATCTTCCTGAGCTAATTGGTTTTCTGTACCAATCAATAGACAATGTGTTATCATTATTTCTTATAAATGTTGTGTCTAGAAATGGTACACTTTGATTACTGTCTTCTCTTTCCATTGTAAATTTTATATATGGATCATAGTTATTGAATATTGAAAGAACTTCATCTAAATTAGTTTTTGGTAATGCTAAAATAATATCATCAACGTATTTTTTTAAGAAAATTATTTTAAATGGTAACAATGGTATAATTGTATCCAATAAATTATCCATTGCATAACAAGATATAATGGGAGAAATTGTAGCTCCCATTGGAATACCAAAAGTTTGTTTATATATTTTATCGTTAAATGTAAAATAGGTATTTTCAAACAGGAATGTAATAATTTCTTGGAAATATTTTTTAGATATTTTACAATATTCACTGATTTCATTCCATTTTTTATCAATTGCTCTTAAAGCAAATTCTAAATATACATTACTGAATAAGGAAACAACATCTAAACTGCAAATTACATGATTATCAGGTAATTGAAATTTGTTAAATTGATTAAAAACTTCAAATGAATCTTTAATGTAATATTCTGTATTTAAATTATATGCCTTTGTTAAAATATCGGTGATATCTGAACCTAATAAATTGGTTGGTGTACCTATAGAAGCTACAATGGGTCTAATTGATAATATCGGTTTATGAATTTTGGGAAGGCCATAGAATTTAGCAGGAATTCCATTATAACAAGTAAGTCTATCTTTCGTAATTTTATCTATTTGTTTTGCATTAAACAATTTTTTAATTATAGTGTTACATTTATTCTGAATTGTTAGTGTAGGATCTTTGTTTAATACGATATAAGAAGAATTACTATCTAGAATTTCTGTAGATAGCTCAATATAGTTTTCTTTAAACATAATAACAGTGCAGTTACCTTTATCACTGTTAGTTACAATTATATTTGAGTTCATCTTCAAAAATTCTCTTGTTTTATAGTATAAATTACGAAAGAATAAATTATTTGGTTTTTGGTTTATTTGATTTGTAATTATATTTGTTGATTTTGCTATTAATGTTTTTTTCAAATGGTCGTCTGAAGTTTGTGATGTAATATATTCAACATCTGCTAGTAAATGTTTTATTTGAATATCTTTTCCTAGAATTGGCTCTATACTAAATTTAGGACCTAATGATAAAAAACATAAAATGTCATTTGGAATATCAATGTTAGTAAGGTTTTTTATCCATTTAGGGCTTGTATTTAGTTTTATTTCAAATTCTTTATCTCTAAGTTTATTTAATTTGTTAATGTTCTTATTTTTTATTGAATAAAAAATTTTATTATAGGTTTTTGTTTGACGAAATGAAAAATTATTAAAAATATACTCTGAAGTTGATTGTATGATTTCAGTTTTTAAAAAATTTCAAATTATGTTCAAGATTTACAATAGTTTTTTGATTATTGGATATTTCAATATTAATGATTTTATGTCCTAACCTTAATAAAAAACTGGTATTCTTCTTCACATGGATATTTTGTCGATGTAAAAGGTCAGTCAATGGAACAGTGGCATCATGAATGTGATTTGGTGTGATACCTTCTCTTCTACATTTAAGTAAGAAACATCTTCTATTATATTCTTTCGCTAGTTTCATTTTAGTTTTTGACAAATTCTTTAATGATTGAACTGCATATTTACCATATTGTTCATATATGTTCTTGTAAAACCCCATTATCTACAACTATGTAGGAGATAGTCTTTGCCGACTAATTAGGTATAAAACCACGAATATTGGGGTAACGGCAAGTTAATTTAAAGAAAACTCTTGTTACTGTTTTTCTTCCAAGCTTTCGGAAACGTTTATTTCCATTATCAAGGATAAGTAAATTGAGATTGTTATAAATTGGTAAATATAATATTTGAATTTTTTAAAAAAATTTTTTTCAATCATAAATCATTTTGACATTTTGACAGATTCATGAATATAAACATTTTCTTTATATGCTAAAATGTTATTGAAAACAAAAGAAGAAAATTGGTTATATTTGTAATATAGGTTATTAGTTATTCAAATATTCTTCTTTTATTATATAAAATTCAACCTCAAATTATTATAGATGTCATCATGTCATCTTAATAATTTAAAAGTATTGTAAACATTTTTAAAATCATTTACCTAAAATAAAATTATTTCTAAAAATCATCAAATAAGAATTTGAAATTTAGTTATTTTTATTATCAATTGTTAGTAGATAATAATAAATATCACTCAGATTATTATGGTCACTTTTTTTGTTGATAGTATCACTAATTTGAAAGACAAAACTTCAATTCTTAATCTTTCAAATGTAATATATTCTATTCCATGCAAAAATTGTGATAAAAAATATGTTGGTCACACTGGTCAGAAATTAAAGAACCGTATAAGTCTCCATAAGAGCGATTGTAAGTTACATCCTGAAAGATGTGCTTTATCTGAACATGTAATTGATAATGATCACTTTATGGATTTTGAATCTGTTAATATTTTGGACATACAACCAAATACCAAAAAAAGACTTTTCTTAGAAATGGCTCATATACTTCAAGAACCTAATACTATCAACAAAAAAAGTGACCATAATAATCTGAGTGATATTTATTATTATCTACTAACAATTGATAATAAAAATAACTAAATTTCAAATTCTTATTTGATGATTTTTAGAAATAATTTTATTTTAGGTAAATGATTTTAAAAATGTTTTCAATACTTTTAAATTATTAAGATGACATGATGACATCTATAATAATTTGAGGTTGAATTTTATATAATAAAAGAAGAATATTTATATATATATATATATATATATATATATATAATGTATTAAGAAATAGAATAACCTTAACAGGGAAAACATTTTATGGTAATTTTTTAAGTCCGCCCCTGTTTACTATGTTCTATCGCTAATCGTACTGGGAAAAAAGTCGTCGCCCAGCTATCCCGTCGAACCTTCGACTATAATTAGTGGTATGTAAGCTTTTATTTCGACTTTTTATAATAAGTAATAATTTAATAATAACTAGTTTATCAATGTTTATTCTAATCTAACTCAGTTTCTGCTACAAATTTACTTTAATGAACAGCTTTAATTACACTGTCTTGTTGATTTCTTAGTTCGCAATCCTTCAATAATGGAACAGAACTCAACACAATCATTCAGTTATTCTACAGGACTAGACTGGATGATGAGGGGACGCCACGTGAATGATTCCTGGTGAAATTAAGTGGTAACTTTTTTGACGAAATTTTTTAGTGAGTTTGATTAGAAAATATGATTTGAACACACTTTCTACGTAATATTGGTCCTTTTGTTTAAACACGATTTCACCAGTTTTCGATAAAAACGCAATTGAACAGTTCAGGGCCTCAAAAGGGTATTTTAGATGTTATTTCATTCTAGAAAAGTGTGCTCTGGATTGTCATATCATTGTTTCTGGTAAATGTCATTTCTTGTCAGTGAATCATTTTTGCTGTGAGATTATTGTATATTGTTGCATTTTTCAAAGCTTTTTCGATTGAAATGCCTCGTGGCAGTGTCGTAGCAAACCGCGATGTCTAAATTGTCATGAGGGGCATGTAACATCAACTTGTTAAAAGTGTTTTAATTGTGACTGTGATCACACAACTACAGATTTTGTCAAATGTCCCGAATTTGATAGTCAAAAAAAGATAAAATTAATTATGCAGAAAAAAGTATTTCTCTCTTTATCAGGATACAATTAAACTTGTAATTAAAAATGTATATGTAAATGCTACCAAAAATAGTCAAATCGATTCCCAACCTACTAATAGTCATTCCAAATTTATAGACGATGTAACATCATAAACAGCATTCCTCCCACTATCAAATACTTCAGAACAGTCCACTACTATCCAGAAAACTCCACCCTCATTACACAAATTTACAGTAATTAAAGTTCCTACAAAATGTCCCAGAATCGTTACTAATTGAAAGAAATGACAATTTTAGACCCTTAGAAAGATAAAGCAGTGGGAGTGGGAGCTCTATCTTGCGGACGAACGAAGTGAAATTGACATTATCCACTGGTAAAATTAGTTATTGATGGTTTGAATTCATTATATCAAAATACACTTAATTTTAAAAGAGTTGAAGTGGTTAATATTATTAAAGAAATGTTATTAAATAAACCCGGGTGTCGTGAAATTTATAATAACACAGTGGAATTGCAGGCCTGTAGTTTCAAATAAATCAAGTTTAGAAAACCTATTACATAATGTAACTGCTTTACTATCTGAAACATGGTTTAAGAGAGATTGTTACTATAACTTTACAGGGTTTGACTGTTCAATATTTGATTGCGCATATGGTAAAGCTGGAGTAGCAATTTTAACTAAAAATAATTTATCATATGCAGAAGTAGATATTCAAAGAGTACCAAAAATAATGTCTAAATGTGTGTGTGTGTGTGTGTGTGTGTTAAGGTAGGGCACTTGGACAAATTATATATTGTAACAGTTTATATCAAACCACTATCCAGACTAGGTGAAGGGGCAGAAGACATTTATAAGAAATAATGATAACACATTGTCTATTGATTGGTACAGAAAACCAATTAGCTCAGGAAGATTCATGAACTATTGGTCTTACCATAGATATTCAATGAAAATTAACTTAATTAAACAAATGAGAAATAGAATAACCAAAATAGCAGATCCTATTTTTCATGAAAAGAACTTTATATCATCTATTTTTGGATAATGGTTATCCAAATAAATTAGTTAAAAACATACTATTTAATTATTCTCCAACTATAGACATTGCAGACATTAATATTAGAAACGACCAATCAGATAATATAAATTATTATGTATCTTTACCATATATTAAAGAAATAACACCACAGTTGAGTAGGATTTTTAAACCAATGGACAACATTAGAATTGCCAATAAAACATGCTTAACCATAAAATCTATTTTCACTAATTTGAAAGACAAAACTTCAATTCTTAATCTTTCAAATGTAATATATTCTATTCCATGCAAAAATTGTGATAAAAAATATGTTGGTCACACTGGTCAGAAATTAAAGAACCGTATAAGTCTCCATAAGAGCGATTGTAAGTTACATCCTGAAAGATGTGCTTTATCTGAACATGTAATTGATAATGATCACTTTATGGATTTTGAATCTGTTAATATTTTGGACATACAACCAAATACCAAAAAAAGACTTTTCTTAGAAATGGCTCATATACTTCAAGAACCTAATACTATCAACAAAAAAAGTGACCATAATAATCTGAGTGATATTTATTATTATCTACTAACAATTGATAATAAAAATAACTAAATTTCAAATTCTTATTTGATGATTTTTAGAAATAATTTTATTTTAGGTAAATGATTTTAAAAATGTTTTCAATACTTTTAAATTATTAAGATGACATGATGACATCTATAATAATTTGAGGTTGAATTTTATATAATAAAAGAAGAATATTTGAATAACTAATAACCTATATTACAAATATAACCAATTTTCTTCTTTTGTTTTCAAAAACATTTTAGCATATAAAGAAAATGTTTACATTCATGAATCTGTCAAAATGATTTGATTGAAAAAAATTTTTTTTTAAAAATTCAAATATAATTATATTTACCAATTTATAACAATCTCAATTTACTTATCCTTGATAATGGAAATAAACGTTTCCGAAAGCTTGGAAGAAAAACTGTAACAAGAGTTTTCTTTAAATTAACTTGCCGTTACCCCAATATTCGTGGTTTTATACCTAATTAGTCGGCAAAGACTATCTCCTACATATATATATATATATATATATATATATATATATATATATATATATATATATGTATATATATATATTGTTGTTTTTATTTTTATTGGATTTCATTTTAAGGGAGGGTCAATTAACACATATAACTTAATAAACTGTATAATTGTTGAAAAATGTAATGAAATCTAGTTTAAAGCAAATAAGAGTCAATTTTAATCATAGTTAGTTAATTTTATTATTTATTATGTAAATTATGAGCGCCAGAATTGGTATGGTCATAAACGAATACCAATTCAATTCAATATCTTTGTGTTGCTCAAAAATTTTTTTTAATCTTTATTAATAGTACCTCAGGGATGTGTTCGGCACTAAACGCTCGTCAGCAACAGGAAACCTATAGGTAGAGATACTAGAAAAATACACAAGAAGTCATAGACAAAACATTTAATGAAGTAATACAAATTTAAAATAGTTGTCAATATTTTATGGTGAAATGGTGGAATATTATTCAACTCTCATAACATGTGAAAAACCTTTGTATCATTTAAATATAGTTCTCACTATGAATTGTGTTTAAGTTATATCACCAGTAAAATTCAATGAAAAAATATGTACATCTTAATATTTTGGAACCATGATCATGTTATTATTATTAAAAAGGTACTTTATTCAATATTTAGTTTCCCTAGTTACATACAACAAAAAGAAAAAAGTATAAGTGCCGACGGTCTGGCTTTCTTCCTGTTGTTTGTGTACAACATTGATTTCCTCTTAAGGCTCCTTGCTCTTTCAGCATTATCCCGAAATTTTCGTTGTCTCAATAACTTTGTCCCCGGCATAGAGATTTCGCTCCTAGAATCTTTCGGCTGAGTTTTCCCTGAAAAGCAGCTGAAAAACAGGGTCTCAATAATTGATGGGGGTTTTAGGTTTGAGGAGGCAACATGTCAGACGTTGATTTTAATTTATTTTACGTATGGAAATGTTTGGGGTAATTCAGTCTGGAAGTTGGTCCGAATCTGAATGTACCCCTGTTTGTTGAAAAGTGGGTTTATGAGTGACAACCTTGTTATGTAATTAGAGACCCATGCAGAAGTCTACACCCACTGTCGCGGATGCCTTCTGCGCGATTCACGTCTTTGAGAGCATTTCGAAGATTATCTGGCAGACAATTATTATAAAAATTTGTAGATATTGTAGTTATAAAGTCTTTGACTGTGGGTATATCGGCTTTTTCATGGAACCAGGAGTTTCTGGGGTATTTTGGATAGGTAGAGTTGTGTTTTATTGCCATTCTCAGACACTTGTTTTGTACCACCTGCAATGCGTGAAAGTTTTGTTTTGTTCCTGTGAAGTATACCGGGGCTGAATATGTTAAAATTGGTCTGATGATTTGTCTGTATTTAAGTAATTTGTTTTGTGTGGTGAGATGACTGTGTTTGCAGATGAGAGGGTAGAGTTTACCCATTGCAATATTAGCCTTATGAACTTGAATGAGCTGTCGCGTTAGTATTTCCTTGAATGGTATATCCGAGGTATTTTAAAGTGTTGCTCGGAGGGATGATGTGTCCGTTTATGCAAAGTTGAGATTGCAATGGGTTCTCTTTCCTCGTGATCCTCCTGAGTAATAAATACTCTGTTTTGGAGGCATTTATGTTTAGTCTTTGATTGTTAAAGTAAGGTATTATTTGTGAGTTTATATGAGTTTGAATGATGTTAAGTGCGGTGTCTGGATTTTTTGCAGATGCTACAAAACACGTATCGTCGGCATACATTGCGGTTAGTAAATTTGGGGAAGTCGGGAGATCCTGGATGAATAAGGAATAAAGCAAAGGTGATAACACGGAACCCTGCGGGACTCCAGCCTGAATAGGATAGGGACCAGCAGTTTGTTCGTTGATTTTAGTGTAAAATTTTCTGTTTGATATATATGAATTGATTAATTTAATTAAATAATTTGGAATTTTCAGTTGTATAAGTTTAAATATTAGCCCCTCGAGCCATACGGAGTCGCAGGCTGTTTGTACGTCGATCGCGACCATAATTGCTTTGTTTTTGTCCCGAAAGCCTTCTCTTATGAAATTTATAACTCTAATTGTTTGTGCTATGGTACTGTGGCCACTTCGGAAACCGTATTGCTCGGGGGTAATAACTTATGTTTTTCTGTGAAAGATTGCATTATTTTTAAAATAATTTTGTCAATCACCTTTGCAATATTGTTTAATAATGAAATAGGTCGATAACTATCTACATAACATAGCTGTTTGTTTGCTTTTATTATGGGTATGACATTGGCAATCTTGAGCATATCAGGATAGATTCCGGTTTTTATAATAAATGATCATGTTACCGTATCAATCCCAACTCTAGTTATTCAATATCCCGTCCGCTTCGTGCTATGAATTGTAAAAATGAATTATGTAAAAACAACTTCCATGCTAAGATCCAAGTGATCGAGTTGAATTTTTATCATTTGGAATTATAAGTATTATAAAACTTTTATTTTCTTTTCAAATTTCTATAAAGTCGAAAGTGTTTGTTCGTTAATAATCAATTGAGTAAAACTCATTGATTTTTCTCCGATACCCTCTCCCCCAATCCCGGGTACTACGTATCCCACGGAATATACCTGCAGACTTCGTGAGAAAATACAAAAATTAAATAATCTCAAACCCGAGCTGTTTGAAAACGAAAACCTCGGTAGTGACATCAATGTGCGAGTTAAAAAACCCATTGTGACAGTGAAAACGTCCCCAAAATCAAAAATAAAAGGTACGTTAAAAAATCAATCATAAAAAATAAGATAAAAAGATTATCAAAACAAAATAAAAAATCAAATATAGAAAAAAAGTGATAGGGAAAGTGAACATAAGATTGCTCACAATAAATCTTGCTCTCCCTCAATAAATGTAAATAAACACTCTTTAGATAAATATTCTCAAGAGAGAAATAGAATCAAAAATAAAACCTTGGAATTAAAATCAAAGAACCAAGAGTTTCTAAAACTAGTATACATTGACGAAGAGTTTCTAAAAGTAGTATACATTGACGAAGAGTTTCTGATTGATGACAAGGTACCCAAAACCGCACTGAGTCACAAAAATTTTACTGAAAAAATCATAAATATTCCCAAACACTGTCTAGACGAGCTTGATATTAACACACTATCAAAAAGCATAGAATTAGCAAACTTACAAAGTCAAAACAAGTGTATCGAACAAGACAAAAAGTGTCTAGATAAAGAAAAGAAGTGTCTAGGAAAAGATAAAAAGTGTCTAGAAATTAAGAAAAAGTGTAGCGAAAACAACAAAAACTATACAGAAAAAGAAGAAAATTGCACGAATCGAACATCAACAAAGAATTTAGACAATATAAGGGAAGAACAGACACTTTCAAACAAAAAAACCGATATTTCAGAAAGTGAATTATTACACTCGAAAATCAATCACTCTGAATTATCCTTCCCAATTTGTCGAGGAAATAGCACCAATTTCACCTGGACACCAGATAAATCAAAAATAAACAATAAAAACGCTGAACAAATGGAGGAAGACACGATAGGTCCCAATGCTAGCAATATATCTGATGAATCTGATGATAGTCAAAAGATTGAAAAAAATGTAATAACAATAACAAGTGCACAAATCCACGAACCGGCAAATTATTCATGGGCCGATTAAGTCGAAGAAACTGAACGCACAAATGCGCAAGTAGCAGATAAATTCATATCACAATATGAGAATTTATCAAATAAAAAACATAAAATTATTGCCAGAAATCTAAAGATGACCACAAATGAGGTTCAACACAAACAAACAGAAGATCTAAATGCAATAAATATAATACCACAACCGCAGCAAATGGAACTTGGTGAAACTACTCCACCAGGTTTCACCAAACCAAAAAAAGTTTCAACATTTAACGCAATCCGTAGCAACACCAAAAAACCACAATCTATAGAGACGCAAAATCAATTCGAGTCCCTATCAGAGATTTCGGATGATGAGATACATAATCAGCAAAGTTGTACAAAAAAAAACGAAAAAAAATTAAATTTCGCAAATTAAAAGCCACAGACATCAGCTCCGATGAAGAAATCAGCGATAAACCAAATCTAAAAAGGTCCAAACCAACCACTGCCAAAAAAGCTAACACTATGTGCCCTTCTACTGTTATAGAGGGAAATGTGTCCGCGCATAGAGATATGGTAGCGAAATTAAAATCAGAAATTCGTAGTAAATTCGAAATCAAATACACAAATAATTCGTCAATCGTATTCACCAAGAACGTTGATGATTTCGAAAAATTAAAAACCGCATTAAGACGAGAAAAGGTACCTTTCCATACTTACTCAAAAAGGGAGGAGAAGTCACACGCTTTTGTCCTACGCGGCCAAGCTGAGGGACTCCAGATAACCGATATCCAGGAAGAGCTAAATAACACATACAAAATCGAAACAAAGGAAATATATCGCATGACAACGAAGGGCAGACCATTGTACTTAGTTGTAACTAATGCAAAAATTACATTAGATTTTCTCAATAAAAATGTGAAAATTATAGAACATACACGAGTACATTGGGAATATAGAAGATCGAACAAACCCGTAATACAATGCCACATCTGTCAATTGTGGGGTCACGCCACCTCCAATTGTGGCAGGGCACTCCGATGTCTCAAGTGTGCGGGGAAACACTTAACCCCAGAATGCACGAAGGAGAGGACAACACCCACGAGATGCGCGAACTGCAACGGGGACCACCCAGCTAATGCCGAGATCTGCCCGAAGTTCCAAAAACGAAAAATATGGTTGGAAGAAAAAAGATTGTTAGCCCAAAAAACCAAACCCACCCCTACAAAATTCATCCCCGCTCCCATACCAACAACCAACCCATGGACGCAAAATACAGACAGAACTGCAGATTTCCCTAGCCTTCCTTCCAAAAATTCTTCCCTGGCCACTACTCAAAAACCAAACCCTCCCCCCCTCCAAAGAAGGCAACAACTCCACCCGCAAATGCAAACAACGAGATACTTCAACAACATGTTCAAAGAACTACAATCCTTAGTGAACTTGGAAGAACTTACGAGAGCAGTCCATGACCTCCTACAGGAGATGAGAAAAGCGACGAGCAAATTGGAGAAATTCACAATATATAATAGCTTTGTAACTAACATTGACAACTATGACATCTAGGCAGGTAGGTGGAAAAACAGGATTTCAAAAAAGATTCATCCTCAAAATAATTTTCTCTAATGTACAAGGAGTTCTAAACAAACTCCACCTTATCAGACATTTTCTCGACATTCACAAGCCCGATATTTTCTTTTTAATCGAGACGTTCCACAAGCCAAATAAATCAGTCACTTTTAGAAATTCAGATTATCGTCTATTCAGACAAGACCGCCCCGGAGATGCCAAAGGTAGCGATATCGCACTATTAATCAGAAAGGGCATTAATTTTCAACTCTTGCAACAAAATAAATAATCAATTGAGCATATCGCTATACTTTTTGACAATAAAGTCAAAATAGTAGGAGCATACAACCCCCCTAATATTAAATTACAAGACGAAGATTTTTTCAATTTAACTAAAACACATAAAAAAGTATTGATAGTAGGCGATCTCAACTGTAAACATCCACAGTGGGATCCCTAACAAAAACGGAAGTACTCTACTGGGCTTCTGCGATAATTTTGATTGTAACATATTCCACACTGACACACCTACTTTCTTCCCATTTTCTAATCACTCACCCAGTACACTTGATATTGCGATAGGGAAAAACATCAGCAACATTACTAAAATAAAAACATTAGCCGATTTCAACTCAGACCACGATCCGGTATTAATACATTTAAAATTAACCCACAATATTCAAAGTATTGATAATAATACATACGATTATAAAACCACCAATTGGACGAACTTTAGAAAATATATAATAATAAACACAACTAAATAAAATAATAGAAACCCTGCAAAATATAATCATTGAGGCTAGAAACCATACTACCACAATAACAAAAAAACTTCGAAAACAAAACACACTTCCTGATTATATTACTCAAATAATAAGGGAAAAAAAAATAGAATCAGAAAAATATGGCAACGTACTAGAAGTAAAGAAGATCATTCTTCGTTAAAACATCACCAAAAACTAATAAATGAAACAATAAAAACACACAAAAATGATGAATGGGAAAAATTCTTGCTAAACTTAAAGCCCAAACATAACTCACTGTGGAAAGTAACGCGTCGTCTCAAAAATCAAAATAAAACAATAACCAAAATTATCGATAGTGGTCAAGCAATAACTGACATGAAAATTATCGCAGAAAAGTTCGGAGAGTATTTCCAAACCAACTTCATTAACAATTTAAAACATACACAATATCATCATAACATAACACAAATAGTACATCAACACATACACCAATTAGACACATTAAACACACATAATTTAACAACTTGTACAGAAACATATAACACAATCCAACAATTAAAAAATAAAAAAGCTCCAGGGTTATATGGCATTCAAAACAAATTACTTAAAAACATCCCTAAGAAAGCCATCGTCCAGCTTACTTATGTAATAAATTACATAATTAAGACAGGTCAATACCCAGATATGCTCAAGATATCCAACATTATACCTATTATCAAAACAAATAAAGAACAGAGTTATGTGGATAGTTATAGACCAATATCCCTCCTGAATAATATAGCAAAGGTGATAGATTAAATAATATTAAAAAGACTGCAATCTTTTATTGACAAAAATAATATTATTCTCTCCGAGCAATACGGTTTCAGAAGCGGCCATAGCACAGTTTCTCAAATAATAAGAGTTATTAACTACATTCGGGAAGGCTTTCAGAGGCCATTATGACCACGTTAGACATACAAAAGGCTTTTGATTCCGTATGGCTCGAGGGATTAATACATAAATTAATTAAATTACAGATTCCTAACTTTTTGATTAAAATAATTAACTCCTATCTAAATAACAGGAAATTTTTCACGAAAATTCATGACCACACAGCGGGTCCATACTCCATTCAAGCTGGAGTTCCGCAAGGGTCGGTATTATCACCTCTGCTATACTCCATTTTCATCCACGATCTCCCAACCGCACCCCAAATGTTAACCGCAATGTACGCTGACGACACGTGTTTTGTATCAACTGCAAAGAGCCCCGAACAAGCACTTAACACCATACAAACACACATTAACACAGAAATCATCCCCTATTTCAGAAAACAAAAACTAGTCATTAATGCTTCCAAAACTGAATACATAATACTCCGAAGAACAGCAAGAAGGGCGCCCCCATTGCAATCACAGCTTTGTGTAAATGGACAACTTATTACCCCAAGCATTAACCTTAAATACTTGGGTTATACGATGCAGAGTAATACGAACGCTAATGCACATATTGCGCAACAAATACAAAAGGCTAAGGTTGCAATGGGTAGACTCTACCCTCTCATCTGCAGTCACAGTAAACTCACAACACGAAACAAAATACTCATATACAAACAGATCATACGCCCCGTTCTTACCTACGCAGCCCCAATATATTACACTGGTACACGGCACAATTTTCACTCTCTGCGGGTGATACAGAACAAGTGTCTCAGAATGGCTATCAAACACAGCACAATTTATCCAAAAACCTCTTGGTTACATGAGAAAGCTAACATACCGCCTATCAAAGACTTCATAAACAAAATCTCGGCAAACTTTTACAAATACTGTCTGCCACAAGATCTTCGTAAAAATCTCAAAGACGCAAATCGCGCAGAAGACACCCGCGATAGTGGGTGTAGGCTTCTGCATGGATCACTAATCACATAACTTGGTTGTTATTAAAAACTCCGAACCCATTTCATCATAGGGGGTAATATTAGCACAATTGAACGGTTGGGCTATATCACCTCCTATACAAAATAAACTAGACTCTAAACAAACTACAAATTCAAAAACAACGTCAGTCGCGTTGCCTTTTCGAAATCTAATGTCCACGTTTCGATTTTGAAACCCTGTTTTTTAGCTATTTTTCAGGGGTACCTCAGCCGAAAGATGCTAGGAGTCATAGATATATGTTAGGTACAAAGTTATTAATCACACCAAAATATATGGATAATGCTCTTTGAGCAAGGAGCCACATCAAACACATACATTTATACTGAAAATCGCCAGACCATCGGCATTTTGTATTGTATTTTGAGTATATTGTAACAGGGCATGATAAACATTTAATAAAGACCATTTTTAATCTAAATGTGAAAGCAATGCGTGTTGTGTCCGAAATGTATTTGGTTATTAAAATAGTGGAAATTTGGTAAATTATAATTTATTGATTTTATTAAGTGTGTGATGTTCGTAATTTAGTGGAGATTGATTATCTAATATATCTAGTAACTATATAAAATTTAATCTCAGTAATATTATTATCCCTAACCTAACATTTAGAAAGTTAATTTGAATTATCGTTTCAGGAAAGTTTTATATGTACATCAAAGGTAAGAGTTCTTTGTTGGTTTCTTAATCGACTCACGGGATTATATGAAAATCGTTCGTAGTGATGATAGAATAAATGTTCTACCCAGGATTGGAAAACAATAAAATGCGAATTGTTCTCTTGGATTGTTTCACATTAATAGCAGTAGAAGAATTATGGTACGCAAATTGTTTAAAAAGGTAAATTATTCTGGCTTACCAAATTGTCGTAGTTGAACACTAAATTTTCGTTTTTTTACACTTATATTCTTTAAAACGTGTGATATTATTGCTTCACTTACTTTCACTTATGTTACTTGAGACTTTATTGAAGTTTTATTAACGTTATTGTAATTATTTTACTTGAAATTCATAATTGATTGAAAGAATAATTTTTCGTGGCCATTGCCTTTTACACACGCGACGCTTCTCTCAAGCCAACATTCAACAACGTTCAACTTTTTAAATTTTGTTTCATTGTTGTTAAGATAAATAAATGTTTTTCCTTAAATCAAACTATCCAATTTTATGTTCATTTCGATATTTCAGCCACGTTCTATTAGTTTTCGAAACCGCATTGTTATCACTCTTAACTACACTTATGGAACTATCGAAAAACGTAAATTTCTGTATCAAATATTTTTCATTTGACATTACCTTACAAATTGTTCGAAATGTTTTACAATATACAGCGTTCATCGAAAAATAACAATAATTGGAAAAGTATAATTATGAAAATTTGTTTCGGGAATTAATATTGTTATAACAGTGTTTATTAAAAATACATATCAGAAATACAATTATTTAAATTCACTCGTAATGTTTTATATTCTTTTCTAAATGTAATAGACGTCTCACAAATGACTCTTAAACGTATATAATGTGTGAGTTGGTTTTTATTTATTGATATATATTGGAATCATATACATTCAGATAGCATGTCGTTATGAGAATTGTTTATTGATTTTATTGGAAATTAGTATTATTCATGCAGTCTTATTGGTTTATTTTCCCCGTAGCCATATTTCGCTTTAACATTCCCTAAAGTTCTATGAAATTATTCTTGACTCGACAAGAATATTTTATAGAAATTTACCGTAAATTTTCTTTATACAACTTTTACAATCATATTTAGTATTTATTAAATTAATTTCCTAATTCTGTCCTATTTTATTTAGTAAAGATTTGTCAGCGTTAAATTGATTTATTCTTAGTTTCTATTAAATTAAATTTCTAATTCTATTATATCTTATTTTAGCAAATATTGGTTGGTGTTAAATTAATGCAGCTGGTTTATATGAAAAATTCCACGTTCTCTATGAGTGTCAGGATGGATCAGCTTATAACTATTTACTCCATGGCTGTTTTCCACCAAGTAAGGATCTTCATAAGGTAATTGTAGTTTAGAACAGATTCCCTTCTTATTATTAGGTACTCTTAATGCTTTTATCACTACCAAATCACCTTTTTTGAATGTTTTCCTATTTCTGAGTTTCGCTAGTTTCTTCTTAATATATTTATCAGCTTGTTTTGCTTGTCTTTCTCTGGCTATTTCAATCAGTTTATTGTAGTCAATTTCACTTGACCATGGCCTATCTGGTTCTGCTCCTGTGAACAATGTAATGGGTGCTATCTCTGTGACGATATTTAGAATGTTGTTAATAAAATCTGTAGTCTCCTTCAAACGTTCTTCCCGCATAGGGTTTTCGTAGTACGTAAGTATCCTCAGATGTTTGATTACTTCTTAAATCCCTCGTTCTGCAGGATTACTACTTGGATGTCTGATGCTTGTGAAAACTTGTTTAATTCCCAAATCCTTTAACCATTTTACAATATTTTTATTTCTAAAGTATGTTGATTTATCCATGATGCATTGTTTTGATCTTCCATATGTCTCAAAATAGTTTCCCAGCGATTCTTTGATAGTATTTTTATTTGTTTTATCACATGGATAGGTGCTAATAAATTTGGAAAAAATATCTACAATTAACAAAATATGTTTCTTACCATAACCATACCATAACTCGGTATAAGGTTTGATATGAAATCTATTGCTATGATGTCTAACGGATTTTCTGCTATGATGGATTTCGGTACATTTTCATAGTGTATGTTCTTCTCTTTGACAGTTGACATAGTTCACAGCGTTTTATAGCATCCTTTATTATAGTGATGTCATTTCTGGATATGTAATTCTCCCGAAAGATCATATGAGTTTTCCTAATTCCCAAGTAGTTAAAATTTATATGTATTCGTTGAATAAATAATTTAGTCAAGTTTTCTGAAATTACGTATAACTCCTTATCATTCACCAATTTATACAATACTCCTTCCTTTTCAAAACATCTTCGTTTATTCCTCTCATCTAACGATTGTTGATCCTGCTTTATTTGTTCTAATGAGAATATGCCACTATTACGTTTCATAATATTGATTCCCACTCTAGCTTCTTTCGTATCCCTTCTTTTCTCTCCATCCATCCTACTGATCGAGTCTGGTACTACGTTTTGTATACCTGGAATATGTTTTATTACAAAATCATACTCCTGTAGGAGTAATGCCCATCGATGGATTCTGGCATTGTTCATTTTGTTAGTCAGTATTGTCACTAGAGCCTGATTATCGGTTTCAATTATAAATTTTCCCCCCAGTAAGAAGTATCTGAGTTTGTTCACACAGAATATGATACTAACAAGTTCTAATTCACTTACCCCATAATTTTTCTCTGCTCTTTTCGTGATTCTCGAAACAAATGATATGGGTACATACATGTTATCATATTCTTGCATTAAAACTCCAGCTAGCCTGTTTTTAGATGCATCCGTCTTTAAAATTAAAGTTTTCCCATAGTTCGGATGATATAGCTGAATGTTTTTAATGAACTGATATTTAATTTCATTGAAAGCACCTTCCTGTTTACTGGTCCAATTCCATTTCACTCCTTTTCTCAACAGCTCCATCAAAGGTAATTCCAAGTCGGTCAAATTTCCCAGCATCCTTTTAAAATAATTTAACATACCAAGGAAACCTCGAAGAGTTTTCAGGTTTTTCGGTCTTTTGTATTCCCTAATAGTCTTTACTCTCTCTGGATCCATCTCGATTCCCGTTTCCGTAATCTTATAACCCAAATATATTACTTCTTTCTTCAAAAATTGACACTTTTATATGTTGAGTTTTAAACCATTTTCGTCAAGCTCTGTCAAGATTATTCGAAGATGTTCCAAATGTTCTTCTATACTGTTGGAGAAAATAAGTATGTCATCCACATAGTGAATAGTGGATTGATCGTATTTGTTTAGGATTTTATTTAACGCTTTTAATAATGCTGATGTAGCACTTTGTATCCCAAATGGTGTCACTCGAAACTGTTATACTTCCCCATTAATCTTGAAACCTACATACTTTCTGCTTTCCGGATGTAGTGGTATCAGCCAGAAACTGTGCTTTAAATCTAGCTTAGAAAAAACTTGAACCTTGCTGATCTTTCCTAGTATCGATTCGATAGTCAAAGGCGATTCATATTCGGACATCGTACATTTATTTAAATTTCTCGCATCAAGGCATATTCTTATATCTCCGTCCTTCTTCTTTACTATTACAACTGGATTGATATATGAGGTGGTACTGTGTTCTATAATTCTGTCTTCTAATAATTTATTTATTGTTTTCTTTACATCTTCTTGGTGTTTGTAAGGTACAGGATAACTTCTGTGTTGGAATTGTTGATCTTGCTTAATCTCAATTTTATGTACATAATTCGTTGCAATTCTGGATTCTTCATTTATTAAACTTCTATGTCTTCTCATTTTTCCATTCCATTTTCCCATCTATATCCAAATTCCATTCCGGCAGATTATTATTATTTAAATTTATTTCTTCATTGCCATCCAACATCATATTTCCCCTCATTTTTCCTTTCTGCCTATATATCTCTCCTCCATATCATTTTCAATTTTCTTATTAAAATTAATATTTTTATCTTCTTCTGCGAATTCTTCATTCTTCTTCGAATTATCATTCCTCTCTTCATAATTGAAATCAATTCTTTCTTTATTAAAGATTATGTACTTCTTTTCATAATTAATAATTGTTTTATTTTCATATAAAATATCCGGTCCTAGTAATAGTTCACATTCAATATCTTCCACCACCAACAGTTGTACTTGTATTATATTCTTTGAATTTTAGTGCTACGGTTATTGTAGTACTTGAGAGAGTTAGTTTCTTCTGATTTATGCCGATTAAACTTATTTTCGGTACCTTGATGAAATTTTCCTTCGATGTCGTTAATTTATTTACAAGTTTTTTTATGAATTAAAGATATTTCTGACCCGGTATCGATCAATATTTTTATACTTATGCCTTCTATCGTTCCATATATGTAAATTAATGTTTCGTTACTTTGTTCTAGTTGGTCCTGTACCTTAAGAAATTCGCGTGGGTGAACATAGCTGCACCAACTTAAACCTACCATATTCACCCTCTAGTGGAAAAACTGTTGTTCCGCACCAGAAGATGATGTGGGAACCACAACATTATTGTCATCGTAATTTTCATTATTTCTATTTGTTTGATTATAATCGTTATTTCTGTTAGTTGTGTTTCTCTCCAAACTATTAGTTCTAGTCGTTCTTGTGTTACGTCTTATGTTATTAGTTCGTCTTATATCTCTGTCTGAGTTTCTCCTTTCTCTTCATTGGTAATTGTTATTGTTTTGTTATCTTCTTTCCGGGTAATTCGTATATCGATTATTATTAGGTCTTTCATTTTCCCTGTCATATCGTCTGTTATTGTTGTTGTTATTATTATAATGGTTGTTGTTATTGTTCCATGAATTATATGGTCTTTGTCTATAATTATCGTTGTTTCTGTTATAATTGTCTCGTCTGTCATTATTATTTCTATGGTTGCCCGTATTGTCACGTCTTCCACTATTATTAACCGTTCTCTGTACTCTGTTTAAATAGTCTAACAAGGATTGGAAATTATTTATATTTTGTATTGCAATACCTTGCGTAATGTTTTCATTAAAATGTCGAGACAAGAATATTATGATTTCCTGTTCCGAAATCATCGGTTCTAAATACTGAGCTTGAGAGAATATTGATAAAGCATAGCTACTCATATTACTATTTCTCCTTATGTCGAATTTCCCAAAATACAGTTTCTCCCTGACATAGCCTTGCTCTGTTCCCCCCAATATTGTTTTAAAAATGTTATTTCAAAGTCTTTAAAGTTGTTGATATTTATATCATTGCACGTGAACCAGAGCAATGCTTGATTGTGCAAATGAGATCTTATTATCTCCTTCAAGTCCTCTATGTTACTAATATATCTTAGCTTATTTTTGAGACATCTTAAGAAAATTTTGGGATGCATTTTTCGTGTATCCCTATCAAATTTTAGATTACTATCCCCATGACTGTATATATAATTTACCCCTTGTATATTATTATTTTGTTGTGTTTTATTTTTCACGTATTCCATTTCTCTTTCAAACTCCATCATTTTCTTCTTAAAATCCTCTTTTATTTCCCTTTCCAATGTTTTAAAATCCTGTGCGTTTCTATCTTCTTTAATTTGTTTTAGTTTCATATCCATTTCCCATATTAATTCTTTTTGTGTTTTCAGGTTCATTTCCTCTGCTATTGACAGGTTTAATTGGATACCTTGTTCTACATCTTGTATCCTTGCGTTGGTTTTCATTATGTTCCTTTCCACTCTTTCTACCTGTTCCTTTTCTTCTTCCCGTAATTTGTTTCCCATGTCTTCTATTTCCTGTTTTCTAATTATGCCTTCTTGTATTAGGTTTTCATGTAGTTTGTTCATTTTTTCTTCTTGTTCTTTCTTATGTTCTTCAAATTGTTTTTTCATCTCCACTAAATGTTCCGAAAATCTTTCTTCTTGTTTGTCCAATCTTCTATTGATTTCTTCTTTTGTACTTTTTATCTCATCCTTTGTACTTTTAATGTCTTCTTTTATATCTTCTTTGGTCTTCCTAATATCTTCCTTCGTGCTTTTAATGTCTTCTTTCGTGCACTTCACGTCTTCTTTCGTGCTTTTAATGTCAGCTATTATTATCTGCATCATACTTCTCAGTTTTCACTAGGTCTCTGTTTGGTATAATGGTGAACTTCTTCTATCATACTATATCCCTTTTCTTGGTCTGTTCCTTCTTCTTTCTGAATTGCTGCCGTTAATCGTTCCTTTAATGTTTGTTTGTTCCCCTTAGTATCCATGTTCCTTGATTTTAATTGTTCCTTTCATTCATCAACGGTCAGATATTCAATGTTTATTTTTTTATCGGCCATTATAAATTTTACCAAAATTCCCTAGATATCTCAAAAATAATAACCTGTTCCTGTCACTAGTTCGTTCGAGTTCTCTACATTGGGTCAGTCAAGATAGTCGTACGAGCGCTCCACATTGGGCCAGGTAAAATTGTTGTAATTTATTTTTATTGGATTTCCTTTTAAGGGAGAGCCAATTAATACATATAACTTAATAAACTGTATAATTGTTGAAAAATGTAATGAAATCTAGTTTAAAGCAAATAAGAGTCAATTTCAATCAGTTAGTTGATTTTATTATTTATTATGTAAATTATGGGCGCCAGAATTGGTATGGTCATAAACGAATACCAATTCAATTCAATATCTTTGTGTTGCTCAAAATTTTTTTTATTCTTTATTAATAGTACCTCAGGCATGTGTTCGGCACTAAACGCTCGTCAGCAACAGGAAACCTAGGTAGAGATACTAGAAAAATACACAAGAAGTCATAGACAAAACATTTAATGAAGTAATAAAAATTTAAAATAGTTGTCAATATTTTATGATGAAATGGTGGAATATTATTCAACTCTCATAACAAAGATGTGAAAAACCTTTATATCATTTAAATATAGTTCTCACTATGAAATTGTGTTTAAGTTCTATCACCAGTAAAATTCAATGAAAAAATATGTACATCTTAATATTTTGGAACCATGATTAGATTAAGATTAAAAATGTTCTTTATTAGAGATTTTTGACTACCTGCTTACAATATACTAAAAATACAGTATAAAAAATGTGCCGATGGTCTGGCGATTTTTAGCATAAATGTGTTTGTCTGTCGTCTATACTGGCTCCTTGTTTCAAAAGCATTATCCAAGTGTTTGCGCTGTTTGTATAACTTTGTCCCTAACATATAGTTTTGACTCTTAGCATCTTTCGGCTCAGGTATCCCTGAAAAGCAGCTGAAAAACAGGGTTTCAATATTGATTCGGGGGTATTAGGTTTCGAGATGGCAACATGGCGGATGTTGTTTTTGATTTGTTTAATTTATTTAGAATCAAGATTATTGATGCATAAGGGGTGTTACAGCACAGTTGCCTGTGTTGAGGTTACCCCCTATGTAGAAAATGGGTTCGGAATTAAAAACAACCAAGTTATGTAATTAGTGATCCATGCAAAATCCTACACCCACTATCGCTGATGCCTTCTGCGCGGTTTGCGTCTTTGAGATTTCTACGAAGATCTTGTGGCAGACAGTAGTTATAGAACTTTATCGAGATTTTGTTTATAAAGTCTTTGATAGTAGGTATGTTGGCTTTTTCGTGTAACCAGGAGATTTTTGGGAGTTTCGGATAAGTTATGTTATGTTTGATTGCCATCCTGAGACACTTGTTTTGTATAATCTGTAAAGAGTGGAAATTATGTTGTGTGCCGGTGTAATATATTGGAGCTGCATAAGTGAGTATTGGGCGAATGATTTGTTTATAAATGAGAATTTTGTTTTGTGTCGAGAGTTTACTGTGTTTGCAAATTAAGGGGTAGAGTCAACCCATTGCAATCTTGGCTTTTTGTATCTGTTGTGCGATGTGTGCACTTGCATTTGTATTATTTTGCATTGTATATCCCAAGTATTTGATGTTCATACTCGGAGTGATGACATGACCATTGATGCAAAGCTGCGATTGCAATGGGGGGGCTCCTCTAGCTATCCTCCTGAGTAATAAATACTCTGTTTTGGAGGGATTGATAGCTAGTTTGTGTTTGTCGAAATAGGGGATGATTTTAGTGTTAATATGTGTTTGTATTGTGTTTAGTGCCTGTTCTGGGTTCTTAGCAGATGATACAAAACATGTGTCGTCAGCATACATGGCGGTTAGTATTTGGGGTGTAATAGGGAGATCGTGGATGAAAATGGAGTATAACAAAGGTGATAGTGCCGACCCTTGCGGAACTCCTGCTTGAATGGAGTATGGACTGAGTGTTCATAAATTTTGGTGAACATTTTTCTGTTATTTAAATATGAATTTATTATTTTGATCAAGTAGTTTGGTGTTTGTAGATTTATTAGTTTAAATATTAACCGCTCGTGCCATACGGAGTCTAATGCCTTTTGGATATCTAAAGTTGTCATGATGGCCTTCTCTTTGTTTTGAAAGCCTTCGCGGATATAGTTTATTACCCTAATGATTTGGGCTACCGTGCTGTGGTCACTCCGAAATCCGTGTTGTTCGAGAGGTATAATATTATTTTTGTCTACAAATGCCTGTAATCTTTTTAAAATTATTTTGTCTATCACCTTTGCTATGTTGTTCAGGAGGGATATTGGCCTGTAACTATCCACATAATTTGGTTCTTTATTTGTTTTGATAATAGGTATGATGTTGGATATCTTGAGCATATCGGGGTATTGACCAGTCTTAATTATGTAGTTAATTACATGAGTAAGTTGGACAATAGCCTTTTTCAGAATATGTTTGGAATGCCATCTATCCCTGGAGTTTTTTTTATTTTTTAATCGTTGTATTGTATTATATGTCTCCGTACAAGTGGCTAAATTATGTGTGTTTATACATTTTAATTGACTTATGAATTTGTGAACAATTTCAGTAATATTTTGATGATATTGTACATGTGGTGAATTATTAATAAAAATGTTTTCAAAGTACTCCCCGAATCTTTCTGCGATACTTGTCATGTCTGTTATTATATGGCCGTTGTTTCCTCCGGTTTAAGTTTGGTAAGAAATTTTTCCCAGTCTTCGTTTTTATGTTGTTTAATTGTCTCATTAATTAGATGTTGGTAATGTTTTAGTAGGGTATGGTTTTCTTGTGATCTAATGCGTTGCCATTTTTTCCTAAATTTATTCTTTTCGTTTATTAGTTGTACAATATGATTAGGAAGTGTATTTTGATTGTTAATTTTTGATTTTATTGTGGTTGTTTTGTTTCTGGCCTCTAATATTATATTTTTAAGTTCTTTTATTATTTTGTTGAGATGATCTACGTTTTTAATTTTATCAATTATTATTAAATGTTCGTTAATATATCTTCTAAAATGAGTCCAATTTGTGGTTTTAAAGTCAAAAATTTTGCTATCTATAGTTTGAATTTTATGTGAAAGTTTTAGATGTATTAGTACCGGATCGTGATCTGAATTAAAATCTGTTAATGTTTTTATTTTAGTAATATTATTAATGTTTTTCCCTATCGCAAAATCCAGCGTACTAGGAGAGTAGTTCGCGAAAGGGAAAAAAGTGGGCGTGTCAGTGTGAAATACGTTGCAATCGAAGTTATCGCAGAAGTTCAGTAAAGTACTTCCATTTGTGTTGGGCTGCGTCAGGTAGGGATCCCACTGTGGATGTTTACAGTTGAGATCGCCTACTATCAACACCCTATTATGCGTTTTAACTATGTTGTAAAAATCTTCATTTTTTAATTTTATATTGGGTGGGTTATAGACACCTACAATTTTGATTTTGTTATCGAAAAGTAGTGCGATATGCTCAATCGATGATTTGTTTTGTTGCAAGAGTTTGAAATTGATGTCTTTTTTGATGAGTAATGCGATACCGCCCCCTTTGGCATCACCGGGGCGGTCTTGTCTAAACAGACGATATTCAGGATTTCTGAAGTTAATAGATTTACTTGGTTTAAGGAACGTCTCGATTAGAAAGAAGATATCTGGTTTATGAATTTCGAGAAAATGTCTGATTAAGTGGAGTTTGTTAAGTACTCCTTGTACATTACAGAAAATTATTTTGAGATTGAATCTTTTTTGAATTACTGTTTTTCCACCTACCTGCCTAGATGTCATAGTTGTCTATGTTAGTTATAAAGTTATTATAGATTGTAAATTTCTCGATCTTGTTTGAGGCTTGCCGCATCTCTTGGAGGAGGTCTTGCAGGGCCCTGGCGAGCTCGTCCAGGTTAACCAGCGTCTTGAGTTCCCTGAACATGTTGTTAACTTCGTTAAATTGGTTTAAGTCGCTATTTGTGGTTGCGGGTTGGTTTGGAGTTTTCTTCACCGGCGGAGGGGGGTGAGAATTTTGGGGGGTTGTGGGGGGAGGGTGTTTTTGGTAGGGAGACTTGGAAAATCTTACTTATTGTTTGTTTGCTTTAACCATGGGTTAGATGTAGGTAAGGGGGCAGGGATGAACTTTGTTGGGGTGGGTTTAGTGTTTTGGTTTGCCGCTCTTCTTTCTTCAATCCATATTTTACGTTTCAGGTATTCTGTGCAGATTTCGGCGTTAGCTGGATGATCTCCGTTGCAATTTGCACATCTTGCTGGGGTGCTTCTCTCTTTAGTGCACTCTGGAGTGAGGTGCTGTCCGGCGCATTTAAGGCATCTGGGAGCACGGCCACAATTTGAAGTAGCGTGGCCCCACAGTTGGCAAATATGGCACTGTATTATAGGTTTGCTTTGCCTCCTGTGCTCCCATTGCACTCTGGTGTGTTCGATTATCTTCACATTCTTATTCAGGTAGTCCAATGCTATTTTTGAATTCGTGACAACAAGATACAATGGTCTGCCCTTAGTTGTCATTCTGTAGACGTCTTTTGGTTCTATTTTGTATGTAGTTACTAGTTCTTCTTTAATATCTGCAAGCTGAAGCCCCTCCGGTAGTCCGCGGAGAACAAAGGCATGGGACTTCCAGTCCCCTCTAGAATAAGTATGGAACTGGACCTTTTCTCTTCTGAGAGTTGATTTTAATTTTTCAAAGTCTTCGACGTCTTTCGTAAAGACAATCAAGGAATTATTTGTATATTTTAGCTCGAAAGGTTTTTTGATTTCTTCTTTTAGATTTGTTACCATGTCTTTATGGGCTGAGACATTACCCTCTATAACGATAGGTGGGCATGTTATATTATCTTTTTTGGCCGGCGTTTGCTTGGTTCTTTTTAAATTACGTTTTTCGATCGTCTCTTCCTCGGAGCTAAGATCTGCCGCTTTTAACTTTCGGAACGTATTTTTTTCTTTTTTTCTGGTTTTCCCTTGTTGGTTGCTGTTCGTCTTCAGAGGACTCTGAGAGCGATTCGAATCTATTCTGTGTTTCGGTTTTTTGTGCTTTTTGAGTTTTGCTCAGAATTTTGCTGAAAGTCGTGAATTTCTTGGGTTTTTCGTATCCCGGTGGTGTGATTTCACCGGTTTCCATGCGATTTGTATAGCATTTACATATTCTGGCTCCTTATTTTTACTGGTCATGTCCATTTTAGGTGGTACGATTTTTTTGTTGGTTATACTCTCGTATTGTGAAACAAAGTCGTCAGTGGTGGTTTTCACAGTTTGTTCATTTTCGAACTGTTGTACCCATGATTGGCTAGCTTGATTGTGAACGAGCGCTTGTATAACAGTTATTTTATTTTGTTTACCCAGTGTACTGTTTTCGGAGTCATCGGATGAAATAAATTCATCGCCTATTGCATCGTCTTCCATGTCCGAGTTTTTTGGCTTCTTTTTGAGGTTTAAGCTTTTTTCTGGAGTTGACGTACTATTTATAGTTTTTCCCCTACAAATGGGGATTAATAGTTCTAAAGTTGGATGTAGTGTAGAGTTTTGTTCTACACTCTTTTCTAACGTGTTTCCAATTTTAATGTTTTCTATACACTTTTTAGTTTCGTTGTTTTCTATTCACTTTTTCACTTCAGTGTTTTCTGTACACTTTTTAATAGCGTCGTTTCCTATACACTTTTTGTTGTGTAGGATTTCCTATACACTTTTCTGCCGTCAAATGTCCTAGATACTTTTCTATAGGTGCGTTTTCTAGACACTTTTCTTTTGTCTTTACTAATTCTATACACTTGTTTAATGTTGTGACATCGATGGTGTCGAGACAAATTTTAGGGATATTAACAGTGTTAGGATTAAAGTCGTTATGATTTATGTCTTTGTCTTTTTCGTTTGAAAACACTAGCTGGTGATAATTTAAATTACGGTTTTTTAATTCAATAGTTTTATTTTTAATTCTCGGAGTATTTTGAGTTCGGGCTCTCAGATGAAACGGTGATGGTTCGTCTTCTTCTTTTTCGGAGTCAGACTTGCCAGTATTTTTCCATTCAATTTTTTGTGTGACTTTTTTATTGTTTTTTTTGTGAATGAGTAGCCTTATGGCTTTTAATAATTTTTGGTTTGAACGTATCTTTCTTTAACTGTCTTTTAGGGGATGTTTTCACTGCCACAAACTGTTTTGACTTATTTTTCACATTAACTGTCTTATCACTTTTTAAATTATCATTAATGAAAATGTCTGGTTTCACACTATTTAGTTTATTGATTTTCTCCCTGAGTCTACGGGTGTACTCGGTGGGGTACGGAGTACCCGTAATTGGCGGTGAGGGTAGCGGGAAAAAATCTATGAGTTTAACTCAATAGATTTCCTTTGAACAAAAACATTCACTTTTATCGATATCAAAATGTAATAATAATAACTATTTTCCAATGTGTAAAAATTCAACTATCGCACTTGAATATTTGCATGTTACCGTATCAATCCCAACTCTAGTCATTCAATATCCCGTCCGCTTCGTGCTATGAATTGTAAAAATGAATTATGTGAAAACAATGTGTGTTGTGTCCGAAATGTATTTGGTTATTAAAATGATGGAAATTTAGTAAGTGATAATTTATTGATTTTATTAAGTGTGTGATGTTCGTAATTTAGTGGAGATTGATTATCTAATATATCTAGTAACTATATAAAATTTAATCTCAGTAATATTACTATCCCTAACCTAACATTTCGAAAGTTAATTTTAATTATCGTTTCAGGAAAGTTTTATATGTACACCAAAGGTAAAAGTTTTTTGTTGGATACTTAATCGACTCACGGGATTATATGAAAATTGTTCGTAGTGATGATAGAATAAATGTTCTACCCAGGATTGGAAAACAATAAAATGCGAATTGTTCTCTTGGATTATTTCACATTAATAGCAGTAGAAGAATGATGGTCAGCAAATTGTTTAAAAAGGTAAATTATTCTGGCGTACCAAATTGTCGTAGTTAAACACTAAATTTTCGTTTTTTTACACTTATATTCTTTAAAACGTGTGATATTATTGCTTTATTTACTTTCACTTATGTTACTTGAGACTTTATTGAGGTTTTATTAACGTTATTGTAATTATTTTAATTGAAATTCATAATTGATGGAAATAATAATTTTTCGTGGCCATTGCCTTTTACTCACGCGACGCTTCTCTCAAGCCAACAATCAACAACGTTCAACTTTTTAAATTTTGTTTCATTGTTGTTAAGATAAATAAATGTTCTTTCTTAAATCAAACTATCCAATTTTATGTTCATTTCGATATTTCAGCCGCGTTCTATTAGTTTTCGAAGCCGCACTGTTATCACTCTTAACTACACTTATCGAACTATCGAAAAACGTAAATTTCTGTATCAAATATTTTTCATTTGACATTACCTTACAAATTGTTCGAAATGTTTTACAATATACAGGGTTCATCGAAAAATAACAATAATTGGAAAAGGATAATTATGAAAATTTGTTTCGGGAATTCATATTGTTATATACAGGGTTTATTAAAAATACATATCAGAAATATAATTATTTAAATTTACTCATAATGTTTTATATTCTTTTCTAAATGTAATAGACGTCTCACAAATGACTCTTAAACGTATATAATGTGTGAGTTGGTTTATTTATTGATATATATTGGAATCAAATACATTCAGATAGTATGCCGTTATGAGAATTGTTTATTGATTTTATTGGAAATTAGTATTATTCATGCAGTCTTATTGGTTTATTTTCCCCGTAGCCATATTTCGCTTTAATATATATATATATATATATATATATATATATATATATATATATATATATATATATATATATATATTTAAGGTATTTGGATTATTCTTGGACCAATTTATATATATTTCTATTTGGTAATTTCTTGGGATTCGATCCTTATTATAAACTTTCATCAGATTACATAATATAATTCATCTAATACACTTTACTTAACGTTTCGGCTGATTTTTTAGCCTTTTTCAAAAACAAGATATTGGGAACAAAAACTTTTTTATAAAATAATTTTAAATGTTACGTTGCCACTATGTGGATAAAAAAGTTTTTGTTCCCAATATCATGTTTTTGAGAGAGGCTAAAAAATCAGCTGAAACGTTAAATAAAGTGTATTAGATGAATTATATTATGTAATCTAATGAAAGTTTATAATAAGGACCGAATCCCAAATATATATATATATATATATATATATATATATATAATTTGGAAAAAGATATTTGCCAACTTATTTGTAATGGATATTTTTGTGGGGATGTGGCAATAAGACTCCAGAGTAAATTCTTTCAGATATTTATTCCCGAGCTTTCGAATGATTTTCATTCATTATCAAGGGCTATAAATAATTGGTCAATGTTATCATTAATAATAATTAAATGAAATAATGAATACTTACATAAAATCTATAGCGAATTTTGGAATAGTTGTAAGTTTTTATAATAAACTCTTTTAAACATAAATCAATGAAAAACTCAAAAAACAATATGACAATAAACAAAATATTTGATCTTGAACTACTACAATGATAAAAAAATAAAAAATTGTAGTAGTTCAAGATCAAATATTTTGTTTATTGTCATATTGTTTTTTGAGTTTTTCATTGATTTATGTTTAAAAGAGTTTATTATAAAAATTTACAACTATTCCAAAATTCGCTATAGATTTTATGTAAGTATTCATTATTTCATTTAATTATTATTAATGATAACATTGACCAATTATTTATAGCCCTTGATAATGAATGAAAATCATTCGAAAGCTCGGGACTAAATATCTGAAAGAATTTACTCTGGAGTCTTATTGCCACATCCCCACAAAAATATCCATTATATATATATATATATATATATATATATATATATATACATATACATATATATACATATATACAAACATAAACCTAATAATAAACCATTTTATGACAAACATACTTACTTGCTAATGATATGTCTTAACAATTAAATTTATAATTTTATAAACAGTAACCTTACTGTTCACTATTATCTTGTTTATCTGATTCATTTATAACCTTCCATTCCCTTTCTACCTTTTTTATGTGAACAATGTTTCTTCGATATTTTTTTTTCCAGTTCCATTATTTCGAATTTGAAGATCGCTACCATTTTTATCTATGACTGTATATATATATATATATATATATATATATACAGGGTGTTTTCAAATGACACTTACAACGTTTGCATGTAGATACCTCTCGTAAAATTGGACAATGTGATATAGGGATTGAGGGGTCCAACCCATTTACTTTTCGAAATACAGAGTGTTAAAGTTATAAAAAATATGTTTTAATTTGATAACTTGAAAATGGATGAATATATTCATCTGACATTTGGCAGGTTGTTTTTAAATGTAAAAGGGCATATTTTGATGGAAAAACATGCTTCAATTATTGATCCAGTGATATACATTTGGAAGAATATGTCACCTTTCCCCTCCCATTTTTTACGCCACTGGCATTTGAAGCAATTTTCATTTGATTTTGTATTCCTCAATAGTTTTCACATGAAAAACGCATAACATTGTTGAGAATACTTTTCCAGACTTGTGATTTTATTAATATCTCATTCAAACATAATTTTTAACTAAGCAGCCAACAAATTTCAAAAGATGTTCAAAATTTTGTCTATTTACATTTACACATAATCTGCAACGTTTTATCATTGAAAGTCGCATACCTAGGAAAGACTGGCGATTGCCGGAAATAATTTCTGTAACTGCATGGATTCTTGCTATCATTGCCTCGTCCGTATAGTAGGCTATATATGTCAATAATGAAATGGTAAATGTCATTTTGTTTAACGTCAAAACAAAAATGAATTATTTGTAATTAAATTGGTTTGTGCAACTTTCACACTTTTTGTTATGATGGATTATACTTTTGAAGAAATGGCTGATATGCAACTAATATACGGGGAAGCCAGAAAGAATGGTAGTCATTCCGAGCGCTTATATAGAGAAAGATATCCAAATCGACCTAGATTTCCATGTCACACAACATCTTCTCAAATTGACAGGAGATTGCGAGAATTTGTACAATTCAAAATTACAAGGTAGCGGTAGAAAACGAACTGTGCAATTAGAGGAGGCTGTTATAGACTGTATTGAAAATAGACCTGATTTAAGCACTCGCACCATTTACAAATCTTTAAATGTAAATAACTCAACTGTGTGGAATATTTTAAATGAACAACAGTTGTATGCTTATAAGTATACCCAAGTTCAGGCCCTAAAACCAACAGATTGTCCTCAAAGAGTGGAGTTTGCCAATTAGTACCCCCAAAATGTTAAGAAAATAGGAATTTTACCGAATTTGCTCTATTTACTGATGAAGCCAAAGTCACACGTGAAGGAATTTTTTATTCAAGGAATAGCCGAGTGTGGGATGACAAAAATCCATATGTTATTGGACAACGTGGATTTCAGGAAAAATTCTCGCTTAACGCGTGGGCAGGCATTCTTGGAGATTGTATAGTGGGTCCATATTTATTACCTATTAAACTCAATGATAACATTTATTGTAATTTTTTGAGAGAAACCCTGCCTGATTTATTAAACGACGTTGTACCATTAAATATTAGGGCGAATATGGATAATGTATGGTTTCAGCACGATGGGGCATCTATACATTATTCTCTAGCGGTCAGACAACTTATAACCCAACAATACGGAAACAACTGGATAGGCCGAGGTGGACCCAATATGTGGCCTGCGAGGTCACCGGATTTAAATCCAATCGATTTCTTTCTGTGGGGTTACATGAAGTCCCTAGTCTACGATATAACAATAGAAACGGAGGAGGAACTGATAGCAAGAATCCATGCAGCTACAGAAATTATTTTCGGCAATCGCCAGTATTTCCAAGGGATGCGATTTTCATTGAGAAAACGTTGCATTTTATGTGTAAATGTAAATGGACAAAATTTTGAACATCTTTTGTAATTTGTTGGCTGCTTAGTTAAAAATTATGTTTGAATGGGATATTATTTAACTTTGTAATTATCTTATTTTTTATTGTCATTAATTCTTTTGTTAATAAAATCACAAGTTTGGAAAAGTATTTTCAACAATCCTCTCTCAATGTTTTATATGCATTGCTGTTTCACAAATTAGTTCCTGTTACATATTCTAACCATTAGTAGTTTGGTAGTTATTAAAAAACATTCAAGAAAAATATTTTTTTAATTTTTTGATTAAAAAGTGATCATGCAGACTTCATTAAAACATTAAATATCTTCAAAACTACAAATTTTTTGATATGTAAAGGTCATGCGTTTTTCACGTGAAAACTATTGAGGAATACAAAATTAAATAAAAATAGGTTCAAATGCCAGTGGCGTAAAAAATGGGAGGGGAAAGGTGACATATTCTTCCAAATGTACACCACTGGATCAAAAATTGAAACATGTTTTTCCATCAAAATATGCCCTTTAACATTTAAAAACAACCTGTCAAATCTCAGATCCATATACCCATCCATTTTGAAGTTATCAAATTAAAACATTATATTTTTCATAACTTTAACACCCTGTATTTCGAAAAGTAAATGGGTTGGACCCCTCAATCCCTATATCATATTGTCCAATTTTACGAGAGGTATCTACATGCAAACGTTGTAAGTGTCATTTGAAAACACCCTGTATATATGATGTTAATATGAAGTAGACTCTATTGTAAATATTATCTCAGGGATGGGGTTTTTGTTAAAGAAAATACTTTTCATAAAAATAAGGATCAATTTACTATAGATGTTTCGTATGTATCTATTTTATATTGTCTATGGTACGAAAAAGAAAAGGGATACACATGAAATTATTTGACGTCGGGTAACGCTATATGCTGTGTTAGAATTTTTATTAGTATAACCTAGACGATCTGAAGTTCGTCTAGGATATTATAATAATAATTATCATGAAAATAAAGGATATTATATTTGAATTATACTATGTTACTCAGACAATCAGTACTGTTTGTTTACAAGTATTGGTAAGTATACAATTTATAATACTTTTTATCTAAAATTGTTGATATTAACTCTTCGTAAATGTAAATGAACTTAGAATTATTCATGTAAATTTTCAACTTTACTTCTAATGGTCTATTAATTATCTATTTGTTTTAGCTACTTCTTAATCTAAATATAGGAGAAATTCATATATACTCAACAATGGAACGATATAAGTCCTATAGCACAGTAACTCTAGTAACAATTAAAATGTATTTGGGAAATACTATACACATCCTATATATATGATAAAACCTAAACTCAAGAGTTTATTCAACCGACTGAAAGGACTCTAGATATATGTGGAACGAGCTTACTTGAAGGTCTGCTTATATCCACATAAGCTGTAAACTTCTTTGGGGATGAAACCGCAGCTGGTATCTGTTTGAGGTACGGGATTGAGGGTGCATTCCAACATCCAGGTAAATCAAATCCAGATAATTCTTCACTTCCTAGGACACTACTTGATCCTAAAAAGGAAATCTTTCATATAAGTCTCACACTCTACCCGATGCATAGAACGGAAAGTGATGATCCAATAATATCAGAAATATGCAAGGAGAGAAATAATCGTGATAGAAAAGAAGATGGTAAGAAAAGAAAGGTCTGAAACAAGAAAGATCGATGTAATCCTATCAAATGATTGTAAAAGAGCTCTAGCTAAAGGATAAAATTGATATAAAGGCTCACCTATTGTTCTTGGGTGACCTCGTAGGTAAATGATAATTAATACTACAAATCCAACTAAATGAATGTAATCCCTTGATTACTATGAGTATTAATATATATTTTTTTCAGCTAAAATATCCCCAACTAGGAATGTAGCACATGCTAATCCAAGAAGCCAAAAAACAGGAAAAGGTACGAGTATGACATATGTCTCCTCTCTCAGCTAGAAAGGAAGACGTCTTCATTCAATATACTACTTAGCCACTGTAACTTCGTCCAATAAATAACAATCATTTAAATAAATTATGGAAGAAGAATTTTATTTGAGGTTTGACAGTACATTCTAATTGATACTAAAAAAAAATGTAAACATAACAATTGCTGGCAGAATTTGTTCGTAGGCTTATTATTCGAATTTTGAGATGTTATCCAAATATATACAATTTATTAATTAGGATTGTCTTGTTTCCGAATGTTCCAAGGTTAGTATTTATGCTTTTTGGGTATGGAATTCAATAATTCCGGTTTTTAACCCGTAACAATATATATATATATATATATATATATATATATATATATTGCACCCTTAGATTTCTTTCTCTGGAGTTACTTAAAAGGTCGACTTCATATCACACCCCCGATTGATTAAATGATTTAATGGATAAAATAAAACAGGCATGCCGGACCGTAACACCCGAAATTATTCCAGCAGCACTTAAAATAAATCTTTTAACAAGGTTTGAACATTGTGTCAATGTACATGGTCATCAATTTGAACATTTTCTTTAATTTATTAATCACATTTTTTAATAAAATAATTTACACAGATGTTCATTTAATTGCCCCTAATTATGACTAAGAATTAATGACAGTTCTTGAATAAACTTCACCTAACAATAATGAATGACAACCTATGTTGTTGCTACTATAGTTATTTGTTTCATAGCCACCTAAATTTTTGAGTGTTAAATATTGCTTTAATAAAGTAAAAATGAATAGCCCATATCATCATTACTGCACAATATAATGATGACAAGTGTGGTATCGTTGAATTTGTTTTTGAATGATATATCCAAAATTGTATTATTATACCGGTTGTCCCATTTAAAAAAACAATGTTGGGGTCACGTGACCCGAAATGATAGGAACAACGGAGATCATTTTATAATAAATATAAGCATCGGTTTTGACTGTTGATATCTGCCAAATTTCATACTTGTCATATGAACAGTTTTCGAGAAATCGAACTGTCAAAACGTCGTGTGACACGCTGTATTGAAAACCCCTCAAACTCGTGGGGATAGCAGCCAAAAAAACTCTACAGGTTAGAGATAAAGTGAATCAGTTAGTACATTATTTTTTAAATCATTACGACTTACTTGTAGTGTTGATTTGAAATTGAACTCACATTTCACTAATTGCAGGAAAACCTTCATCCACTAAAGACAAAAATGTCGACTAAATCTAGTTTCTCACCTACATACAGTAATGAGAGCCAGGATTTTTTTCTTGTTTTTTAAAACCAAAAGACGTACAACGTGAAATGAACTGATATATATATATATATATATATATATACGAAAACAGCGTAAGTTCTTTCTTGACCGTCTATCGTTATTTAATTAGTTTTTGGAGTATCGGGATCGGATCCCGATACTCCAAAAACTAATTATATATATACTTACATACTTACTCACATATAAACATTTATTAATTAGTGCTTAATATAAAAGGACACTACATTTGTCAATATATTTTATTGGGAAAAAATATATTTCATCAGGAAAAAGGATGAGGGATATAGGTTTGGGTCCGGATCTTAGACTAATAGTGTCAAGAAATAAGAAAGAGTTAAGAGATGTAGTGATAGGACTTGAGCAGAATGCACAAACAATGGGGCTGGAAATAAACGATAAGATGACGAAGTTTATGGAATATACTAAGAATGAACGAGATGGAGACAGGAAATTTGAAATATAGAATGAAAAAGAAAAAATTTACATTTTCCGAGAAGTAGTATCGTTTACCTATATACCCAGGAGCAGAGCTGACTAGGGGACCAAACATAAAAAAAAAGATACAAAACGGAATACTCAAAGGAAATAAATATATGTATAATAAGCTAAAGAATGTGCTTAATAGAAAATATTATCTAGAAGTGCAAAAATAATAATATACAAATCGGTTCTGAGACATTTAGTATAATTTGGTACAGAAACTTGGACAATGATTAAAGGAGAACAAAAAATACTAGCCACCTGGGAAAATGTTTGCGCAGAATTTATAAAGGAAAGAAAATGGGTGCAATATGGCAAAGGCGAAGAAATAAAAAACTAACAGAATTATTCGACCCTCCCGACATAATAGGCACCGCAAAAGGACACATATTACGATGGATAGGTCATATAGAACATATGAGTAATGAAAGAGTCCTAAAAAGATAATAGAAAGTAGGATTGGAGGAATAAGAATGTAAACCCAAAATTAGAGGAATGGACAAGGTGATGAAGGATATAAATGAGCTAAAAATTAAAAACTGGGGAAGCAAAAACGCAGATAGGAAGAAATGGGGAAAATAAATTTACCAAGCCATGGGCATTCTAGGGTTGTATGCAATTTAATAAGGATTAATAGAATTAGTGAAATAAGTTATATTGATTTTCCCATCTTGTACTTTATTAGCCATCATTTTAACGAATATTTATAAATTGTAAAAAAAACATGTGTACTAAAAACAGTGAACAAAATCCTCACAACCATACTGAATAAAAATCACCAAAGATATTGAAACAGACAATATACTCGTTGAACCGTCAGAATCGAAAATATTGAAATCCGATTCAGATTCAACGGAAATTAACACTAATAATTCTCAGTAGATGATGTAATTTCAAAAGAATCCGTCGAAATTAGAACGAAATTTAAAATAATTTAATAGAAACACGTCAAATTTTTATATAGTTAGTAAATATGTTGTTTTATGCAAGGTATTTCAGGAATTTTTAATAAATAGTAAATAAGTTATGTTAATATTTATATGTATAAAAATCCTCATCTATATACATTCTAATTTCTAATACTAAAATGTTATTTCATGCTTCATATACGTCTTTAAAAATTAATGGTTTATTGTAATATAAACAGCGAATCGTCGACAAAGACACAATGTTTATACAATTTATAATGTATAGATAGATAAGTTTCGCTAGCAACCCGGAACGATGTTGATTATGGATGGTGAATGAAAAACGTCAGTGATTTTTAAAACGTCAAGGAATTTGGGAGTTTGAAAATATAAAAATAATAGTTTAAAATCGAAAACTAAAAAGAGTTTAGAACTTTTTAAAGAAAAACCAGAAATAATTGATATCGAAAACTAAAAAATAGTTGAGAAGTTTTGAAAGAAAAACCAGAAATAATTGAAATCGAAACTAAAAGGTATTAAACTGAGAAGAGTAGAGAGATATTTATATAAGATAATATAGTATTTGAAATAGTATTTGAAACTCCTACAAGTTCCCAATATAAATTGTTGTTACAATTATAACGTAAATTTAGTCAAGGTACTAAACAAAATTTGTGAGTGTTTTAAAGTTGAGCTGGTTCAGAAAGAAAGTTATTTCAAGAGAAGCAGATCATAGTGTTTCAATTTAAAGGATATCTCTGCAGGCATACTGCCTGTTAAATATGTGAAGAGGAGCTGTCGTTATTTTTGTTTGACGAAACGGCAGAAGAAATCTCAAGTATATATCTGAATTTGGTGGTGCAGCGACGTTTAGAAAATTAAAAGGTACCGAAATAAATTTATTACAGATCTCTAAATTAAAATAGGCCTTTATTTCAAAAAAAAAAAGAGGAATGCATTCATGATTAGTAATCAATCTAACATTTTTATTGTTCCAAAGTAATTGTAGTTTATTTTTTCGTAGTGTATACACATTTTCTGTCAATTAATTTCTATAATTAAAAAAAATTCCTGAAATCATAAGTTTGTTCATTTTAATTTCACAATCCAATAATTAGAGTAAATTTGAATGGCGCAATTGAACCCTACCCTTTGATAGAGTTGTTATACTTGCTTAACGATTATTCAGTTTCAAATAATAAATAATATAGAAACCAATACAATATATATATATATATATATATATATATATATATATATATATATAAAAGAAGATGTAGGAATATCGCGTGAAATGTTAACAACAACAAAGAGAATCATGGGTAATTCACGCAAAGTAAAGGGCTACTGAAATAGAGTGGTAACCGTGGACATGCATGTTTCTGGCTCATTTTGCCTCTTCAGCACGGCATAACCAAATAATGATGTGAAATTTGGGAGCAAAGATGTTAATCGAAACATGGGAAAACACAAAATAACGGATTTCAGCAGGGAAACCAAACGCTCATTTGTGTCTTCAATTGGAAGATCCCGAGTTTTCAGGACATCAACCAACATCGACACGGAGGCGCATATTATTATTATGGAATCTTATGTGTGAGAAACCTAATTATTATTGTTTAGTTTATATAAATTATATGTTTTGATTTGCCCGGTATATCAAAAAAAATTTTAAACATGTCCTGAAATAATTACATTCACCTTTTTTTATACTTTGAAATTCTAGTTTTAGTTATTTGCATGAGAAATCATTAACCTCAGGCTCTTGGGTTCATGGAATAAAATAAAATATTTTTAATTTATATTATAAGCGCCAAAAACAAATTTTTTTATTAATTAAAAAGTTTCATGAAATTGACTGTCTCGACCCTTACTTCGTGGAATATGCTCATATTAGTGTTTTTAAATGAAACTCAAGGTCTCTAGTTAATTCCACAATATAATACAAGTTATTGAAAATTCTAAAAAATTGACAATTGTTTCGATAAATCAATATCATCGTCAGAATGACAGAAGTTACATTTCATTTTATGCCTACCTGATGTTTAGTAGTTATATTTGGCTAGACCAAGAAGTAACCTAACTTGTGATTGGCTTAATATATGTTTATAGAAAAAAGAAGAAGATGTGATATTACAAATATTGAAGCTTAGATATTATTAGCCCTATGGTGATATCCTGGATATCACCATAGGGCTAATAATATCTAAACTTCAATATTTGTAATATCACATCTTCTTCACCAAAATGGTTATAACAATTTTTGTTGGTAAATCTCATTTCAGGTTTCAAATTGTTTATTTATCCTTTTAGGACATTCCGTTTAATATTTTTAAATAAACAAATTTGATATACTACTTCCATTTATATAGTTTCCAAAATATTTAAAACTGACAGTTATTTTTATTTTCATTTGATCTATTCAAAATGACAATTCATTTCACAAATGTCAGACATTATAACTCTAATGTTTTTATTATTTTGATTTTATTCCTTGACATATTCTAAAATAATTTTCTAGTGTTTCCAAAATGTTTCTTACAATATCTAAATAGGATACTTTAAAACAAATCATAATCTTTTGACTTTTACTAAATGAAAAATAGATTGTTACAATTTATATAAGGTGACGTTCTAAAAGGTTCTCTTTCAATAGCTAGAATTAATGTTATCTCTAACATATGTGCATTTACAGGGTACATTGAAAATTTTCTTTTTGTTTCTTCGGTTTGATCTATTATTTATTTTCTCTCTTGAATGATTTTCCTTCCATAGATTATCTATATTTCTGACGTTTTAAATGATAATTAAATTTTAAATTTTGTATTTACATATAGTGTGAAGCATGTTCATTTCATATTATCGTATGCAAAGTGTTGCAAGTTCTTTTCCATGTTAACATCCCCTAAATTTTGCGTTTATCAAATTTTTTTATATAAGGAAAAATTTTATGAACGCAAATTTACTTCAAATATTTCATTTTTGAAATTTTTCCATTAATTATTATATTTGTATAAATCTTTTATGTTGAAAACACCTCTTATTTCTCCACCTTCCATATATCTTAGAACATAGCTATTTACTCCATTCTCATTTTCTATCACATATGGTCCCTCAAAAGGTGGTTTCAATTTTGCACATATTTGTTTATTTTTGTCTGATACCCTTAGAGCACGGACGATTACTAAATCTCCTTTTTTAAATGTCGTTTTAACTTTTCCCCTTTTTTCCATTCTTCGTAGATATTTATTTGCATTGTTTTGGAAATTTTTATTTACTCTTTCCAATAATTTTTCAAATTCTTCTGTAGTATTTATTTCCCATTTTCTTTGAGGTCTCAATTGTTTCATCAAATAAATTGGACTTTCCATTGTAACTGTGTTTGGTAAATTGTTTAAATAATTTTGAATTTCTTCTATGTGATCTATCCAATTGTTATGATTTTGATTCCACAAAGTTATTCTCAGAAACTTTATCACTTCTCTTATGTACCTTTCAGATGGATGCCGAATACTAATTGTCTTTAAATTTATTTGATTTTTACCACAGAATTTTCTAAATCTTTCATTTGTGAAGTAGGTAGCATTATCTATTATACAATTTTCGGGTTTTATAATTTCCTGCATATACTCTGATAGTTTTTCCATGATGACTTTACTTTTTGTTGTTTTTGTAGGGTACAATTTTACAAATTTGGAAAATAAATTAACCACTATTAAAATATGGCAATTTCCTTGTCTACTAGGTATCAAATTGCTTAGGAAGTCAATAGCAATTATTTCCCCACATTTCGTTTTAATATAGATTTTGCTATGTTTTCATTTCTTCTATGTTTGCTTTTTCCCAATTGACAAATATGGCATGTACTGGTGATCATTTTTGCAATACTTTGGTTCCCTTTACTAATATAATTTTCTCTAAATAGTAACCATAATGTTCTAGCTCCTATATGTCCATTACTTTTATTGTAAATTTTCCAAAATTTTCTTAGCTAAATTTTCTGTTATTATAAATAAATCTGTTTCCCCATTTTTCTTTATCCATGTATCTTCTTTCAAGTGTCCTCTTCGTTTCTGTTTTTCAGTTAATCCCATTTGGTCTTCGATAATGCTGTTTAAAGAAAATATCCCATCTGAATCTTTCATGATATTTACCCCAATTTTCACAATTCTTTTATTTTTATTATTATCCCCCTTACTTTATCTGCTTAAAGCGTCTGCCACTACATTTGTTTTCCCTGGAAATATTCTTGTAATATTAAACTCCATCTATGAACTCTACTGTTGCCAAATCTGTTTTTTAAAATTGTTGTTAGTGAAGAATGATGGGTTTCTATTGTAAATTTTGCTCCTAATAAATAAAATCTAAATTTTGTCACACAGAAAATTACACTTGCCAATTCTAGTTCTGATACCCCATAATTCCTCTCATAATTTTTCGTTACCCTTGATACGGAACATATGGGTACTTCCATGCCATCCTGTATCTGTAATAGCACTCCTGCAAACCTCTCTTTGGATGCGCCCGTCCGTAATATGAATGGTAGATCATAATTAGGATGATAAACCTTTAATAGTTTTTTAAATGCTTCTTTTAAATCGTTAAAAGCCATTTCTGTTTCATCAGTCCATTTCCATTTATTATCCTTCTTTAAAAGCCTTATTAAAGGTATTTGTTTCATGCTAAAATCAGGTATCAAACATTTAAAATAGTTCATCATCCCTAAAAATCCTCTCAGAGATTTTAGGTTTGATGGTCTCTTATACTCTATTATCGCTTGTATCCTCTCTTCATCCATGGACATCCCATTTTGGTCTATTTTATAACCTAGGAAGCATATCTCTTCCTGATAAAATTTGCATTTGTTTTGATTTATTTTTAAACCTGCTCTATCTAATTCTTTTAAAATAATTTCAATGTGTTTTAGGTGCTCTTCTTCATCATTCGAGAAGATCAATACATCGTCGATATAATGAAGTGCAAAGTCTTCAAATTTGTTTAATATTTGGTGTAATGCTCTAACCAAGGCAGAACAAGCACTTTGTATACCATATGGAGCTACACAAAATCTGTACAACACACCATCAATAGAGAAAACTGTATAATCTCTACCATCTTTATCCAAAGGAATTAGCCAAAAACTGTGTTTTAAGTCAATTTTAGAAAGTATTTTTGTATTCGTAATGCGCCCAAAAATTGCTTCCACATTCATCGGAGCCTCGTATTGTGGTACAGTGTATTGATTGATGTTTCTTGCATCTAGGCATAATCTCAATTCACCATTTGCCTTCTTTACGACCACAATAGGGTTTACATATCTTGTGTCACATCTCTCTATAACACCGTCCTTTAACATATTTTGTATTTCTGAATCAACTTCTTTCCTATATTTATAAGGTATGGGATATGTTCTTATTCTGAAATTTTCTATTCCCCTAACTTCTATCTTATGTACATAATTATTTGCCATTCTCATCTCCTTTTTAATCAATCCTTCATACTTCATTATCAAATTCTTCACTTTCTCTTCACATTTCTTATTTCCACACACTAATTCCAATTCTTCCATAATTCCACTCCTTTCTATATTCCATAACTTCTTATTATCCTCTTCAATTGCCAATACTTCCATATTCTCTTCCTCAAATTCAATTCTATTACCATTTAACTCTATCTCCATCTTTTCAAAATCAATTCTTGCCTTGTATTTCGTTAATTCATCTATTCCTATAACTATGTCTGTTTCTAAATTATCTACTAACAATAATTGCATCGCAACTTCTTTCCCATCCTTTAATTCAATCCTTTGTATTATAGATCTGCTAACTTCACACAATTTCATAACTTTCAACATTTTCTTCTATTAGTTTTGTTTTAATTATAGACGCTTCCGGACCTGTATCTATTAATATTTTGACTTGTTTCCCATTTAATTTTCCTTTCATTTTTATTAATCCCATTATTTCTTTTAATTCCAAATCTTCCCCAAATTTAATATATTCCCTTGGATGTTCATATGTACAGATGATATTTCTTACATTTGGTATGTGCTCGATCCAAAATTTTGATCGGGCTCTTGTTCAGTGATTATCTCCGGTTCTACCGATATCACTCTCTCTTCTCTCCTTTGGATATTGTTTACTCTTCTCTGTCCTCCATTTCCTCTTTCTTCCTCCCTATAGTCTTTTCTTTGTTCTCTATTTTCTTCTCTTTGTCGGTTTTCATATTGTCCACTCCTATTATTTTGTTCTCTGTAATTGTTATTATTATTATATTTAAAGTTTCTGTTATAGTTGTTTTGATTGTTAAAATGTCTGTTATAATTATTGTTATTTCCTGAATTATTGTTATAATTATTGTTTCTGTTGTAATATCCATTGTTATAATTTCTATTGTTTATGTTATTTGTTCTATTATAACTTTGTTCAAACTTATCTCTCCTACTATTTTGATTATTTGTATTATTCTCATAATTATTGTTATTGTTGTTATTATATTGATTATTTCTGTTAAAATTGTTACTGTTATTATTATATTGATTATTTCGGTTAAAATTGTTACTATTATTATTTTTATTCCTGTTATAGTTATTATTGTCCACTCTATTTCTTTCTAGTCTTTGTAAATAACTACTTAATTGTTCAATATTTTTGACATTCTGAATGGTAATTGTTTCAGTTATCTCGCATTTAAAATGTCTGGATTTAAACATGATTATTTCCTCCTCTGGTATGGGTGGATCTAAGAATTTAGCATTCATGAATACTTTCATGGCATAATCATTCATGCTATTTCCTCTGCCTGCCTCATATTTGCCTGAGTAAAGTTTCTCTTTTACTCTTGCTTGAGCACTATTTCCGCAGAAATATTTTATGAATTGTTCTTCAAATTCCTCAAAATTATTGAAATCTTCCTCCTTACTTGTGTACCATACTAACGCATGATTATCCAGGTTTTCTCTTATCATTTCTTTTATGTCTTCCTTACTTTGGATATTTTTTATTTTATTCTTTAGAATCTTTATAAATACTTTTGGGTGTATTTTCCTGTTATCCCCTTCAAATTTGTATTCCCCTCTATTTCCTATATAATTGTTTATTATTTTCGTCTCCATCACTCCATTTCTCATTTCTAGAAAATTTCTATTTCCTTTTTGGTCATGTTTTTCCTGTAAGTAAAATAGCCTATCTACCATGTCTTCCAATTTTCTTGTCATCTCCAATGTTTCTTTTGATTGCTCTTCCTTGTGAATTCTACTTCCAGTTTGCTCAATTTTTCCTTTTCCGAACTTCTATCTTCTTCTGTATTTCCCTAATCTTCTTTTCTGTTTTCACTTCCTCTAGCTTTTGCTTTTCTTTACATGTTTCTTCAACATTTTGTTGAAATTCAGTCAAGGTTTATATATATAATATAAAGATAAAATGAAAAAAATATATATCGCTAGATACCAATAACCTTTAAATAACATATGACAAACAAATTAAGTTTTCTCTAGAATATTCAATCATAAAATGAACAAGAAATGTTCAGATGGTAGGTCATAATAGAGTGCAAATTATAATTACAAAATTCAATTTGTTTAGCACAGACTATCAAAGGTATAAAGTGTTGTAGTAAAATTTCCTTTGAAATACTAAGTTGATTTTAAGCTTCAAGTTTCAAGATATTTGACTAGATCATAAAGGTCAATGAAATAAATTGTATTATAAAAAAAAATTTTGTCAGATACATAAAATCAAATGTTGAAATGTTTCAGACAAAGACACTTGGTTTTATTCAGTTTAACAAAATTTTATGCAATTGAAATGAGACTTTTAAAAAAAATTTCATATAGTTTCTAATTTGAAAGAGAATTTCAGAATTAAATAAGATCATTTACAACAAAATTTAGTGATAATGAAAGGAAAATTATATGTGGAATAGAATTATGAAATTCTATATAGCGTATGCAGAATAGACAAGCATATAAATAATATTGAATTTATTATATACTATAAAGAAATAATCATTTTGTCAATTATATTTCTTTAAATTTCATCAAGTATATGTATTTACAAAGATATCAAATTAATTTCATAGTAATATAATCATAAAGATAAATAAAAAAAATTAAAATAAGTCATGTTAATAATCATTGCAGATCATCAATAAATAATTCAACGCTATCTGTAACCTGAAACAGAACTTTAACAAGAAACAAAGCTCAACTAATTAAGTTGACGCAGGCCGAAAATATTTATTTGTTAGGGACATAAATTTATAGAAATCTGTAATTTGTATGCAATGTCGATAAAAAAATGAGATATGATGACAGAAATACCAATTAAAAAATGCAATGATTAATAACAAATGATGAGAATAAAATCTATAAAAAAGAAACCTATTGAAATGTTATGTTTAAAAATGTGGTGAATGGAAAATCAAAATAAAATGAATTGTATACGTATGCTTTGTACTATTATTTGTGTTTTAAGAATTGAGATTTATATAAATTAGTGCTGACCAATAAGAAGATTTTGATAATATTAAATAATGAAAAAGACAATTATAAACAATGATAATAAATAATTTAGGAACTTTGATGTATATAACACGTGGAATACAATAAACTGCCATAACTCTATGTCAGAAATAAAGTGAATTTTAAGAAATAATATAGTGATAAATAAGACACTATGAATAGAAATTCTAAAAAAGCGGGAGTTTCCGGTCAACAACAAAGGGTTGTGGATAAAAAAGAAAACTAGAAGTGTGTGGTAAAAAGAAGCGAAGCGGAAGGGTAAGATCTCTGTGAAATTTTAAATGAGAAATTTTAAATAAAAGTATTGAATATCATTAAATAAGTACGTAACAAAGTAAAGGTGATAAAGTGCATACTCTGTAGCCTGTATAAGTAGTTTCTTGGAGGAGACGAAGAATTGATTGAGTTATCTGGAAGAAATCAGTGGCTGCCAATGGATGAGTGAAGCGAACAGCAGACATGTCGCGAGAAGCAATTTCACATCAGGTTGGTGATATTTAAATATTTTGGATACAAAATAATAAGTTCATTTACAACAAAACTTTAATAATTAAAAGAAAAATGATCATTATAATTTATTAAAACATTCAAATAAATTCAAGGCCAATAAACAAAATTTAAAAGGAGTTAAGCATAAAGAATAAACTATATTTATAAGTGAAAGTTTAAAAATTATAGACTCACCTGATATTTTATTGTATAAAAGTAACTTGCATGTCTCTGGTTGATAAGAAATTGAACATTTTAAATAATTCATAAAATTTACTGTTTCATACACACATATCATCAGCACTATTGTAAAATGATTGTACGCATTTCAAAACCGATTCACCACAAAAGCATTTGCTTAAATGAAATATTTCAATATCTAGATACAATATTTCTTTTTCACATAAAAAAAAAGTAAAAATGTCTGCAGCTGTTTAAAAAATATTTCAAAGTTGAAACGATATGGAGATTTATGTAAATTAGTTTTCATAGGCGTCGCACAGTTGTCAGATTTTGTGACCTTTTGTAAATATGAATTTTAATCAAATGACTATTTAGTAAACAATTCGTTTCATTGTACAATTATTTAATTTCCGTTTTGAAACTAATCGCCCTGGGATAAGTTTATTTTCATAAATATTCTAAGGAAAGGAAATTTGAAATAAAGGTAAGAAATTAAATTAATTATTTATATGAGCAAACATCTAAACTATGAAACATTAATAATAAATAACGAATTAAATTTGGCGTTCAACAATTATGAAAATTACAGTTAAATAAAGGTTTTAGTAACAAATAAATAAGAACACTCAATTACATCAACATTGGAAAGTTGAAACTAAAACAAATTAAATATATAAAATCAAATTATAATAAAAAAGTAGCACCTCAAAATTAAATTATATATAAATATTGAGGTTAGCAGCAAAAGGAAAAGTGTACTATTCTTAGATTTCCAAGCTTTCGCAAATATTTATTTGCATCTTCAGGGAAGCTAATTTAGAATGTATCCTTGATCTTAACATAAGGACAATCGTTAAACAGTTAAAATTAAAGAAAGAAACAAGTCCAGATTGCATTACAAACACTAACAGTCACATATTAAAATATTTTAAAATCATTAAAAGGTTGAAACATTAAAACAGCGAGAATTCACACAAGCACATGGATCTATTTTAAATTGTATCTAAATATTTAGTCAACTTAGTCAATGACAATGAGACAAAAAGTAAGCCCTCAATACCATCAATAAATAAAGCTATTCACAACCCAGCTAAAAATGAACAAAGATTTATTCCAATAAAAAGGAATTCGAAATCATAACATTTTTTCAGGCTGTAGACAGGACTGAGAAGAAAATCTGGCTTTTCTTGTCAAGAATCTCTGATCCATTACGGAAAACAAGATAAAGGCCTACATTACAAAACACATATGTAAAAAAACTACAAACACATTTTGTCCGACCCAATAATCAAGCTTTCATGATAGAAGTTGATCCTTCTCTACAGGAACAAGTTTATGAAAAAGATTTTTGGCCAAAACATGTGTATTTTAGTCAATTCAATTTCAAGCAAGGTCAACGGGTCCTGGACCATCCCTCTTACGTCTCTCAACCTCAACTAAGGGGGAACAGTTCCACCCAACCAAATGTAAATTTTCAGAAACCAGCCTCATCTATAAATCAGACTCCTTCCTAAATGAAAACGAAACTGATAAGTATCATTTACTTCACATAAATATCCAAAGTATATCCAATAAGATCAATGTTTTGAAATTGTACTGTGATATGAATCAACCAACACTTTTATGTATCTCTGAGCATTGGATGTGCAAAGACAAATTAAAGCTTCAAAAATTTCAAATTATTAACTGGTTTCTAGTTACTCACATAACAATCTAATATATGGTGGCACATCTATATTTGTGAAACCAGATCTTTTTGATTTATGTACTAACATAAGTCACCTCGTTAGCTTATTGTTGGAGCTTCATTTTGACTGTTCGGCAGTTGAAGTTAACAAAAATCTATGGATTATAACTGTGTACCATAGCTCTTTTACAAAGTCTCATCCACAAATTTTTCTTGACCAGTTATTTGATACTCTAACTTACATTACAGCTAAATATATTCACTATCCTTGGTGGCGACTTTAACATTGATTTTGTGGATAATCGTTTCTATAAAAAACAGCTATTTGATATATTTCAAATGATCAATTTGAAATTATCATATAGGGAACCAACACGTATTGCAATATACAATGAAAAACTAACTTCGAGTGGTCTAGACTATGTTGTTAGTAATGTCGACAATAATACCTCCAAGGTGACCTGTCTGGGTTCATCGGATCACAAAGTGCAAATACTATGGACTATACAAATCCCAATCAAACAAACATCATGTATAAATACAATAATAAGAAAATTAATACAAATTCGCTATTAGGATTTAAACTTTATACGAAAAAACACTATCAATTGAAGACATGATAGAATTGAAGGATATTGATGATGTGTTTGATGATTTCCTGTTACATTTCCGGTGGTGCTTTGAGGTAGCGTTTCCTAAACAAAATATAGTGAAGCGCACTAAACACGGAAATAAAATACCATTTTCGAGTCAACTATACTCTGAACTTAAACAATTAAAAGACCTGAACTGGTTAAGACAAAGAGCGAATAACCCTTCCTTAACAGAATACGATAAAAAACAAAAAAAATCTCTCGATATAAAAATCTGTAATGAAAATAAACTATATCATTCTAATGTTATTAACAACTCAAATAATAAGGCTAAATCTTTGTGGAATTTGGTCAACTCAAAACTGAATAGAGAACAGCAAAAAACGAAATAATCTTGTTAAAAAATGGATCGACCATAAGGGAAAAAAGAGGTCGCACACACATTCGGTCACTACTTTGCAAATTCGGTTACTGAGAAAATTAAAACCCAAAATGTACCCCTTAATTCTTGCACATTTAGCAGGATAAGAGGTCCTAATTCAATGTTTTTTGTACCGATCACTAAAGATGAGATTAAACAGATAATTCTAATACTTAAAAAGAAATACTCTGCTGGTATTGATGAAATAACAGTTGAAAGAATGTTTTGAAACAATATCTGTCCAACTATCTCACATTACCAATTTATCTGTCACTCAATGCCAGTTCCCAAAAAACTAAAAATAAATAAAAAGATGATCCTCAATGTGTCGATAATTACAGAATGATATGCATACTTAGCTCTGTTTCTCAAAAAATATTGAATGGCTATTTACATGAGGTTTATTAAATATTTAGACCACAATAGTATAATTACACAATCCTAAAATGGTTTTCGCCAGAATTATTCAATCAAATCTGCTTCAATCGACCTTGTACAGAATAATTTAGTGGGCATTTGACACGATTATCCCCAATCAATAAAATATGAAGCAATGGGCATTAGAGGTCCAATTCAATTGTGGATTAACTCATACATGTCTGACAGAACACTGAAATTGCAGATTGAAGATAAGCTATCAGATGACTTTAGTATTTTTATTGGAACTCCGCAAGGTGGAGTAATTAGGACTATTTTTATTTCTCCTCTATATAAATGACCTACCCGTAAGTATAACAAATGGACGTGTTTTTATATATGCAGACGTCACAACAATTGTAATCGTAGCTGATAGTTTAGACGAGTTACTTAGGAAATACAAATAACCAGATTGAGTTCATTCATTGGTGTCAAAAAAATCACCACATTATCAATGAAAATAAAACCATTTTTATCCAATTCACATCTCCCCTTAGGTAAGGCAACAGCATAACTTTTACATTAAATAATAGAAGTTGGAGTCTGTAGAACACACTAAATTTCTTGGAATGGAAATAGATTCCAAACTAAACTTTAACCATCAAATTGACTCTCTCTGTAAAAACTCAATAAACTCTACTTTGCTTTCAATAATCTAAAATGAAATTTTTATCAATGTTATCTACTTAACTTGTATTATGCATTTGTATACTCTGCTATCAGATGCAATATAGTTGTGAGGAGCTGATCAACAGATTTTGGGCGAATATTCGTCCCTCAAAAGTGATTCATTCGCCTAATTTTTAACTTAAAGTACAAAGAATGTTGTTGAGATACATTTAAGAAGAATAACATCATGACCTGCACATGCAGCAATATGTTAAAACTATTAATCTACACTTTTTTTAATAAGAGTAAGTTTCAAATGAATAGTGAAGTTCATAATTATAACACGAGAAATAAAAGTGATATCACCTAAATCAATTTCAACAAAAAAGTCTCCAATGTATGGAGGAGGTCAGTTTTTTCAACTTGCTGTGTCGATTTTGATAATTGATAAATTATACAAAGTGACATTATCAGAAAAAAACGAAAACAAAAATTCACCTTTAAAACGCACTGCATCTTATTCCACAGCAATTTTTTATTGAGGTATATTTGGTCCAAATAACCTGCTCTTAGCCTATGTCCCAATAGTTATGAATCACCCTGTATACTGTCTAAATCTTTTGAATTATGAAAATCCAATAAAAATTAGATCAGAAAGTTTTCAAAATTTGTGCCTTAGGGCTACGTTATTTGCCCCACAATTTGTCGAGGGCCCAAAACATACTACGGCTTATATCTACAGATGTACTCTTGAGGTGTCCGCCATTATTTTCCACGGACAGTGCTACCGATAAAACGAAGAGGCATTACATATGCCACAGAAGAAATAGTATTACTCTATATTTCTCCACTGCCCACGTGAAGTTGTTTTTAATTTGAATATTGCCATTTAACGTGTCCATTATGGAACCGTACATTTTTAATAAAAACATATTTATTACGTTGGCTTTTCCTACTTTACTTATTTTCTCAATTTATACATCTGCTTCCTTTCAATCACAGAAACGAAAAAATATGTGCTAAAATAATAACCATAGGTGCCCTATTTTGTACATTTCCATAATCATTTATTCTTACCTCTGAGTTGTTCAAGAGAGTTTTTGATAATAATGCTGGGGGACAAATAAAACTCTTTACAGATTCCCGTAGTATATCTTTTAAATTGCCGGGAAAAGAACCCGAATACATCAGCTGTAATGCAGATCTTGAAAGTATACAAGGGCTACCTTTACTGAAGTCTATAAAGAAATCCTGAAATATATAATACTTTAAAAATTATGTTAAACGATTGGAGAGTGTCGCAGAAAATTTGATAGCTCCAATTATCTTAAAATGTTTCCGATATCTTTTCACTAAAACTATAAGTTTAATATCACTCCATATGATTTATTAGACAAAGCAAGTCATAAGTATAGTTGGTCCGGTGAATCTTTTCCCATGCGTCATTAATATCTGATAACATAACTGACAAATGTCAAATTATTTTGTTCTGTTCTTCACTATTAATAGAAAGAGATACGACTTGAAAATTATGTCGGTTATGTTATCAGATATTAATGACGCATGGGAAAGGATTCACCGGACCAACTGTAAGTATGTGTGTATACATGTGTTTTTAACGAAAACAGTTTGTAGGCAATAGTGCACAGAATTTTATTAAAAAAATAATGTCTCCTAAAAGTTTTCAATATCTTTCGTTGTAAATATGGAGTACGTTGGGTATTATATAGGATTAGAATAAACAAATGATATATCCTTTTTTTTATTTTGTACAAAATTTCAGTCAGTTTCAGACAATAATAAACTGAAAAACATGATTTGCAGGTTAGGCTCCCTTACAGTTCAATAGCCTAGTTATTTAATAAATAACTATATGTCCAGACCTGAAGCCAAACTATATATTATGTAATTGGCAGTTGCACATTTTTGTTAATTTAATTTGTTAATCTACATGTCATACTCAAGAACGAAAAATGCGATCCCAGCCTTGTTGATGGCTGAGATAAGCCAGCATGTTCTTTATAATAGGGAGTTAAGTTAAAAAACATGTAATTATCTTCATTACCGTTACGTGAAAATCTAATGAGTCAATCTGTGAGTATAAAATAGAGTTAAAGGTAACAGTACCTACACGTGAGAGTTCCCGATCTTTAACCTAATTTAAATGAAAGTAAATCCCGAAAATCTAGGTTATCTACCAATGGGCACATTTGCAGACGACATTGTCATAAATGGACTTAGGAAGAAAATGTTCTTCAGCCTTGGTAGATGTACATCTGTATTTCAGGCAGAAACAATTGCTGCTATAGCCTGTATTGATGAAAACATCAAGAGAGGTTATATCGGACAAAGAATAAAAATATATACTGACAGCCAGGCACAGCTGAAAGCTATCAGTAATCCAATCACGAAATCTAAACTGGTCAAAAACTGCAAAGAGTCCCTTAACAAGCTGGCAAGAGACAACACAGTGCCTCTAGTATGGGTGCCGGAACATGAAGGGATTGCAGGTAATGAATTGGCGGACCAGCTAGCTAAACAGGGCTCTAAAGGAGACTTCATAGGTCCGAAACCGTTCTGTGGAATCACAAAGGATTACATAAGAGGGGAAATCCGGAACTGGCTAGACAAGGAACACCTAATCAAATGGAGGTTGACAGACGGCTACCTTCACACAAAAAGCTTACTGGGAAAAGTAAACAAAGAGCTCTCAATCAGTTTATTGAAACTGAGCAAGAGACGCCTGAAGACAGTTACCGATTTGGTTACTGGACACTGTACCCTAAGGAAACATTTATACAAAATGGGAAAAAACAGTGAACCATTCTGTAGGAAGTGCGAACTTAGTGATGAAACACCTATGCATATACTCTGCTTATGTAAGAACTTACAAGTACTCAGGCAGAAGCATTTTGGAAAGGAAACAATATAACCATCAGAACTAGTCAAAATCCCCCAAATAAGCTAGTGGCCTATATCGAGGACACGAAACTTTTGGAGTGGAAGTAGATAATATTGAGAACGGTACAATGACTTAGTTCAAGTGCCCGGGCTGTTGAGCACAACCCAAACGAATGAATAAAATGAAAAATGACATTGTCATTCTATCGACTCACAAAAATAATATAGTAGCATCCGCAAAACTACAAGAACACCTTTTTACATTAGAAGAAAATTACTCCAAAAAAAGGAAAATAAAAATAAATGAAGAGAAATCACAACATATATTTTCGCTCTAAGAAAAAAATAATGTCCTCTTGTTTACAATAACACAGTAGAAATTCCACAATCAAAACATTTCAAAGATTTAGGAATGCATCTAGATTTAGTAACTAAAGTACAGAGATCATATAAAGGAAAAAACAAACAGACATAAAGAGGAAGGATTCAGACTAGCTACTTGGCAGAAATGATATAAATTGCTTAAGAAAACATAATTTTACAGTAGATTATGGCGTGTTCCAGCAAATCCAACATACCTATTATTACAAAGAGCACATCCCAAAATTTTCTTGACCATTGTCCATGTTCCCTGATACACCTCAAACCATCAAAACCTTCAAATTAGAACGTTACAAGAAATAACCCAACAGATAAGCCAGACACATTTCCAGCGGCTACAATCACACACCAATACCTTACTACAAACAACAGTAACCAGGAAAAAAAGAAGCTCGCCAACAAAATGGCCAGAATTTCTAATTCTGCTTGATATTCAATAAACATAATAAAAAATCTACTTGTTTCGAAGGAATATTAAATTAGCTACATAACATACAGTTTTTGATTAATCTTTGGAAGATATGAATGTATTGATTATTAATTAAAGGGAATGTATAAGTCAAACTATCTTAATCTGCAAATAGATGGCAAATGCTCAAAAATCAAACAATATGTTTAGTAATATATAGCATAACTTTAGCAATGAAATAAAACAATTTAACTTGTTTAAAACTTCACTATATTTGAGCTAATGTTCAATTTAAACTAGTTGACGCGTTTCGCTAACACAGTAGCTTTCTCAAAACGAATGAAGGTACATTGAAAAAATGTTTAATATATACAGTGCATAAATACAGAATTCTATTATACTATTATTGAAAAAATTACCGGGAAATCCATTCACTACAAACATTCCTAACCTAACTTCTAGGTAAAAAGGTTATCTGTTTGGTCGTTAAGAAGGTTACCTGAATATTTGTTTATCTCAAGAGCTTCTAAAAGATTTAAACTAAAGGATTTACCTTCTACATGTAAAATTTCAAAATTTGGGTCGAAAATGTGTTGGTTTTCTAATAAATGATTTGAATAGTAAGAATCTAATTTATTGTTATCATAGCTACGTGTGTGTTCCGAAATTCTAGTTTTAAAATTTCTAAAAGTACTACCGATATAAATTTTATCACAGTTGTCATTACCACATTGTAATTTATAAACTCCTGATTTGTTTAATTGTGAATATTTAGATTTTTTATTTTTAATGAGGTTGGATAAATTGGAATCAGTTTTAAAGCAAATATTCCAGTCTAAAGTTTCTAAAAATGATTTAATTTTTAAGGATATTGTTCCAAAGTATGTTAAGCTTTTAAATTGTTTATTATTATTTTTATCAGAATACTTGTTCCAAAGTCTGTTTTATGATTTTTTTATTTATGATATTGTCAATTAAATTTGGATTGTAATTATTATTAACTGCTATTTGTTTTATGATATTTAATTTTTTGTTATAATTATTAGTATTTAATGGGACTGTTAAGAGTCTATGTATCATACATACTATTGAAAGCTGCTAGTTTATGATTGAATGGGTGGACTGAACTATTATGAATTGTAATGTCTGTATGTGATGGTTTATGAAATATAGAAAAATCATGTTTATTATTTATATTTCAAATTGTAAGTATATACTTATTTTGTTCAAGCTCTACAGTAAATTTAATATTATTGTGAATTTAGTTTATGTAAGTAATGAAGCTGTCTAATTATCTATTTGTACCGGTATCTTTAGGAGGTATACTAGGAAATAGATTTGTTACATCGAACGATATGAATTTAGTATTATATCTTGAATATTATTAATTGATTACATTGAGTTTTTAACTGAAAATCGAGGTCTGAATGAACAATATTTAGAAATGACATCTACGAGAATCTTTGAAATTTTAAATGAAGGTGCTGTGAAATAAGGAACATCTGGTCCGATTGAGTACCCCTCTTTATGGAGTTTAATTAATGAATAAAGTTCAGTGTGTTGCGGATTGGATAAAAATATTCAACATTTTTCTTAATTGTTAATTATTGATTTAGTGTTATCTACTGCTAATTTTATTTCTTTCTGAAATCTATTAGTTGTGTCTTTTTTAAGAGTCTCAAAATTGCTTGCCTGTATAAAATTGTTGGTTTTTAATATAGAATCTTCTTTAGGTAAAGCTGTTACCATATTCCTTTATCTGCTTTTGTGAAAATAAGACTATTTGACTTTGATTTTTGTTTAATTGATTTGGCGACTGATAATTCAAAGTTGGGTTTGTTATTAAACTTGACAAATTCTTTTTTAATAATTTCTGAAGCTTTATGTTTTAGATTAGAGCCCCCTACTAGCAGACATTTTCATGAATACTATAGAAAAAATAATTCATAAACATCCCCTTAGTAAAAAATTTATGTACTGGCACCGATATGTGGACGAAATTTTAGCTAGTTCACCGGTACAAATAGACAATTAGACAGCTTCATTACTTACATAAACTCAATTCACAATAATATCAAATTTTCAGTAGAACTTGAACAAAATAAGTCTATAAACTTTTTAGACCTTACAATTTCAAATATAAATAATAAACATGATTTTTCTATATTTCATAAACCATCACATACAGACATTACAATTCATAATAGTACGGTCCACCCATTCAGTCATAAACTAGCAGCTTTCAATAGTATTATACACTGACTCTTAACAGTCCCATTAAATACTAATAATTATAATAAAGAATTAAATATCATAAAACAAATAGTAGTTAATAATAATTACGATCCAAATTTAATTACAATATCATAAATAAAAAGATAATAAAACAGACTTTGGAACAAGTATTCCCTTCTGATAAAAATACGAATAAACAATTTGAAAGCTTAACATACTTTGGAACACCATCCTTAAAAATTAAATCATTTTTAGAAACTTTAGAGAGGAATATTTGCTTTAAAACTGATTACAATTTATCCAAACTTATTAAAAATAACAAATCTAAAACTTCACAATTAAACAAATCAGGAGTTTATAAATTAAAATGTGGTAATGACAACTGTGATAAAATTTATATCGGTAGTACTTTTAGAAATTTTAAAACTAGAATTTCGGAACACAATCGTAGCTATGACAAAAAAAATTAGATTCTAACTATTCAAATCATTTATTAGAAAACCAACACATTTTCGACCGAAATTTTGAAATTTTACATGTAGAAGGTAAATCCTTTAGTTTAAATCTTTTAGAAGCTCTTGAGATAAACAAATATTCCGGTAACCTTCTTAATAACCAAATAGATATCAATCACTCTCCTTTATTAAACCTTTTTACCTAGAAGATAGCTTAGGAATATTTGTAGTGAATGAATTTCTAGGTAATTTTTTTCAATATTAGTATAATAGAATTCAGTATTTATGCACTGTATATATTAAAACATTTTTTCATTGTACCTCCATTCGTTTTGAGAAAGCTACTGGGTTAGTGAAACGCGTCAACTAGTTTAAATTGAACATTAGTTCAAATATAATGAAGTTTTAAACAAATTAAATTGGTTTATTTCATCGTTCATCTATTCAATTTTTTCATAACTTGTCTATGATTCCAAACTAGCTTCCTCATTGAGAAAGGAAAACTATCTACAGAGTGTATTTGCTGAAATCTCTTCAGAATCACAATCAAGAACCAAAGACCCTCCCTGATTTTAATTTACGAAGTAACGAAGAGAATTGCTAATTCTATATACGTATATATATATATATATATATATATATATATATATATATATATATATATATATATATATATATATATATATCAGGTTTGCGGGCATGATCTAGAAAAATAACATTAATATCTGTCAATTGTATTTTAAATTTTACTTTAAAAAAATTATATGATCCTAAGTGTAAATAAAAAATTAATACAAAGTCATGTTATAATCATAACAAAATTATTAATAAAATAACTCAACGCAATACGTAACATGAGACATAATCATACTAAGAAACGAAACTCAATAAATCTAACTTAACTCAATGCGTAATACTACATTCATAATCAATTCGCTGGCCAAGTGGCGCTTTGGCACGCAAGCTAAGCAAATCTATTTCAGTGTGATCGTTCACAATGCAATTTGGCGTCAGAGTTGAAGTTAAAGTCGTCGAAATTTCTTGCAAGCTGCAAACTTTCACTTCGACTTGCACTTCGTGCCGGCTATGGGACATGCGCATTAATATTTGTTTTTTGATATATATGTCTGATAGTTTGACATTTTCATCGAATTGTGTGTTTTTGGTTTGTTTTTCTTGAATTTTCCGTACGACTGATTGATTAAAAAAATAAAATGGAGGATGAGGACATTACTTCTACTTTACTTGCAACGATGCTGATTTTGCTTTAAAAAAAGGCAATTGTTGATGCAGTTTGGTCTTGGTCGTAGAATAGTTTGTAATTGGAAATGCACTGTAACAAAAATCCACGATTGAATTGATATTCCGCGTTGTCCATTACTACTAAACTCCAGTATATACTGCTATAAAAAATAAATCCAAATCCAAATTATATATTATAACCTCTAACCTCAGACTGAACTAAATACACAGACAGAATCTTGCTTCGACCATATGTTGAAGGAATCCTGACAATTATTTAGGTACGAACGCTCTTGCGTTAAAGTCGACTTTGAAGTTATTGTGAATGGCAAATTTCGTGCCGACTTGCGTGCCAAAGTGCCACTTGGCCAGCGAATTGATTACGAATGTAGCCTTACTTTAGCCACGTAAATTTTTATCAGAAAGTGAAAGGCAAAATAATAAGCTAAGATATCAACAAAGCTATAATATAATATATAAACAATTTAGATTTGAATTAAGGAAAACATATGACCGTAATAAAGTAACATCTAATTATTTATCCCTTAAATAACATAAATTTAGAGATATATATTTTATATATGAATGTCAATGAAAACGGAAATCGTGGTATGATGACATGAGTACCAACCAATAATAAAGAAATATATAATGAATGAGTAAAATGAAAATTGAAAACTATTGAGATATTATGTTTAATAATGTAATAAATAACAAACAAGAATAAAAAGAAATGAATACAAATATAACACAATATTATTCATGTTGTAAAATATGTGAAAGTAATAAATAAGTTGCGACCAATCAGAAGACTCTGATTATGTGAAATAATTATGAAGACAATTATAAATGATAATAGTGGACAATTTATTAACAATTATCAATATAAAGTGTAAAATACAGTATGTTTATGTCAGAAATATAGTGATTTTGAACATTAATAAAAGGACAGTCAGACGCTATAAATATAGAAAATTCTAGAAGTTTACGAACTTCCGCTTATCAACAAAGCTTGGGGACGCGAAGAAAACTAAAAGAGGGAAGCCGAAACTGAATGGGTTAATAGTTCCATGTCGAACTGTATAAAAAGTTTCAAGTAAAAGTGGTTAAATTAAATATAATTAATTATTCAACACATTAAATTCGTTAACAGAAGACCCAGTAACAAGTGTAGATAATTTTTCCCGAACGAGACAAATTTTTTATCGAGATATCCAGGAGTTAAGAGTTCATCGCCAGTGTTTAGTGACGCGTTAGTGCGGACATTTTTCGAGAGAAAGAATTTATCAAACAGGTCAGTGATATCTTTTTTAATCTTTTGGATCTAAAGAAATAAACAGATAAATAAAAATGATTATTTTCATAAACAATAAAAATGATAAAAGGCTATACATATATGAAACACAAGGAATAAAAACTATATAGTAATATCATATAACTGTATCATAATCATAACGATTTACCTGAGTTCCAATGTATATTTTGCATGTATTTAGTTTATAGGAATTTTTAACACCATCACCATTCACAAATTTCACTTTTTCACACATACAATTCATCCATTTAATTATTATCGTTATTATAAAATATGTTTATGTAAACTTAAAGAAAATCACTGCTCACTGCTAGTGTATATGATAAACATTTATATTTCAATAGTTTCCTTTTAAATGTAATATTGTTTCTATATAAAAAGTTATAGCGGAAATCTGCTATGCGCAGGTGCTGTAAATCTCCAAGGTTAAAATGTTGGATATATTTTATACAAATTAACTCCATAGGCGTATCATAAATAATTTATGATAATTATCATCTAAACTATTAAAGATTTATATAAATAATTAAATGTAAGTTTGTTATATTCTATTTAGACAGTTATCCATTTTTTTAAACAAAGTAAATTTTAGTAAGATAATAGCAATGTTGATTTCTCAATTATTTGCCCATGAACCCTACTGATATTAGGACTCATCATACTCTAAAACAAACAAGAGCAGCCGAGGGGGAAAATTAAATAAAGAGCATGTTTATAAATAGCCAGGTAAGATTAAGGTAAATTTTTAAATTAAATTAAAATCAACTATCAAGAATTCATATTCATAATATAAATTAAAATAATAATAAAATACATAATATTTCTATTCAATTGCCACTTTAAAAATAATAATTGTGGACATAATATTTCTATACATAATACACATTTTAAACAATATATATATATATATATATATATATATATATATATATATATATATATATAGAGGTAGGTATAACGGGGATTTTCAGTCCAAAACTAAACGGAAGATCTTTTATTCACAAAAAGCCAAGCTTTCGTGTCCTTTTGACACTTCTTCAGGGCACTACAATATATAATATTCAAATATAAAATGATTTAAAATAAATTTAAGTACTTACATGTAAAAAAATTAAGTAAATTCAAGATAAACAATCATTAAAAAGTTATAAATGTAAAAATTTTAAATATAATTATAATATAAATGGTGACATACTTCACATATACAAATCAATACATAATTTTTTTTGTTTGTTCCGTAGTTATTTTTATCTTTTAGGTTACTTTATATTGAATTGAGTTTGAACAAAATTTTAGGTTAGATTATAACCTGAGAAAATGACTTTGACAAATAATTTATTGTACATTTTGACGTTAATAGAAATGAATTTGTTTTTATGAAATAAGCATACAAATATTGAAAATTATCTATTTTGGTCCATAGTTAAGAGGTAGCTATAAATATTACTAAGATTTTCAATGTCTTTTTTCTTGTTCATACTATTATATTATACACAAAAGCTTGGCTTTTTGTGAATAAAGATCTTCCGTTTAGTTTTGGACTGAAAATTCCCGTTATCCCTACCTCTATAACATTTTTCAGTCGTTACATCAGATATATATATATATATATATATATATATATATATATATATATATATATATATATATTAAACAACGAATAGATTAGTGGGTATTGCACGCAAATAGAAGAAGGGGCTACTGAAAAGAGTGGTAACCGCAGACATGCATGTTTCTGGCTCATTAGCTGTCATCGGTACGGTACAACCAAGAAAAGATGTGAAACATGGGAGCAAAGGTGTTGAATTAAACATGAGAAAATATAACAGAATTCAGCAGGATAGTCAAACACAACATTTGTGTCAGTAATATTAGAAGATCTCGAATATTCGAGACAACAACCAACATAGACACGGAGGTGCATATAACACTCCCGCCTGAAACTTCTGACCCAGATTAATGAAATAACAACAAGATGTACGAATATATATGTATATATATATATATATATATATATATATATATATATATATATATATATAGCATTGGCAATTCTCTTCGTTACTTCTTTAAAATCCGGGAGGGTCTTTGGTTCTTGATTGTGATTTATTTTTCTTCAACCTCCTTAAATGGAGTGATAGAAGGGAGAAGATGACTGCGTGATTGGAGAGTGTGTGAGGGACCGCCGCCCGCCTTGACGTATGCTAGGGTAGTGATTCCGAGGCGGGAGTAACGACGAGACAGAGGTGGGTTTGGCTGGTAGGCATCCCCTTGGGAATGAGTCCAACACTGTTTGGGTCCTGAAAAGGACCCATTCGAACATGAGTTTCCCATCTCAGCCCGAAAAAAAAACCTCCTTAAATAATTTTTTTAAATAATTAAAACATTTCGTTACTGACTTTCTCAAAGATTATTATTGATTAAATCACAATTCTTTGAATACAATTTAGAAATTAATAAAACACATGTACAATAGGTACAAAGGCATTCATAAAACAACAGACATTCAAAACAAGTACTATCGATACAAATTCTACGGAAATACTTCAGATGTATTATTTTATTAAATTATCATAAATCTGACTCAAGTTTTTAACATCTTGCTTATCGTTGACTGTATTATGCTCTTTTTTAATGTGTAGCAAGCATTTCTTTAATTGTCAGTTTTTTGTAGATTGAGTCGAGAGTTAGAATTTTTATGTTTTTAAAATCAAACTCAGGTTTTTAATCTATTTCATGTTTGAGGAGAGCGGTGGAAGCATTTTTTGAATATTTATGGCCATTTAATCTGTTTTCTAGTGTCTGTGTGGTCATTCCTATATATTCTGACAATTAAAAAAATGGTACACATTAAAAAAGAACATAATACAGTTAGCGATAAACAAGATGTTAAAAACTTGAGTCAGATTTATCACAATTTAATAAAATAATACACCTGAAGTATTTCCGTACACCCCCTGTATAATGTAGAATTTGTATAAATAGTACTTGTATTAAATGTCTGTTGTTTTATGAATGTCTTTTTACCTATTGTACATGTGTTTTATTAAATTCTAAATTGTAAACAATGACTTGTGATTTATTCAATAATAAACTTTGATAAAGTTCCTAACCCAGGAACGAAACGTCAGTAACAAAATGTTTTAATTATTTATACAACCTAATACCTAAGAATTTAAAAAATAAAGTATTTAAGAAGGTTGAGGAAAAATAAACATTCTTATTATTCAAAATATATCAAAACCAAACTTTATAATAAAGTAACCTCATCGGGCCGATACCTTAACTATAATTCCAATCATCCAAAGTCCCATAAAAACAGCGTAATTACTAGATTAGTCGATAGATCCATTAAACTAACTTCGCCTGGATACCGACCACCGACCAGATATTATAAAACAAGTTCTTTAATAAACAATCACTATCCAACATAACATAAAACGTATTTGCAAACAAAGAGTCTATAAATTATATAACAACCCATCGAAGAAATATTCTAAAACCAACCTGTTAAACAATAATATGTTGCAATGCCATACACAAAGCAGCATTCCGAAAAACTCAGTCACGTATTTTCCAAACCATTATTCAGCAAATTAAAAAGTAAAATAAAAACCATCAAAAAATCAAATGTTATGTATTTCATACCCTGCCTAAAATGCCCAAAAAAATACATAGGAATGGCAGCATTCCGAAAAACTCAGTCACGTATTTTTCAAACCATTATTCAGAAAATTAAAAAGTAAAATAAAAACCATCAAAAAATCAAATGTTATATATTTCATACCCTGCCTAAAATGCCCAAAAAAATACATAGGAATGAACGCACAGACACTAGAAAACAGATTCAATGGCCATAAATATACAAAAAATGCTTCCAGCGCTCTCCACAAACATGAAAAAATTTATTTTGATTTTAAAAACACAAAAATTCTAGCTCAAGACTCAAACTACAAAAAAACTGACAATTAAAGAAATGGTACACATTAAAAAAGAACATAATACAGTCAACGATAACCAAGATGTTAAAAATTTGAGTCAGATTTATCACAATTTAAAAAAAATACACCTGAAGTATTTCCGTATAATGTCGTAATCACAGTCCTAAAATGTGTCAATAAATTCTTCGAATTGTTTAATTGTTCAATACGTATTCAGTTTTTAATTTGAATTCAAATTTATATTTCTTAAAACTTGACACATATATCTTAATTTTGTTAAAGGCCCAATGTTTTCGATGAAATAATGCATTATTTAATTATCAATGAACTGGAACGGACTCACCAGTACTCTGGACGGGACAGCAAACTCCTACTATTCTAAATACAATTTAGAATTCTGGACCTTTCACTTTTTTCAAAATATGATTAAATTTTCGAAAACACACACGCCCAGAATTTAAAATGGGTATCGAATGAAGCTTTATACTATTGATTACACTATTCAAATTGTTATACTATTTTTACAAATATTTGGAAAATCTCAAATATGATGTTTCCTGTACGGGATCTCAAATTCAACTCAACTACTTTTTCCCAATCAACAAAAAACATTCTATTGTAAGTAAAAAAAATTTCTGATCTATTATTTTTTAATAATTTCTATCTACAAAGAGGTTTGTTTTCTTTTATTCTTAATAAATGCCTACAGTGACCCGTTTTTAATTTTAAATATTTTTTTATTATATTATGACATGCCTTATCTATTATTGACTATATTCTACGTAAATATCATCTAAAATTAAATAATAGGAAATTTGACATATACTGGGTAATTGAACCATTTTGATCTCGTATACAATACTGGGTATTCCAAAAGTATTGCACATAAATAAATATATAAACGTTTTTTTTAAATTTTAAATAAAGGAACTTTATATACATATATATATATATATATATATATATATAAACAACAGAGGACACTTTATACCTTTATCAATTCCTGACTCCATAGTCTACCAGGTTTACTATGCTTAATTTTGGATTTAATTGTAGAAATGATGAGATGGCAATTTCTACATACATCTCTGCCAGTTTGAAAATAACGATTTTTCAAACCCGATTTTTGACCTTTTCCCAACGAAAAAACATTTAATTTCCTGGTTATATGTCGCGAAGAGTATTGAATTACATAAAGAACGTGTTAGTGGTCGACGTCTTTGTCGATTCGCACCGTCCCTTTTAGGATTGCAATCAATTTGACACATGCTCCCCTGTTCAGGTTGTCTAATCTGAACTGAAGACGACTTGGAAGCAGCTTGCTCTGATACTATTGGGATTTGCAATTAAAAGACAGACGCTGGCGGTATTTAGTTCTATTGTAACAATCAGTAGCGGCGTTAGGGTGTGGCGCCGGATAAAAAGGGGCGCCGCAGATGCCCCTTTACATATTCTCGCTCATTTAGCGATGCCTACTTACTAGTAAATTCCCTAACTTTAAGGAAAATATGTTATTTTGGCAACGCTAGAATGGTACGCAGTGTTCAATCAGTTCCGTCGGAGCGCTGCATGCAGTTCAATGTACCGGGAATCCCCGACCATTCAGAAACACATTATATATCTCTTTTTAACATTTTATTTAAAAAGAGTTGCCGTAGCGGAACACACTCAGCTCATTCTTATTCTTTACATAAGTGGACGCACTTAAAACAGTTATTCCAAATTCCAATTATGTTTAAAACAAACAAGCGCAGTAATCAGACGTTCCACGCTACGTTGCAACGCTCATGTTCGTCACTCTTGGTTCAGACTACCGAGTGACATTAGTTTTATGTAAAAAGTTGAAATATAAATAGTGTAAAGCATAAAAGTAGGTATTTGTTCTTTGACATTTTGACAGAACATTTTATCATGTAAGTACATATACTACACACTCTCTACTACTATAGTCTATTTTTATGTACAACAGAGTAATTAGTGTTTTAAATGAAACTCACTGTTTCTAGCTAATTCTACAATATAATAAAAATTGTTGAAAATTCTAAAAAATGAGTTTCATTTAAAACACTAATATGAGTAGATTCCACGAAGTAAGGGTTGAGACAGTTAATTTCATTACGACAGAGTAATAAAATAATAAAGCATTCGTAATCCATAGGCGCCGTATCACTTCTTTTAGTAGACAGGAGTATTTTCGTATGAAATAACATTTGTATAAATATAATAAATATATATTTTTACCTAATTAACCTGCTCATAACTTCTAAACAGCTGAAGATAAAAAAGTGCAATTTTACTAAAATGTTTTATTTTTCCACAAGGTATGTTAAGAACATTGTGTCATACCGATTATATAGATAAACGGGATTAAACTTTGACTTTTAAACAACGTTATGTTTATAAATTATAATTTTAATATAAAAACTTACCAGTATAAGTAGAGCTACTTCTTACAAATCCAAATCAGAAGATGAACTGTCGCAAACAATATTTACAATGAGTGGCTCGATCATTCATCAGTAATATTGTCAAACTTCCACATTTTTTCTTCTTCTGTAATCGTATGATTTACTGCCTTCTCCCAGTTTTCAGGCTTCACATTATTTACAGCCTCCAAAAACAACTGTTTAATATCACTCATTTTAATAGAATTATTTTTTCATTAAACTTCTCCCTTTATCTCTGCCCATATCAGTTCAATCGGGTTAAATTCGCAATGATATGGTGATAAAACCACCGTCCTCCCACGATTTTTCGAAATTTCATATTTATTTCATTTCCCTTTATGAAGGGAACACAAAGAATACAGTTCTTTTCTCACAGAACCGGGATGAAACTTAACATTCTTTGAAATTAGCCAATTCTGTAAATATTTTTTTAACCACTTGGTTGTAGGCAGTTTTTCTAAAAGTCTCGAGTGATAATTTGCATTATTCATTACTATTATACAGTTCTGCGGTAGAAGATCTATCATTTGTTCGAACCATTCTTTAAAGACATCAGCATTCATGTCTGCGCCCCTTTCCTGATTGTGGATTTAAACCAGTAGATAAATTATTTAAAAAAGCCTGTTTCATCTTGTCAACATTTATTTGGTGTATGTCCCTCGTTGATCTATGTTTCATCTAAATAAAATATATTTCTTCTTTGGTTTCTCATTTCTTTTATAGTCCTTAGGTAATTTCTTCTCCATACTACAATATCGCTTCTTTCTATTAAAATAGACTTTCTGGAATGAGTTTTCCAGCGAAAACCTATTTCTTTTAAAAGTTTCCATAGTGTGCTTCGACTCATTTCAGGGTAATCCTTGTCATCTCGAACTGTGGCAAGAACTTTGTCTACTGCCGGAATTTTTTTTCAAATGATTTTATTTGAAATTTTGGTTTTCCTGGAGCTTTACATGCTGTTTGAAACTCGCCACATTTCTCTTCCTCAGTAACTCTGTAAATCGTAGATTTCCCAACACCAAGCGTACTACTAACTAATTCCACTGTGTCATCAAAACTTTTACATAAATGTTTGTCTGTAATTTTTTTTTTAGTTACGAGGGGGTTAGGGTTCAGGTGCCCTAATTGTTGCCGCTCAGCCATTGATTGGCTTATTGTGCACCCCCACTAACAGGTATTAAGCAGAGTCCCATCCTAAATTCTTAGCGAACATTGAGATTCGTCGGACTATGTTTTCCTGCATTCCCTCCTGATTTGTGCCTAGGAAGATATCTAGACAGAAGGCTCGCCTTCTGCACAGGGCAGGGCAATCGAAGACCACGTGCTTTGCGGTTTCTTCTACTTGATCTATATATGGCCGGATACAAATGTGAAAATTGCTAGAAGGAATTTTTAGAAAAAGATAAATATAATAAGCTTCGATGCAGCGGTGAATGTCGACAATTTTTCTGTATGAGCTGTACAGGACTTGACAAAGCTACTACAAAAATTCTACTTTCCCAGAAGTTCAACAACTTCCGTTTCTTTTGTATACTCTGCGATTCTCCTAATTTGAGATACCTTAATGATAAAATTTCTGATTTAATCAAGAATCAGATTCCCCATGAAATATTTGACTCGCTAGCAAATCGTATAAACCAATTAACTGACAGCATACCAACTATTACTGAGATATATGATATGTGATTTAACTCATATATCCAGTTTAGTGAAATTTTGAACAACTTATCCCCTAGCCGTAATCAAAGGTGGCATTATGTAATAGTCAACAACCTCCCTGCAGGCTTCACCACAAATCATATTGTACATCATGTTAAAGAAAAGCTGGGTTTTACAGAGTTCATTTGTTGCTGTCCCTTAATCAATCCAAGCAATGAATCAAAAACATCAACATTTAAAATTGGTTTTCTAACAAAAATGTCTGCTAGCAAATTGTTTAACAATGATGTATGGCCACCTGGAGTTTCATTAAAATGGTCAGTTAAATCTTCATTGTCCCAAGAAGCCTCGTCTCCTCCGACGATGGATTCTCTTCAGCCTGTGACAGTTAATCAAGTAATACGGCCTGTAAGTAAAAGTTCTGACCCTTCTTGTCCCGTAGTAGTAGCCATCACATCTGACAAACATGCTATAGCCGTATGTAAATCAAACAGCTTTTCGTGTGATACATCATTTCAGTTTACAAAAGATTCACACAATGACACTAACTTTTCGGTGGACCTGATGACTCCTCCTATGGTCAGATTAACACAGGAGTCCTCAACTGGAGGCAATCGTTATATTATGTCTAGATTAAGAGAACCGGCTATTTTATCATCTCGCAAGTTATTCCTCGCCTATCTACATGACCAACCATCGTCTGTATGTACACACAAGTGTAAAGGTGTTTTTAGCATCCGAGGGTCCGCCCGTTGATTCCATAGCTTTAAGGGCAATTTATTATAACTTTCACAATTTTTATGGCATAAGCTCAGTTGAAGTGGATGAAGATCTATCCCCCGAAAGAACTTACATCACCTCGAAACGGAGAATTCACCAACAAAAAATTAGAGTGTAATAGCCGTTACTTTACTGCCGATTCTTCCAAGAAAAATTTTTAGTTGATAGGACGTGTCCAGAGGAACTAGAATCCTCACTTAGTTTTAAGGACAGTAAATTAAGAATGGTTCTAATTAATATTCAGTCAATACGCAATAAAACGGACGAGTTGTATTTGTTTTTGGAGGAATTGGGGTTCCCACAGATAGTTGCTATTACTGAACACTGGCCACAAGCAAACGAACCTGTTTTTATTGAAAAGTATCGAGCTATTAGCAGATATGACAGAGTAATTCAGCTCACGGTGGAGCCCTAATTTTATCTTCTGGCGAGGACTTCTCGGCTGTATTAAAATATGATTTTCTACAAGTAGAAAATACTTTTGAATTCTCCATAATTTACAACAAAAATATGGATTTTTATATAATTTGTATTTACAGACCACCTCAATCAAAGGTTCATTTTTTTTGAGAATCTTCTAAATTTACTTGACACTCTGCCTGTTAAGAGCAAGAAAGTTATATATAGTGATTTTAATATTGACTTTACTAATGATTGTGCCACTCAAAGGTCTTCGGTAAATATTTTTGAGTCGTTTGATCTATATATGCACGTGGATTCACCAACTCGTACTACTAAAACAACTTCGTCAATTTTAGATTACATAGTTTCCGACTTTCTGTCTCATGATGTGAATCACTTAGTAATTAGCTCAGGTTTCTCTGGCCATGAAGCAGTTTTCTCCGAAATTGTATTACCTCGTAAACCTCTGAAGAAAAACACTCAGTTGGTGAGGATTTTCTCTCAACAAAATTTCACTAAATTTCATAATTTATGTTTAGCAATTGATTGGATTGATCTTTCTGAAGATATTGATTCTAAATTTTTGGACTTTATTAAAAAATTATCAGGTGCTTCAATACATCATTTCCTCTTCGCTCTCGTAAAACTAAACATCACAAATCATGGTCTACGAAAGGAACACATACTTCATCTAAGAATATGAGATCACTCATGTACATTAAAAAATTCACAGACAATCTTCACATACTCAATTATATCAATAACTATAAAATATTGTACCGGAAAACTGTCAAAGCTATTAAACAAAACTATTTTAACAATCGCATCTCAAGAGCTAAAAATTCCTCGAGATAAACTTGGTCTGTTATCAATGATTTAAGGAACAAAACTCGTTCCTCAAACTTTATTGAACTCGACCCAGACGAACTTGACAACTATTTCGTAAACGTTAGTAAGAATATTAGCTCTAAAATATCTCCAAGTCGTGATGCTCTTTCTTTCCTCGTTCCTTCTAAAAGAATCACTGATAGGTTCTTCCTTAAACCAATAGATAAATTTGAGCTAGTGCAAACCATACTCAGCATTCAAAACAAAACTTCCTGTGGCATTGATGGGTTATCAGCTAAGTTGTTTTTGAATATTCCAGATGCGGTGATTAACGTTTTATGTTCTCTAACCAATGAATCCCTTGAAAAAGGTTTCTTTCCTAACTGTCTAAAAACAGCTATAATAAATTGTTCCCCTCCACAAGGGTGGCGAGAAACAGAATACTAGTAACTATCGTCCTATTGTCTTATTACCAATCTTATCGAAGATAATCGAAAGACTAATGAAAAACCGTCTACTGCCTTTTCTTTTCAAATATAAAATCTTCAAATTCCAACAATTCGGTTTCCTACCTAATAAATGTACTAAAGATGCAATGTTTTCTGTTCTTAATGAAATATATAACTCTCTTAATAATAAACTTTTCACGGCTTCGGTTTCTTGTGACTTCGCAAAGGCCTTCGATTGTGTTGATCATGAAATTTTGGTAAACAAACTAGAATATTATGGCATCCGTGGTATTCCTTTAAAATGGTTTGAATCTTACCTGGAATGTAGAAACCAACTGGTATGAGCAAATTGAAAAGTTTCGAAAAATTTACCAGTTAGCAGTGGTGTACCCCAGGGTTCAGTTTTAGGTCCAATTCTTTTCTTGGTATTCATTAACGATGTCGCAGACTTACTAATTAATGGTAAATTCACTTTATTTGCTGATGACACTAGTGTAACCTGGAGCAGTTCAGATATACAAACTTTACACTCTACCATAGGCAAAGATCTCATTACTATTAAGTCCTGGTCTGACTCGAACGGGCTTTGTTTTACCAAGGAGAAAACTTTAGTTTTATCTTACAAAGGAGTTTTGCAACCTCTCAGACTTAACAATGACGTAATAAGATCTTCAAATTCGATTAAGTTTCTTGGTCTCCATATTGACAATGCCCTTAAATGGTCTGTACATGTAGACATTTTAGCGAAAAAATTATCCTCAGCTTGTTTTGCCATTAAATATGTGTCTAAACAACTTGATTCTTCTAATGCTTTAACAACTTACTACTCTTTGTTCGAATCGCACCTTCGCTATGGTTTGCCTTTCTGGGGGTCTTGTAGTTTGCACCTCTTCACATCTATTTTCAAATTACAAAAAAAAGCTATTCGTTACATTTATGGTTTGAGTCGTAGGACGAATTCTATTTTAAAAAATACAAAATTTTAACTCTTCCTGCTCTATTCATTTTGGAATCCGTGTGTTTGGTTCACAATTTAACTAACTGAAGTTATTAAGTTATTATTGATGTTTTAAATAAACACAGACTGGAATTGAACGACTGTAGGGGTTAGGGTTATGACAACGAGGCGAATATGAAATGAAAAATATTGGGCTTAGCTGTTTATGTGCCTGTCATAGCTACAATATCGTACTATGCGATGCCACTAAGTCATCCGTACAAATAGTCACTTTGTTTGGGGTACTTCAGAGGTTGTTCACATGGTTTTCAGCTTCTGTTCATCGATGGAAAATTCTAACCGATCGCTTGGGATTATGTACTATCAAAAAGCTCAGTGACACACATTGGGAAGCAAGAATAAGTAGTATTAAATCAGTTCGTTATCAAATTAGTGCCATCCATGACGCTTTAATTACTTTGGCCATTGAAACTCAGAAAACGGATGTTCACATCTCTCATGAGGCTACTACTCTAGTCTAACAGTTAAAAGATTTCAGCTTCATAGTTTCATGTGTTGTTTTTCAAATTAAGGTCCTTAATAAATCTCTACAATCAACAGATATAGATCTCAGTAAATGCACATAAATATTGAAAAAATTCTGCAATTTCTTGGAAGCATATAGAAATACATGCTTTAAAAGCGCCATTTTAACTGCGAAGAAATTGGCTGAAGAACTAGAAATTGAACCTGTATTTAGAGCCTCAACAAGAATTCGATTTGTTGAAAAAATTTGAGGATGAATTTTTCAACTGTCACTTGAATACTACATTAATTTCAGTTAATGAATGATTTGAACAGTTGTATGGGTACTCGGAATCTTGCTCTTTTTTGTACATTATAAAACAGATTCCGGAAATACCCGACCTTGTCAAACTCTCGGTGATCTCCAATTGAAATTAACTGTGGACTCTAAATCAGATATAGATGGTTGTATGTTGTGTGATGAACTCGTAAGCCTGAATTTTTTTTTGGCCTAATCAGAATGTGATTACCCTTGCTTACATTTTAAATTTTATCAAAGACTGCAACTTACAAGAACTGTGTCCAAATGTATGGATAGCATTGCGAATATTATTGACTATACCTGTAACGGTTGCTAGTGAGGAGAGGAGTTACTTAAGCTTAAGCTGATAAAAACCTATCTGCGATCGACAATATCTCAATCTAGATTGACAAACTTGGCAACTTTGTCAATTGAAAATGAAATTGCTGAAAACATCGACTTTGATAACCTAATAAAAGTGAAATTTTATAAGGTTTTTTAAATAAATGGTTATTTTTTTTAGTAAATGGTTATTTCATTATATACACTGCCTTTTTTCGTATGGAATTGAATTGCAGTTAGGGGGCGCCGTAGAAATCTCGCCCAATGCGCTGGTAGTACTAAAACCGGCACTGATAACAATAGTAACTACAGTAGAAACGGTGAAGCTTTTCCATCACGTGACATAGTTGACGATATTATTCAACACATACTATGTTGGTACTGTCTTGTAATAACAGAAAAAGAGCGAGACTCAATACAAGCGTTTGTCGTATTGTTTTGATTAATATGCATATGGTTGATGTCGTATCAGTGACGTGATGGAAAAGACTCAGCATTTCTACTGTACTAACAAGCTGCTTCCAGGTCGTCTTTAGTTCAGATTAGAGACTCTAGCACGGCCATAAGAAAGCCGAAACCGGTCTGTGGCTCATGTAATCCTCCTCCTCCAGGAAAGTAGTTGTTTTTTCGTCATAAAATGGTCAAAAATCAGGTTTGAAAAATTTCTACATTTCTTGGGACGTAGTAGTAGTACAGTTTTTTTTAGTTCCTACACATATCTCATTAGGACTAACAATACGTAAAAAAATGTGTGGTAACTTAAAACTATTTACTATTTGAATGTTTTACTTACCAAAGCCTGATGTAATGAGGTAATTAACTGAATTTTACTAACCATTTTAAACCTCTCAGTCATTTCAATAAAATAAGTAATAGCTTCATACCTTGATTTGATTTTAGTATATCTAGGAAATGTTGGAGGCAACAGTCGTTGGTTTATAGAAGGTTCAAATCCCAGTATATATTCGTTTTCAGCTAAAAAATATGAAAATTACACAAATAATATCAATTAGGGAAGTATCACATTATTGTTATTATTAACAAGAAAATGATGACACATATTTATTTAACTTCTATAACCTTACAGAGGATAAATTAAAACCTACAGCTCAGTCGACTCTTTTTTGTCTATCACATGCCACTTTATTGGCAACTAATATTCGTTTTGATTGTTTGTCTCCATGAATGTTTACGGTAAAAATAGATTTAAGAATTTTATTTGTGTAAAAGGCGTCCATTTCATTAATAAAACAAGAAACGTTCATGAACCCATTACATAAAAATAAACGGACGTTTTTAACAAATTATCAAGAAATTTGCATTGATTGATATTATGATATCTAAATACAGATTTCTTTAATGTAAATAAATAACTTACGATCGTCATTGTTGATTCCTAGTTGTACAGTGTTTTGTATTATATACAGCATATCAAGACAACTATTCAATAATCTATGAGATTCTGAAATTGGAGGTTGTTCCTCCTTCCTAAAACAAGATATTAACACCTGTAAAAATAACCTTAAAAATTTAATTCTTCCAAAAACAGCATGTATTTCATGATTTGGTTGGCTTCTAGTTCTCCTATGAAGATCTTCTTCAACTTCCCGAAGTATACCAATCATTCGCTGTTCAGAAATATCTGGATTTAGGTGGTAACCATATTGCATGGGTTGAAAATCTTCTTCTTCATATACCATCCCGCTACAAAAAAAACACTGCTGTTTTACTTTCCTAAAAATAAAATTAATTCTGATAAATTTAAGTGTTTAATAGCTACATCAGGCATACAATATACTTACTATGTCCTTTTTGATGTGTTTTGGAGATAAATCACAAAATAAGAAATAATACAGTTGTTCTAATGGAGTTAATTTTAGATAGGTTGACTTGAACCTGACAGGTTGAGTATTCCTAGTTCATAATGGACATTTATCTAACAGATTTGATAAGTGACAAAATGAGTAACAAAGATGGGCCAATATTTTTTGCTGTCCTGTTTCTATAGAAAATACGGCTTTTCTATGAATTACTGAGTACAGTAAGTAAAAGTTTAACATTTTTATTACATATCTAGCTAGCTATAAAAATGTTTCAGTTTCAATTTTTATTCAAAACCTATGTTATTTTTATATCCATGCTGTACTAGTTTTCACATGAGACCTACTACATACAAAGCACGTAGTCATTGGATAACACATCAAAAGGTAAGAAAAACTATAGTAACAGCCTGATAATGTAAAATATAAAACAGATATAAAAAAGGAAAAAAATTAAAATAATTTATAATTACAAGAACAAACTAGATGAGAAATGAATTACAAAGAACAGCTAAGCATGCAACGCCGGATTTCATTTCAACATAAGGATAAAAATAAGAATCCATTCAATTATTTCAAACTCATTTACGGTTACTTTCTCAGATAGTTATCTGACTCGTTTATATTTATATTATACCTGTTATATTCATAAAACGTCAGTGTTGGGTATTGTGTGTCGAAACTGCCATGTGTAGCTTATTGTCTAAAGCTGAATTTATGAATCACGGCACCACAGTATTTTGTTCCATAAAGGCAATTATTTCTAATATAAATATTATTTTTCAATGAACACAAGCTTTTGGATAATGTTGAGAACTAAAGTACGTATACTGTAGATCAAATTTCCTTTTTATTGTTAACCCTTTGTTGGATAATAAATATATTGAGCACTTGCATTAAAACACCTACTCATTCACAATAAAATACGTTACAACCCAAGCAAGAAAAATGTGTGGCAACCACAATTTTTTTCTTTTTTATGTCTCGGCTGTGCGATCGACCAAGTGGAAATTCGCTGTTGTTGGATTGTATCAAAACTTTATAAAGTCTCAACATAACCTCCACCCTTTCAAAGGATTATTTACAGTGGCTGGTGGCAACACTGTCATGGACTAAGTATAAAATACAAACTTTCTACCGCGCATGTCGAACATTACCCCTCTGAATTTTTACGAAAACTACTCGCACTATGCGTCTGCTCCAGGATGAAGGTCAGCTACTGTACCAAACTCCTATCGGGGCGTTCTCATCTCGTAATAGTACTAAGTCATCAACTTTCACCTTGGATTGTTGACTTCCCCACTTCACCCTGATTTGAAGTTTGGACAGATAAGGCACGCTTTATTTACATCATTTATTCACCATTGGTTGACTGACGTCAGTCTCCGCTGCACCGACATGTTAGAGTCACCAGTGGCACATAAAAAACGCTGTTGTTATTTACGTGATTATATCTGACAACTGATTTCTAAGTTGATTGTTTTTATTAGCAAACATCGACGAAATGAATGAAAATACTTTGAAAACTGTTGTAGTTATTTTAGCCTCCAGATATCGGAATAGCCGTTCATCTGATAGTTCCGAGTTCCCATTTTGTAAACCACCAAATTTATCCACCACCTCGAAACAGCGGTGGAATGGTTTGCAATTTTGGTGGATGCAACAGTAATAAATGAACGCGACACTTCTTCAATCTGATATCCACCAATGAATATATAAAACGGAGATGGTGGATCTACCTGTGAATAAAAAAACATGCCTATACTCTCGGGACCACCAGAGCCAAAATTGCTACTGCATTATCTGGAGTCGTTGAAAGGTGGACAAATTGTTCCCCAGAACCTACTCAAAGTCAACACTATGGTTTGGTGGTCAGTGGTTTACCAATCAAAAAGTGCTAGGGGGTGAGGGCAGTCAGATCATTGGGATTAGAGGAAAGGGAGGAAATGGACGAGAATTGCCTCGATCTGAGTAACACAATATACATTTCCTCAAAGGTAACCATTGCATTACCCAAAACTCCCTTCAAATGTTTTTTCCAATATTTAACCCCTGTTTCTCACAAACCTCCCATATGTGGCGAATATGCCAAAATGATAAAATGCTACTGTACTCCCTCATTATTACACATTATTAATAACTCATTTTTGGCTCCCACAAACGTCGTGCCGTTGTTAGAATGAAGAAGACACAGCTCTTCTCGAAACAAAACGTCGAAATGCCGCTAAGAAAGCTTCCGTCGTTATCGGAAAACGACTTTAAATGGACACATTTCGTAGAAAAACATACAAATACAGCATTTCAACATTTTGACGTTTTACTTCCCCTATCCTTCCTATCTTTGAGAATATACGGACCTGCGTAGTTCACCCCCGTTGTTTAGAACGGTGCGGAGCAGGTTACACGAGCTTCAGGTAACATTCCCATAATTGGCATTTTTTGGCTAGGTTTATTTCAAAAACATCGTATACACCCATGCACAATTTTTCGTGCTAAAACTCTACCCCTAATCGGTCAATACTTGTCTCTAACATGAGCCAATAACATCTGAGGACCAGCATGCAATAATATCAAATGCTCAGATCTAACAACTAGTGTGGTTAAATAATGACTTCCATCAAGTAACTAAAGTTTGAAAGTTCCAATCTACCTGCAACACGCAGAATTCCTTCATCATCAAGAAACGGATTTTATTTAATTAGGTTATTCTCCATTGGAAGCTATTTCCCCTTTTTTAGAATTTCATTCATGAAACAAACGCTCTGGGACAATCTGACCAAGAGTTTCATTGACTCATTCTACTCTCTCTAATTTAGTATTTCTCTGTAGTTTTCACTATAAAGAGCGAAATCTCCTCTAAGCTTGACCCCTTAACTCGCCGAGCAAATTTGTGGGGTGTTTAATAGGAATCTGAACTATAAACTTGCCTTCAGCGTATCGGCCAGTGGTTTTCACGAAAATATTCTCACACTCATTTTCGTCAGTTGACCAAGAAGGCTTGGAATGATAAGGCACTTCAGTCTCCCAGAAGTCACGATAGTTGAACCTGAACTTCCAGATTCTTATTCACGTGACAGACTCACAGAAGAATTACCTTTGGAATGGCATTCACCACTCAAAACCCAACCAAATCTCGTTTTATGTAGTGTAGGATGGTTAGGACCTATTGATACCAGTCCAATGCATAGTAAACTCCAGCTCTTATTAACAAGTCAATCTCAACAGATCTATGGAAGTCTGCGTCTGGGCACATTCCACTCAACTATGTTAATGTGATGACTTAGCTGGTGGGAATAAATGGATGGAATTATGATAGACGACAAATTCACTTCGAATGCATTTACACAGGATTGTAGCCTAACCTCACAAAGATGGTTCAAGTTAACTGACTTTCCACTAACCTCTAAAATAGTTAGTTAATGGCTTTGAAGACCTAATTTTCTGCACACTTGGGAGTGGTGAGGTTACTCGGACTACCCCCGTCAATTAGAGCTTTACATCTCCTCGAAACTTCATTGGAATCCAAAATTTGGACCATAGCAGTTTGTAAGATCACAGGATTATTGTTAAGACTCACACTACTAGAAAGTACTTACACTATCTTCAATAACTGACAATGCCATCTTCTGCTGAAATTCTTGACTTTGTTCATTCGAAATATTTCCTGCTACCCTCTCTGATTCCTCGAAATGAATTGATGTGTGGTGCTTACCACGACATTTTCTCCAGCATTGCAGGTTTTCACAAAATGACTATTGCTCAAACAATTGAAACACAGACATAACTCTTTTGCCTTGCTTACTCGTTCACCCACACTCAATCTTTTAAACTCTGTATAGTTGTGTATAGTGTGTACTCCCTTGCATATAACATTGGATTAAATTTCGTTAATTTGTTTACTTGTAATAAACAAAAAACCGCCAATTTCAGCCATTTTTTGTATGTTACATAATTCAGTTATTTTTGCTTCTAAATAATCGTAGTGCAATTTTTAATGAAGGTCTTAATAAGTGGTAAAAATTTTGGCTTGAAATATTAATAACTTTTTGTTCAATTCTATTTGTTTTGTAAAAAGCTGTTTTACCAAAATCTAATTTCCCCAGCCTACAGGCGTCGTACAGACTTCTTTAACGTCTCATTTTACTCGTAAAGGGTTGTAGTATAACGTACAATAAAGGAAATTTTGATTTTTCAACTGTAAGTTGTTTAAAAATGACGTTAAAAATGAAGTACTTTAAACAATTAATTTTGAGCAATAAATTTTTTTAAATTGAATACACTAATTGATTAGTTGATTGCTATGATTTTTCTGCAAATTTGCAACCCTTATTTATTGCTCTACGATGCTCTGAAGCGGAGATATTTTTTTTCGCAAAATCATTGCGGCTTTGTTTATTAATATTATGAGCTCAAATTTACAGGTAGTCTACAGTAAGAGTTGAACTACAGTGTCATACATTTGCGCAAAGATAAATGTCAATATTTCAGTGAAGTTATTGAAAAAGCGGCAGCGTGGAATTGACGCCGCTGCGGAGAATGTGGGGGGAGGGGCGCCCTGCAGACACGAGTCATATTTGGAAAAGTAGAAAAAATTCGTCATATCTCAAGAACTAATGATCCAATCATGATGATTTTTTTTATTTGGGGGAGCATGAAAAAATAATAACAACTAGCGGACTAGATTTTCAAATTACAAATTACTTTAGTGGGAAGTTTTACATAATGCATTACTTTGATTGTTTAAAGTATTTCATTTTTAACGTCGTTTTTAAACAACTTACAGTTAAAAATCAAAATTTCCTTTATTGTACGTTATACTACAACCCTTTACGAGTAAAATGAGACGTTAAAGAAGTCTGTACGACGCCTGTAGGCTGGGGAAATTAGATTTTTGTAAAAACAGCTTTTTACACAACAAATAGAATTGAACAAAAAGTTATTAATATTTCAAGCCAAAATTTTTACAACTTATCAAGTACACAAAGACCTTCATTAAAAGTTGCACTACGATTATTTAGAAGCAAAAATAACTAATTATGTAACACGAAAAATGGCTGAAATTGGCGGTTTTTTGTTTATTACAAGTAAACAAAATAACTAAATTTAATCCAACCGGGCTTATTATGTAGGTGTTTTGAATACCTATAAGTTGGTATTCTTGTAAATTTTCGGTAGCAACAACGGTTCAAAAGTTATATGCAAAAAATAAATTTTTGTACTTTCTCTCATTATTTAAACAATGACTGAGACCGAACTCGTGGCCACATTCATATAATATAATATCCTCGTACCCTCCTCAACAACTTTCTGCAGGAAAAATGCCTCTTAACGTTTTTTGTTGTAAAAAGTCATATCCGAATATGCAAGAAAAGTATTGGTTTACCCCAAAAAAATTTGGAATTTTTGAAGGAAAAAATTTGAGTAATTTTTTCGTTTTTCAGCAAGGGAACACGAAAAAACGGGTTTTAGAAAAAAAATCCTGTGTGTATGTCGTCGTCGTTGGCCACTTTTCGTGACGTGTCTTGTGAGCACGACACAGCCTCCGGGCTGCAACAAGTCACAAATTTTATGATTGAATATTGTTCAGGACATTTCACATATGAACCCTATTGATTTTCAGTGCATCAGAGGCAGTAAAACGGGTGCTATGATACTTGAAGTACCACATTTTTGGAAAAATTCGGTTTGTTAGCACGATACAGCCTCCGGAGTGTATACAAGTACATGAATCCTATTGATTTTCAGCTCACTAGAGCCAGTACAGCGGGTGTTATGGTACTTAAAATACCACATTTTTTGTAATTTTTGAGGAAATTTAGGGTTCTTAGCACGATACAGCCTCTGAAGTGTATGCAAGTAACTAATTTTTATGATTGGATATTGTTAAGGGCGTCTCACAGATGAACTCTATTGATTTTCAGCTCACCATGAGCCAGTACAATGGGTCCCATAAATCCAAATATTCTATATGTTTTGTAATTTTAGGTGTGTTTAGGAAATTTTTAATAGTTTTGGTAATTTCTGGTAATTTTCGTCATTTTTGGAGAAATTTCAGTTTGTTAGAACGATATATCCTCTGGAGTGTATACTTATGTGCGGAAAAGTTAGCTTTAATCTTAAAAACCGTTTATTTTTTAAATGCATTTGCCTTGATTTTAAAATACCTTTTGTCTTTGTCAAACTCTTTAATCTGGCAGCTTCCAGTGTTTCCGATATTTTCTTTTAAGATTAGTGGGCATACTAAAGGAAATTTTTATTTTTCTAACTCAGAATTAAACTCGAAACAATTCTCAATCTCAACAAAATGGAAAAGAGTAGAAAAATAAAGGATATATACCTGCATGCAGGTCTCACACTTTTTTACACCAAAATTTAATCTATTCGGGAATTATTTATTGACGAATCTCAGGTCTCGACTTGTTCTCGCTGGAGCTGAACTGCTGCCAGTGTTTTTTATGGTACGTGGACGATTATTAATTTTGAATAATAATATTAATGCGTCAATCTCAATTATGCGGCTCTTAAAGGATCAGTATATTGTATAATGAATATATTGAGTACTTATTGCATTAAAAGACCTTTTTTCTACAACTGCTATGAAAAGTAGCGTATTTGTCATAGCTACTTAATTTCAAAACCATATATTGCTCATACTGTGAGAAATGTCATTTCTCACGGCACATTGCCCACATTACATACATTTATATGGAGAATCCAGTATTTCTCTGACACTGGTACGAGTAGGTTCGATTAAATACATGTGCAGTTTTTTACCTGAACGATAAGTACATTTTGTTAATTACTTTCCTAGTTATTAGTCATATTTTGTTATTAACCTTATTAAAATCTTTATAAATGTTAGAAGGAAAGGGCGACCCAGCCAACATGAAGGTCAAGCTCCAACATATGACATAACAAATCGCTATAGATTATCCGATAAAGGGCCATACTTTGTTTATTTAGAACATCTTGATTGATAAGAACTTAGGTAGGCTTTTTCCGATCAAGATAGGATATTTTTTGGAGGAATCACCAAAATTCAAAAAATATATTTTAGATATAAAATCAATAGGTCTTAAAAGAGTAAAAGTTGAATTTCAGTCATACACGTTAGCGAATTCTCTTATAGAACATGAAATAATTAAGAAAAACAATCTTATTGCATTTATTCCCAAATTTTATACACAAAAACGGCATTATTAGAGCAGCCGATACTTTTTTTGATGAAAAATTTATAATAACTGAAATTGATTCAAGCGTACCGGTGGTAGAAGTAAAACGTATGAAACTTCGGGTAGTTAATTCAGAAACAAAAGAGATTTCATATGTAAACAGGCAAATGGTAATTATTACATTTTTAGGAAATAGAATTCCAGATACGGTAAAATTAAATATTTGTAACTTTATCGTAGAACCCTATATATCACCTGTGGTGCAATGCTTTAATTGTTTGAGATATGGTCATACCGCTGCTCAATGCAAGGGTAAGCGTCGGTGTAAAAATTGTACTAAAGAGCAAGAACCCGATGTATAGAGCCAAGAATGTGTATCCTCTGCAATAGTCCCGAACACATTTCTGTTTCAAAAGATTGTCCAATATATATCAAGCAACGCAATATCAAAAAAACTATGGCTTTTCATGACGCATCGTTTAAAGAGGCAGAATTTTTAGTAGATAATCCATCTTATGCGAAAGTTGCGACAAATAATAGATTCGACATATTAAAAAATACAGATAATTTTCCTGAACTGCCATCACACAATTCAAATAGTACCTTCCTATTAAGTAAACCTAAAAGCATTCAAAATAAACAACAAAGTAATCATAGACAAATAAGAAAAAGAAAACATATTTCTCCACCTGAAACACCAAAACCATCAGATTATTCCAAAATTATTCCGTCGACTTCACAATTGTCCTTAAAGATTCAATCTCAACCACCATATCCGTTAGTGAAAAAACCACCAAATCCAGTTCCCTACCCTCCCCCCTTCTCTAGAGATGATTTCATAGTCTACCAACATAGAGTAATTTCTCAAATTTCTACTTTTATTTGTAACTTAATAAAACAACAGGATCCACTTGATGAAAATAAAATTAAAGATCATCTCAACTCAATTTTTAGTAATAAAGACGAGAGTAATAGAATGGAATTCATTGATTTTAGTGAAGATGAACTATACTAAGGGCAACTTAAAAGTATTTCAATGGAATGCGAAATCGATACAAAACAAAAAAGGTAGTCTTCAAAATTTTTTGAGTGTAAATAAAATTGATATGGTTAAAGCCAACGAATAATTTTACTTTAAACGGATTTAGCTCTGTATTAAGATACCGTGACGACGGTTATGGAGGTGTTGGTGTTTTTGTAGCAAAATATTAAAATTTTAAGGAAATTGTTGTCAATCAAAATTTCAATAGAGGTTTGTGCTGTAGAAATATGCGATGCTAACTTAAGTTTTGTCTCCTTTTACAAGCCACCTAATGTAATTACTAATCAACGGGATTGGGTGAATCTATTCTCGCAGTTTTCGTACTCAACAATCATTTGCGGTGACGCAAACGCTCACTTTAGTTTATGGAGTCCTCACCCTGAAGATCGTCAGGGTGTAATATTATCCGAGGCAATAGATGACCTAGACATGGTTTTATTAAATGATGGATCTCCAACTAGAGTTACTCTCCCACACCAACATCCATCTGCAGTAGATATATCTGTAACATCACCATAAATGTGTAATAAAATCAAGTGGGAAGTTACACAAGATGCTATGGGGTCCGACCGGTACCCAATTATTATGGAAATTCAAACAAACTCTGTACTTTGCGCAATTCCTTCATCCACGAGATGGAACGATCTTCGGGCAGATTGGAAATTGTTTCAACGTATTTTAGAGCAGAACCTGAACCATTCGGACACAAATTCAATTTCAAATGATGATAAAGTACATACATTCTTTGAAATGGTTTCCAATGCTGCTAATGAATCAATCACTATCAAAAAAGGATTCAAACCAACCACCCCAAGACCTTATTGGCGGGATGATCATTGCACTAACGCCGCTAACGAACGGAAAAGAGCTTTGTGGGTATATAAAAACCTAGGTAATTTAGACAATTATTTAACTTTTAAAAACGCAGCCGCCAAAGCTACAAAGCTTTTTAAATGCAAACAAAAACAGTGTTCGGTTTAGTACGTAAGTAGTTTAAATAAAAGAACATCTTTGACTGAAATATGGAGCAAAGTGAAATCTATTAGTAATAAAAAATTTACTAGAAATAAAACTGTTATCACTCCAGAAATAATTGATGAATGTTTGGATCATCTAGCGCCACCCTTCGTTCCGAACATCTTCAGTTTCCCATCATTCAATTTTCAGTCAAAATCGGATAACTTGTCTATGCCTTTTCAAATGGTAGAGTTAGAACTAGCTTTAAAAAGTACTAAGAGCACTGCTCCGGGCACTGATCACTTCACGTACAGAATGTTATATAATATGCCTACCTCTTTCCAGATGGAATTTTTAAACCAGTTGATCAGCCTTCAATAGCTGCTTGCCTTGCATTTTTCACATTTCCATGTTGCCATACTTTTTTCACCATGTGCCCCTCGTTGACCCATGTTTCATCCATATAATAAATCTTTCATCCTTGCTTCCGAAACTCTTCAATTTTCCTTAGATACTCTCTTCTCCACAATATTATTTCAGATCTTTCAAGAAGAACACTCTTTCTATTTACTTTCTCTCATAACTAAAATTCAAACCATGTAAGATTTTTCTCAACATCTCCTTACCCAATTTCGGGACGATCTCGTTTTCACTAATAGCTTCCAGCACTTTCTTTAATGTTGGTACTTCATTTTTCATAAAAAACGTATGGACAGTTCTTTGTATAGCATATTTTACATCTTCGTCGACTTGTATTTTGTCCGACCGTTCTTCCTTTTAGTGCCTGTACTTCTCCATGTACTTTCTATCAGACCCAAAGGTGGATGGAATAACAATCCAACAGCTTGTCAGTTTAGGTCATCTTACACGAGTTTGTTAATCATATCAGAAGTTAGAAGTGTAGGCATTGGTAATTGTACACCTTTAGAACAAATTCGCATTTTAGTTGTGTCCTGTAGACCAGCAAAAACAGATCCCGTTTGTCTGATAAACAATAGTATTCCTTAACTTGATAAAGATGAATATATATTTAATGATCATGACTATATTATGAATGCATTTATTTTGTCAACATGTAGTGAACAAATTATCATGTATATAGCTGGATTTGTTGTTTTACAATTGACAAACACCCTTGATATGTAAAACATGTGTTGGGGCATTAACTAGACTTTAAGCAAATTCTTAATTCTTTAATTGCCCGTAAAAGTAATGAAGTATTAAAATTTCCTTCAAGTGATGTTATAACAATAATAATAATAATCGTCTTTATTAATATACATAAACAAAATTATAAATTATAATATATTAGATGCAAGGCGAAGTTCAACCGAAGCGTAAAAAACGCTGTAAAACTTGCTCTTCCACTTAACCTTGTATACCTACTATACATACATAATATATTATATACAGCAACACAAGTTGTATTATATTACATAAGTACTTTGATGCGTAAGGCCATTAATTCCTCCCACAATTCTGAACCCAATTAATTCTGATGATCAAACAAGTATTTCTGAATAGACTCTTTGAATTTTTTATAATGCTGACATTTGATTCCCATTGGAAGTCCGTTATAAACAAAGCCAATTTGATATCTAAAAGACCGTCGAGAAATTTCCAATTTAAAGGGAGGTATAGTAATTACCCCTTTATTTCTAATATTAATGTTATGAACGTCCGTCCTGAAGGAGATTTTTCTATATAAGTATGATGGTTTCTTTGTCATAATTAGTTTATTATAAAGACACGCAGAATGTAACATTCGTCTACTATCCATATTCAACCACTGTATTACTTTCAACTTGTTAGAAATAGTATGTCGTTTACGTATGCCAAATATTAACCGAATGCAGCAGTTTTGCATTTTTTGAATTTGCTTTTTATATTGCACACTTAAGTGTGGACCATATAGAATGTCAGCATAATTAAATAATGATAAAACTAATGAGTCACACAATGTCTTTTTTACTTGAAACGGTAAAAAATGTCGGACACCATAAATTGTTTTTAATGCTATGTATGCTTTCTGGAGGTTACTATTAATGTGCTCTTCAAATTTTAGATCGTCGTCAATTATTACTCCCAAGTTTTTAGCTTCCTTGACCATTATTAAATTCTCATTATTTATTTTCACATTAATATTATCGCGAACTTTCTGACGATTAGATTTAGACCCAAATAAAAGGATTTTTGACTTATTAGAGTTAATATTGAGTGAATGGTCTTTAGCCGCAGTCACAAAGGCGTCTAGGTCATGATTAATTACAGTACAAGCATCTACTACTGAATCAGGCGAAAAAGTATAATAGAGTTGCGTATTGTCAGCATGTAAATGCTTACTACAATTATGAATATAGGTCGATAATTGAGATGTGTAAATTGTGAATAGAGTGGGACCCAATATTGACCCTTGTGGTACTCCTGACAGAAGTGGCAGCAACTGTTAAATTGACCCATCAAGAGAGACACTCTGTTCTCTATCTCTTAAGTAATTATTCACTAATAAACGAGCACTTCCTGAAAAACCTATATAGTGTAAAATATTATTAAGCAAACTATAATCAATAGTATCAAATGCTCTGCTAAAATCCAGAAGGACAAGCACAGTACATTTACAATCATCAATAGCTTTGACAATATCATCAACAATGTGAAGAAGAGCCGTTGTACAGCTGTGTCCCTTTCTGAAGCCGGATTGAATCGTCGGTAACAAAGAAATGTTTTCCGAGTGTTCCTTAATTTGTGTTTCCATAACTCTCTCGATTACTTTAGACAGAGTCGGTAATATACTTATTGGTCGAAGATCTTTAAATTCTTTAGGATTGTTAACTTTAGGTAGCACCCGCACAACGGCCCACTTCCAAACTGAAGGAAAAACACTTTCAATAAGACAGATGTTTACAATATGTGTGATGTAGGGTACTACATGTGGAGAACAAAGTTTTATCATATTGATAGTTAGTTGGTCCGAACCTACCGCATTCGTTCCAATTCCGCAAATTGTTTGGTATACAAAAAAGTCATTGACTTCTGTAAAGCGAAAATCCGAGGCAACTAATCTACTATTTCTATAAAAATTAGGATATTATTCAGGACGTGTTACATATGCGGAAATGGTAGTTTTAATCTTCAAATCGTTTATTTTTAGTTGTTCTAGCAGACAATCCGTGACATTGTCATCGTATATGGAACATATGAGTTTATTGAAAAATCTGGTAACTACAAATGTCTGGGACAATCTTATTCTGGACATTAAGGTCGACATTTTGATTAAACCAGTTCTTGTTGTTGGTACTGATGAATACATCCTAGATATTCATGGGCCATATTTTGAAAATGCTCGAAACAATGACGCTGCAATTATGAGAAATACATTTGAGAAATACTTAAACAGTATTAATAACTGGCTTGATGAAAGTGACATATTCATCATTGACTGTGGATATAGAGACTTTATACCATTTTTAATTGATAATGGATTTGTATGTAAAACTCCCACAATTCTTGAACGTAGGTCACGCCAGCTTTTAACTCAAATGGCAAATAAAGATTGATTAGTTAGCATACAAAGATGGATCGGTAAAGAACGCAATGGACATATAAAGTATATTTTATGTCCCTTTCTGAAGCCGGATTGAATCGTCGGTAACAAAGAAATTTTTTCCAAGTGTTCCTTAATTTGTGTTTCCATAACTCTCTCGATTACTTTAGACAGAGTCGGTAATATACTTATTGGTCGAAGATCTTTAAATTCTTTAGGATTGTTAACTTTAGGTAGCACCCGCACAACGGCCCTCTTCCAAACTGAAGGAAAAACACTTTCAATAAGACAGAAGTTTACAATATGTGTGATGTAGGGCACTACATGTGGACAACAAAGTTTTATCATATTGATAGTTAGTTGGTCCGAACCTACCGCATTCGTTCCAATTCCGCAAATTGTTTGGTATACAAAAAAGTCATTAACTTCTGTAAAGCGAAAATCCGAGGCAACTAATCTACTATTTCTATAAAAATTCAGTATCTCACTACTTGCATTAGATCTAGGAACAGAATCAATAAAATATCGATTTATATTATTAGCATTATTTAAATTATCCGGTAGTTCTGCTTTCTTATCCGTTAAAACCTTGTGTGTTCTTAATGTTTTCCACATTTCTTTTTTATTACATTTATTAATATAATGTGCAAAGTACGCCTTTTTTTCACGAATAACTGCTTTATTAACGTAATTACGTAATTCTCTGTATGACGTAAGATGGATGTTTGATTTAGTTCTTCTTAATTTCTCCAGAGCACTATCCCTCTCCCGCATCATTTGTTTTACGCATATGTAAAATTTCTGGAAGTGTTATAAGAATTCTTGAACCAAATCTGCATAGTAAAAAGTCCTTTGAATTGTCAACTAATACAGTTATGAACATAGCTCTAACAATGGATTTGTCTGAAGGTTTGAAAAAGCTTGTGTTGGAAAAGGATATTAATCACAATTACTTTTTAATAGCAATAGGCACAAAATATCCAAAAATCATAATACACTTATTGTTAAGAAGAAAAGTGAAATTAAGACGCCAATTAGAAACCATTTGACTAAAATGATTTTGTTCTCCGGACAATAGGAGATGAGCATATCATGTATTCATATTTATCCAGTGTTTGTTTAATTCTTATTTGTAATGGACATATTTATTACTTCCTTCCAGATAATATTAGCTGTGCGTCGGCCGCAGTATTTGGAAAAAAATTGAAAGTTGATTGTGCACATATAACTTTCCTCAAACTCAACGAATTTAAACAGTTAATAGCTCAAAAGAAAGGGCTTGATCCACTGAAGTGTTCTTAGACTTGTGCCAACAGCCAACGTTAATTAGAATTCTAGTTATAGAGGCTTGAGTGAAGGAAAATCTTAAATGTAAAGTTGATTGTGCACGCATAACTTTCCTCAAACTCAACGAATTTAAGCAGTTAATATCTCAAAAAAAAGAACTTGATGCACTGATAGTGTTCTGAGAGTGAAACGATCAAGATACATTCATTAGAAGAGGAGCTATGAGAATTCGAATTGCTTGAGTGAATGTGTCCCATAAGAAATGTACAGGGAAGAATCACATTCGAGTATAACTTGAGTAAGGTGGGAGTTGGGTAAATTTCAATGATTGATGACATATTTGTCTAAATATCTTTCATTTAAAAAAAAATGAAGGAAATCGGCCGGATAGAACGGCCACACGGACTGACTTCAGTTTTCATAAATTTTGTTAATATATAAGATTGTTTTGGTTTTAAAAACGTGTAAATTGATTTCTTGATAGGTATTCTAATTTAACCTTTCAAGTCTGTATCTAATCAGAAATTTTTGATTACTTTAGATACTTAACAATATTTAATAGATTTCAGATAATACAATCGAACTCCAACAAATAAAATATTTGAAAGTTCCTAATACTTTTATTTCCATCCTAATTTAGTTTCTGATCACATTATTGTTCCGCCACTGGTGTGACTGTTCAATCAGTTTGGTCGGAACTGTCTTACTCGTCAATTCGTCTTTCCTTGTCTAAGGAATGAGCAAAAGCGAGATAGGCGACTCTCGAGTCGCAATTCATGCAGACGTCGCCACTATTTGAAGAGAGTTCTTAAATATTAGAAATAGAAGTACAAAGTTTATTTAAAAAAAAATAACCTTTTTCTATGTGACTCATAAATCGTAGTACTACATACATAACTGAATTTTGAAAAATAAGAATACATATCTTTATGTGTATGTTACCATGTCATTGCAATGTTCAAACTTGTTGGTTTTAGTATAGTTGAGTTTTGTATCAAGGTGTAGCACTGGATATTTTACACTCTTAGCCTTTATGAAATTAGGAATGGATTGTTTTGTATTAATTGTAAATGTTATGTTCTAGAATTTCGTTTCATTAACTCTTATTCTCCATTTTTTTATCCTTTCTTCAATTTGGAAGTTATAATCTTGTCGAGTCATGGAAATCCTTATAGGATCAACACAGCTAGCTAAAATGAAGGACTGGTGTGAATATTACATGCAGTAATGGCAGTAAGTTGCTTCCTTATGTAACTCTAGATTTACATTTAAATTATATAAAAAATAATAACCCTGTTTATTGTTTTAAACTTGAAAATTGTAATTCTGAACACACTTTTCACTGTCACTTCACCAACACTCACCCTGTCACTATCTGAAGCATTTTGATAACCAAGTTGTCCTCTTGAAAGACCAAAGATAAACTTTCGGTATGTAAACTAAATGAAGAGGATAACTTAGTTATCGAAGCACGCCTCAGATAGTGTAAGTGTGAATGTTGGTGAAGTGGTAGTGAAAAGTGTGATCCGAATGAATACCACTAACGGTTATGGAAACTCCAACTAAAATATTTGAAGAAGACGTTTATTACTAGGTTTACATTTTTTATCCATAACTTTTTCTCCTCAATAAATATCAAGTAACTATAGATTAAAATGTTGTATATATCAAATTTCCTGATAGTTTCACAAACAGGCCATAATGAGTTATGTTGTTTAAAATGCTCCATTATTTACATTCAATAGTCATATATTTCACTAAGAATTTTATATCCCAAAATCCATCATTTCTTTAAATTCTAAATAAAAATAATTTTATTGTATTTTGCTCCACAAATGGTGTTGAATTTTTTTTGAGGATGAAGAATAGTTATTAGTATTTTTTCTTTGAATAATTAAAAAGTTAATATGTCTGAATAGCATATTTTCTAAAGGTGAATGATTCTTATAGTATCATCTAAATCATATAGTATTTTCTATTTCATAGATTTACAGAATGAGCAAGAGAAAATAGCATCTTCCAACCTTATCTTCAATTTTTGCAGCAGATGCTCTATTCTTTAACTTCGTGGATTCCATTAGCCCAGAACAATTAGTGAAACCAAAGACTTATTTGGTAATAATTATTTTTAAATCCTGACTAACTTTGTCAAGTTTAAAAAGAAAAATCCATAAAAACGATCAACTATATAATAATGACGATAATGATAAATACTGGAAAAGTACTGTTTTGAAGTGATAATAATTATTGTAAATAAAAATTGTGAAAATATAGGATTATAAAAGAGAATCTAAGAAAATTGACTTCTGTTCGGGTTTGCCTTGATTTGTTCTACAAGTAGAAATGTTTAGACCAAAAAAGAATAGCTTACATAAATCAAAAGTGCTACGTAAAATTTGGAATAGAAATAGATCCAGAGATATAACAGTGTACTTCTTATTGGTTCAATCTAGTTCAAAAGTCATATCATAATTTAAATTATAATTGTTTTGAGCTAGTAGAACTAGTTTTTCATTCTCACAAATGGAATAATTCAATTATTTGAAACTTAACTACATTTCCAGAAAATGTTCAAGCAGAATTTATACCTTTATATATATATATATATATATATATATATATATATATATACATCTTACTATCATTTCTGCATCCTTTCAAAACTCATACATTTAGGCGTCCACGAAAAAGAAGCCAAATAGAGAACTGGAAGTACGAATATATTGTTGCTCACTTCACCCCGATCCCGGCAATGGTCTCAATTTTCAATTATCTTTTAAATAACCATATACGTTATTTTTACATTTTACTATCAATTTTACGACCTTTTAAATGTGAGTTAATGTTGCGTCCCTTGTATAGTTTACTTTCAAACTGCTGTTAATTTTTCTATCAATGTGACGTCCTGCAGTGTTGCCATATTTACTGCATAACTGACAAAGACAGAATAACGGTGAACCTTGTCGAAAAGGTGAGATGTAAATAACATCATACTTTCTACAGATAATGATTATTTTTTGGATACCTACTTTTACTGCGGAATAATTCTAAAATGCTTTTAGATATTTTTTAAGTTACTTTCTCAGGTATCTCGTTCCAAAAAATTCTATTACTTCATTAATATATTTAAGTTTTATTTACTGGCTATTTTAATATGTTATGCATCTTTTTATTTTACTTTTTATTGACTTAAAAAGTTAGCTATTACAAGAAATTTCACTTGAAAACGCGAAGTATGTCTATAGGTATGATATTATGTTCTTTTCAGGAAATGCTGTAGCTTTCGAATCGCTCATGAAAACAGTGCTTTTATTAAGTGTTACTCATAGCATAATGTCGTGTCTAATGATAATTTTTTCTGAGGGATCTTTTTCTTTATGGGGAGGAGTTTGTAATTGTAAATAAATCCCATCTTCAACGTCGATTTATTAGTTATTATTAAACCTCTTCTTGGTTGTGCTTAAAAACCATATAGCGTTCTTACAAGGAAGATGCAGAACGTGTTCTAAAAATCGAATACGATATGTGTAACGGTTTCGTCGAAATCATTCAGCCAGAAGAACAAGATCATTTCCGAAGTATATGTAATTAGATTTTTTGTAGGCTGATTATTAAGGGTACTTACACACGGGATACCTTTAAAATAGTTTAATAACTATTTTATGACGGCTTATTGTCTGGCAACAATCTTGTGTTAAAGCTTGTACAAAAATATTTAAGAGTCTGACTCAATTCGTATCCAAAATATAATATTTTTAAATTTTACATTTTTTGGTGTACACGTTTTGCACTAAAACCTTTAATTTTAACCAACCATGTTTTATTTCGAAAAATATCTGGATACCTTTGCAACAAATCTTCACATTC